>JABAKD010000015.1:4106277-4578777 GCA_012845835.1 Undaria pinnatifida | reverse complement strand
CGGGAAGGAATATTCGGAAGCAGCGGAAACATTCGGAAATAAAGACTCGGAAGAGGCAACATCTGAATATGATAATTCGGTAATTCCCGGAGACGGCCATTCGGATACTCCTGGAGATGGTATTTCGGAATCACCCGGCAAAGGCTCTTCGGTAAACAAGGAAGGCTATTCGGTAACTGAGGAGGAATCACCAGCTGGAGAAGGCTTTCCGGTAGCTGAGGAAATTTCCGGAGAAAGTTATTCGGAAACACGGGGAGAAGGTGTCGACGGATTTCCCAAGGCAGGTGGTCCTTCGGAAACGGCTGAAGAGAGTTCTTCCGAATTTGCCGCAGGAGAGGGCTATTCGGTAACGTCCGGAGGAGAAGAGGGCCATTCGGCAACACCCAAGGAGGCTGATTCGGAAACACCCGAAAAAGGTCAATCCAAAATTCCACGAAAAGGAAATATTTCCAAAACGCGCGCCAAATTCAATAAAAAAAAATCGAAATAGGGTCTATTCTTGTGGAAATGCCGCGGGAGGGTCTTATTGAAACTCAAATGGCGGGGGGCGGAGGGGGAGGGGGGGGGTCGTAAGTGAGTGATTAGGGAGATATTAGGTGATACTCGTCTCCTGGTAAATTTACCAATAGGACAGCGCTAAATTAATTTTCTACGCCAGCCCTATGATGTGTGTGTATGCATGAACCTATGCATGTATGTATGTATGTACATCATGGTATACGACCACGTGTATTGCGATACGACGTGAGTCACCCCTGTTTTTGATATGCCGTGTGTATTGCGATACAACGTGAGTCACCCCTGTTTTTGGATATGCCGTGTATGTTCGTGTTTTTATTTCAAGGTGAAGGGGTGGGGAGCGGGGGGACGTACTCGTTTCGTTGCTCGCCTTAGTCGTTTGACCATTGACCACGCATTCCTACCATGCCGGGATGAGGTGAGGGGGGGGGGGGGAGTACTTTCGTGCATATAGCGGGGGAATCTAAGGCCAATAACAACAGATGCCGAAATTAATGCCGCCACCGAAAAATGTTGGAACCCCCCCTTTTTGGAAACGACCGAAAAAGGCGATTCGGAAACGGTCGAAGAAGGAAATTCGGAAACAGCCGGGAACGGAAATTCGGAAACACCCAGCGAAGAGGGCCAGCCGGAAACGTCCGGAGGAGAAGAAGGCCATTCGGAAAAATCGGAGGAGGCTGGTTCGGAAACTCCCGAAAAAGGTCACCCGAACATTCCACAAAAAGGAAGCAATTCCAAAACACGCGGAAAAAGCACAAAGAAAAAGTATAAATGAGATCTTGCTGTGAACACGCCATGAGAGCGTCTTGTTGAAACCCAAATGGGGGGGGGGTTGGGAGCGGGGGGGGGCGGGGGGGGGGGGAAGGGTTGAGGGGAGTTATCGGGCACTCTCCGTCTCCTGATACCGTTGTTCGAGTTCGTTACATTAATTTGTTACGCTAGCCCTACGGTATGCATATAAGTATGTTTGTATATGCACCATGGTACCAATAGTCTGTCTTGCAATACGACGTGAGTCACCCATGTCTTGAATATGCCGTACATGTTCGATGTTGTTGCTTTAGGGGTGACGGGTGGGAGTGGTGGAGAGGCGGAGGCGTACTCGTCTATTGCTTGCCTTAGTCACGTGACCATTGCCAAGCATTCCTGCAATGTCGGAAAGAGGTGAGGGGGGGAGGGGGGATGAGGCCAATCAAAACAGAATCTCCAAATTAATGCCACAACTGAAAAACTTTGGATATCCCTCACAACTAGGCTTTTGGGAAACGACTGAACAAGGCGATTCGGAAAAGGCCGAAGAAGAAAATTCGGAAACGGACGGAGGACGAAATTCGGAAACAGGCGGTGAAGAAAATTCGGAAACGACCGGAGAAGTCTATTCGGAAACGACCGGAGCGAGAAATTTGGAATTGACCGAAAAAGGTTATTCGGAAATGGTCGGAAGTGTCTACTCGAAAATGGACGAAGAATGGCATTCGGAATCAACCAGGAAGGAAAATTCGGAACCAAGCGGAGAAGATGGCCATTCGGAAACACCGGGGGAGGCTGATCCAGAAACATCCGAAAAAGGTTAATCGAAAATTCCACAAAAATTTTAGTTAGTTCCAAAACACGCGGAAAAGGCACTAAAAACAAATCGAAATTTGGTCCTCCTGTTGCGAAAAAACGCCGCACACTGGTCCCGAGGAACCCCAAACGGGGGGGTGGGGGGGGGTGAGGGCGAGGGTTGAGGGGTGACATGGAAGGATTAGATGACGAGAGACACTGTTGAGGGAATTACCTGTCGGTCGATACCAGTTCACGAGTAGAGTATATAGCGCTACATTAATTCGCTATACGCCAGCTCTATGGTATGCATGCATGTATCATACGCACAGTATAATACACGATTTAAATACACTGTACCGCTGTGAGATCGAACATTTCGTCGAAACTTATATTTGCACGCTGTGTGTGATGCTCCGATTGCGTTTGTTGCTGATTGTGTATCCTCATCAAGGAAATTAGGTCAGCGAGACTCCCCTTACAGCTAGCTTGTACCAGGGTCAACAGGGTGGTGTTAATCTATCTGTGCAAGGGAACTATAAAACCCTTTCTTGAGGGGGTATATATGCAACACGGTACATCCACCTGTATCGCAGTACGGCGTGAGTCGCCCCTGTCTTGTAAATGCCGTGTATGTTCGATTTTCTTGCTGTCCGGCAAGGGGGGTGGGGGACGGGGCGAACTAGCTTGTTGCTTGCCTTGTGGATTTCAGCGAGCTTTGACCACGCATCCCTATACAATGCTGGAACGAGATGAGGGATATGAGGGAGGTAAGGCTAATCAAACCAGATACCCATACCAATGCCGCCACTGAAAAAAATTGGAAACCCTCACCCAAAACTAGGCTATTCGGAAACGACCGAAAACGACGATTCGGAAACGACCGAGAAAGGCGATTCGGAAACGGTCGACGAAGGAGATCCGGAAGCAACAGCTTCGGAACCGACCAATAAAGGCGATTCGGAAACGGTCGAATACGTAAATTCTGAAACGACCGGGAAGGGGAACTCGGAAACCCCCAGGGGAGAGGGCCAATCGGAAACGTCCGGAGAAGAGGGCCATTCGGAACAACCGGAAGAGGCTAATTCGGAAACACCCGCGAAAGGTCGGTGGAAAATTCCTCGAAAAAATATAAGAATCCCTGAAACACGCGGTAAAAGGCACTGAAAACAAGTCGAAATAGGATCCTCCTGTTTCGAAAAGGCCTCAAGAGGATCCCGTGGAAACCCGAATGGGGGGGGGTGGGAGGGGTTGAGGGCAAGGGTTGGGAGGTGATATGGGAGGACTGATATGGGAGGACTAAATGACGGGAGACTGTTGAGGGAATTACCTGTTGTTGGTTGACACCAATTTACGAGTAGCGCTGTGTATTAATTGGTTACGCCAGCCCTATGGTATGCATGTGTGCATGAAAAAACGGTGTATATATATGCAGCATGGTACACCCACCTGTATTGCAGTACGCCGTGAGTCGCCCCTGTCTTGTAAATGCCATGTATGTTCGATTTTCTTTCGCGGCGATGGGGGCGGTGGGCGGCGCGAACTCGTTTGTTGCTTGCCTTGTTCATTTGAGCGAGCTTTGACCACGCATACCTACAGTGCCGGGACGAGATGAGGGACGGGGAGGGTAGGGCCAATCAACCCAGATGCCTATACTAATGCCGCCACCGAAAAACGTTGGAAACCCCCACCCAAAACTAGGCTATTCGGAAACCACCGAAGAAGGCGATTCGGAAACAGTCGAAGAAGGAAATTCGGAAACAGCTTCGGAAACGACCGAAAAAGGCGATTTGGAAACGGTGGAAGAAGCAAATTCGAAATTAGCCGGGAAGGGGAATTTGGAAGCCTTCAGCGGAGAGGGTCAATTGGAAACGTCCGGAATAGAGGGCCGTTTGGAACAACCGGAAGAGGCTAATTCGGAAACATGCGCAAAAGGTCGGTCCTAAATTCCGCGAAAAAGAAATAATTGCTAAAACATGCCGAAATTGCACTAAAAACAAATCGAAGTAGGATAGCATGGTACACCCACCTGTATTGCAGTGCGCCGTGAGTCGCTCCTGTCTTGTAAATGCCATGAACGATCGAGTATCTTGCTGTCGCGGGGAGGGGGGCGGGGTACGGGGCGAAAACTTGTTTGTTGAATACCTTAGTCATTTAATCATTGACCACGCATCCCTACAATATTGGGACGGGGTGATGGGGGGGGGTAAGGCCAATCAAAACAGACACCGACACTAATGCCGCCACCGAAAAACGTTGCAACCCCCCAAAAACTAGGGTATTCGGAAACGACCGAAAATTGCGATTCGGAAGCAATCGGAGAAGGTCATGCGGAAACGGCCGAAGACGAACATTCGGAAACACCCGGAAAAGAGGATCAATCGGGAGCGCCCGGAGGAGAAGAGGGCCATTCGGAAAAACCGGAGGAGGCTGATTCGGAAGCATCGAAGGAAGATGATTCGGACACATCCGGAAAAGGTCCGTCGAAACAAGTGCCTATCAGAAAATCGAAATAGAGTCGTTGTGTGAAACGCCTCCAGAGGGTCATGTTGAAACCCGAAAGGGGTGTTGAGTGAGGGTGATTGTTGCGGGGGTGTTTGTGGGAGGATTAGACAACCGGAGACTGTTGAGGGTATCATCTATCCCCTGATATCAATTGACGAGTGGACTAGCGTCACGTCAATGTTGTTACCCCAGCCAGCGCTATGATATGCGCGCATGTATGTTCCATGGTACACCCCCCCCCTTTTTTTTAATATGACGTGAGTCTCCCATGTTTTGTACATGCCATATATGCTCGATTGTCTTGCTTTTGAAGTGAGGGGGGATGGGTGGTGAGGTGTGCTCGTTTCTTGCACGCCTTAGCCATTTGAGCATTGATCATGCATCCCCGCAATGCCAGAAGGAGGCGAGGGACGGGGGGGCAGGGCCGATTAAAACAGAAGCCTAAATTTATGCCGCCACGATTTGTCTGGAAACCCTCTAAATACTAGGCTTTTCGAGAACGGTCGATGGAGGAAATCCGACAACAGCCGAAGAAGGAATTCCGGAAACAGCCGAAGAAGGAAATCCGGAAACGCCCAGCGGAGAGGGCCAATCGGAAACGTCCAGAGGAGAAGAGGATCACTCTGAAAAACCGGAGGAGGCTGATTCGGAAACACCCTCACAAGGTCGGTAAAAAATCCGACGAAAAGGAAATAATCCCGAACGGACCGCGCGCAAAAGGCACAATGCATATATTCAAATAAGACCCTCCCCCGTGAAAACGCCGCACGAGGGTCTTGTTGAAACCCAGGGAGTGAGGGAGGGGGTTGAAGTAGTTGAGGTACGCCAAGGGGGGGAGGTATGGGAGAGGTAGGTGACAGGATACTGTTGAGGGCATTGTCTGTGTCTCCTGGTCGGAATTCACGAGCACAGGAGCGCTGCAATAACTCGTTCCGCCTTACTCTGGCCCTATGATATGTATGTATGCATGCTTTCATGGGTGTACGTACGCCGCACGGTACATCCACCAGGATTAAAATACGACGTGAGCCACCGCTGTCTAGCATGTGCCGTGTATGTTCGATTTTCTTGCTTTCGATGTGAGGGCGGGGGTGGGGCAGCGCGGGACGTACTCGTTTGTTGCTTGCCTAAGTCATTTGGCCATTGACCACGTATTCCTGAAATGTGGGAGGAAATGACGGTGGGGGGGGGGGGGGGGGGGGGGAGGGCAATCATAACAGATGCCCCAATTAATGCCGCCACCGAATTTTCTGGAAACCCCGCAAAAACCAGGCTGTTCGCAAACGACCGAAAAAGAAGGCGAGTCGGAAACGGTCGGGGAAGGTCATGCGGAAACGGCCGCCGAAGGCGGAAATTCGGAAATAGTCGGGGAGGAGGGCCAATCGGAAATGCCCGGAAGAGAAGAGGTCCATTCGGAAATGCCCGGAAGAGAAGAGGTCCATTCGGAAACGCCCGAGAAGGATGATTCGGAAAACCCCCAGGAGGCTGACTCGGAAACACCCGAAGAAGGTCAAGATTGAAAATTTTCACGAAATACAAGTCCTCCCATTTAAGCATGTATGTGCGGAAAATTTCACAAAGTAACAAGAAATCGAAACTAGGATCATCCTGCTGCAAAAACGCCGCAATAGGGTCCCGCGGAAACAAGCTGGGGCGAACTGAGGGGGGGGGGGGGTACTCATTTGTTGCTTGCCCTAGTCATTTGACCATCGACCAGGCGGAGGGAAGGAAGGGGGGGTTGAGAGTGAGTGCTGGAGGGATGGACGGGGTTGTGGGAGGACACTATCCGTCTGCTGATACTGTTTTATTTTGCTACCCCACCGCTGTGATATGTATGCATGTTTGTCCGCGTCGTGGTACGCGTCCACTTGTACTGCTAGTTCATCATCAGCCACCTCTGTCTTGTTTGTGCCGTGTATGTTCGGGTTTCTAGCTTGTACGGTTGGGGGGGGAGGGGGGTTGAAAAAAATGCCCAAATTAATGTCTATCGAAAAGTATTGGAAACCCTAAAAAAATACTCCCTGTATGTATAGACTATATGGGAAACCCTAAAAAACAATACTCAATGTACGCATGGGAAACCCTGTAAACACTCAATGTACGCATGGGAAACCCTGTAAACTATTGCTGCATGCATAGGAAACCCTTTGTTTACCTACTGTGTGTTTTATACTTTGTGCGCGAGTGATGCTGCGTGTCTGTTGCACTGCTGTAGGAGTGCTTGGGCTACCAAAACATTTGTCTGCTGCCGCTGCTGCTGCTACTGCCGCTGCTACTATCGGTGGTGCTATGATTGCTGGTGCATGCTTGTGCCGATGCGTTGGGCGACCAATTCTCACCTCGCCTTTGTCCGCTCGCTATTAACGACCCTCAGGAGAAGAAAAGGACGGCCTCTGAGCACTCTCACCGACGCGTCTTCTCCCTGAGAGCCACGTCCGCACACCGTGCAACACGGGCGTGATGGTAATATTTGTGGTGGCATCATTTGTGGTGGCATCATTTGTGGTGGCGCAATTTGCGGTGGCGTTGTTTGTGGTGGTGGTGCCTGTGGTGGCGTATTTGGTGGTGGTTGGTGACGTACGTTCGTGGTGGCAACATTTTTTGTGACATTTGGTGGCAATATTTGTGGTGGCAGTACTAGTGGTGGCAATACTTGGGTGTGGCAATGGTTGTGGTGGCAATATTGGTGGTGGTAGTTTTTGTGCAACATTTGTGGTGGCATTGTTTGTGGTGGCAATATCTGTGGTGGCATTTTTTGTGCTGACGTTGTCCAGTGGTTGCAACATTCGAAGGTGGCAACAATTGTGCAGCCACAGTCGGCCAGCGGCGCTTCGGGTGTCATTCCGTTGTTGTGTTCGTTCGTAAAGCTTATATTTTCCCGTCGTCTACAGGACTGGGATGGTAAACTAGGATACCTGCTTCATCCACACCGTTTTTTTGTTTTGTTCGTTGCGTTATCCATGCGCAGCGTTGTAAAAAATTTGTTTTCTTTGTTTCATTCAAGGCATAGTCGTGGACTATTTCCTTCAACCGGTACTTCACTCCCGACAAGCGGTGGCGAAGAAGTCGCAGAAGAACCCCTTGTGGGTGGTTTCGAGCCAACACACATATATTCCCTACATGCCTTCAACGATGTTGTGATGGTGTTGGCGGTCGCGTCAGGTTTCTATGTAACGAGAGGTGCTGGGATACGGGTGCTACCATAAAGATCGGAGTATCACACACAGCTTGCGAAGATGAGTTTCGACGAAATCTTCGATCTCACAGCTGGAGTGTATTTTCATTTTTTATAGTATGGGTAGAACTTTTTTGGCAAAAACTTTTTCTGAATGACGAGACTCCTTAAAATCTTCAGGATTTCATAATTTACTTATGTTCGCTGTATACCTGTAGGCCATGGGATTGATTGTTCATTGGGTTTTCAATTCCGGGTTTCCTCGAATCAGCTTTTCGGGTGAGGTGTGTAGAGTATTTTATCTAGCCATCACCCTCAGAAGCAAAAAAAAGAGCCCGCGCACCTCCACCACCGTGGCATGCATATGGAGGCGTTTTTATCGGGGACGCCGCCAACCTACAACGCTGAAGTCCGTCGCGTTTGCTACGTAAAATACCGCTCTCTGGGCGAGATTGTAATGACCGTTTGATACTCAAATTGATTCCCTAATTGTCCCGATATTTCCCGTCCGAAGTGATATTTAGGGCGTTGCACCGCTGGTTATGTACCATGTGTGTTATGGAACCATGAGCAGAGCAGTGACAAGGTGGGGAGTCCTGTCTGGACCACCAGCGTCACTTACATGCTTGCCCGTCTATGATGGCCTTGACGTGAATGTGACATCTACTATCACCCGGTTTCACCCCAACCTTGATGACATGGTTTCATGTCGACTATGTGGACTATCAACCTACGGAGAGCATTCCGTATACACGTGCGTCTTCTTGTTGCTGAAATTGATAACCTGCCCCTCGTCCGTCCGCCCGTCCGATACCGATAACAAAGTAAATTAGCAGTACATGATACTGAGGAACAGCTCGGCGACACAGATCGTTGGCGCTGACTAATGTTTCTATGTATTATGGAGGCACGTGTTCATACCCACTGTGGTGTGGTCCTCGCCGCATGGTAAAATCAGAGTCGGGAGGGTTTCACGGAGAGGTGGGGAGGCCTACAGTACGAACGCGCTGTGGGTGGCCTGGGGTTGGGTTTGCACAAGGAAGAAGCCGGGATTCGAGGACTGTTAATATGTAGCATGAAGAGTGCAGAGTATTCGATGCGAGTCGACGAGGGTAGAAAGGGCTGGATTCTTCTCGCGATAAAAATGAAGGCACGTACCGTAGTGGGGAGGGGGGAGGAGGGCCCGCTATGTGACCCCGGGTCTGAGTTGCTACTGGGAGGGAGCGCGAGAGTATAGCGCGAGGATAATAAATGGGACGAAGAATCAAAAGCGAGCAGTCGGTACATACGGTGTATCATGCAGCTTGCAAAGATGAGTATCGACCTAAATTTAGATTTATCGAACTCATATATATAGCTGACGTATTTAGATTTTTTTTCAAATCCACGGCTTAGGTATGTATGACAAAAAGTTGTGATGCAAAACAAGGATGTGACGTCCCCATGGCTTCGGGGTTGGGAAGCCATGTCATCCACAGAAAAAGACATAAAAAATGAGCCATCCCACGCTAGGCGTGCCGCAGATTCTAAGAAACTCCTGAGTCCCTAAAACACGAGGAGCTCAATATCTCGACCCGCGCTAAGACAGAGGCGCAGCGCATTTTTTTCTGGCGTTCCTCAACTTGGGAGCCTTAAGACCTCCCTAAACAAAAACTGATTTGGAGAAAAATCAAAAACTGATAGACCGGATGAAAAAAAATCCCATGGCCTAGATACACAACGAGAATCATGCGAAAATAAACGGGGTGTATTTTCGACGATTTTGGGTTAAGGAGCCCCGTCATTCAGAAACCCATTTTCGCCAAAAAAAGGTATACCTCTATCGAAGCGCGCGTCTCTCGCCCGAAACATGAACCCGAAAGGCATTCGCTCGCGTATAACCCGACCAACAAATACACTCGTAACTAATTCATCACATAACCGATACTACTTGAGGAGCTCAACCCCGGGCAGAAACGCTTGCTCCCCGAAAGCGCAAACCCTTACACCGTGGGATGGCTCCAAAGTCCTGTTTCTATCGTTGCGCTCGTCACTGCTGCTTAGGCTATAAGATTTTTTTCGCCGGGCGGCGCGTTCATTGTTTTTTCCAAAAAGTGGGTGTGGGTGAGGGCGAGCCATCCAACACAGCAGGGGTGCAGCAGAGAGAAAGATCCTGAACTCCGAATGCGAGGCGTAGTGGTACTCCGAGTGGGGGATGCGTGGTTTGTCGGTGTTGGGAAGCGTGCTCCTCATGGGTTCCGGTGTCTTTGATTGGTCTCTCCTCATGGCTCGCTGGATAGACTCAAAAGCTTTTACATTATTTCCTCTACATTGGGCTCTAAAAGACACTTATTCTACCATAGCCCCCCCCAAAAACCGGCGATTCCTTTATCGAGCGTTTCATACCTATTGGACACGAAGAACGATGCTATGAAAAAATGTCCCCACTTACTTTGTTGCTTGCAAAGGACGATCGAACGATGTCGCCGGGGTGGCAAGGGGCACTGTATTTCAGGAGTTACGGCCGGGAGCTGGTTTCAAAACCGGCGATTTCGTGAAAGAAAAGTTGGGGGGGCTATCGCAGAACGACTCAAGACAGACATAACAGGGCTAGGCAGGGTAGGGCAGGGGTAGTGCAGGGTAGAGCAGGTAGTGAGATGAGGGGCGTCCTGCTTGTCCCCTCATCGCCACCTACATTACCGCCCATCTATGATGACCTTGACGTGAGTGTGACATCTAGTATCACGTGGTTTCATCTCAACCATGACATGCTTTCATGCCGAATCTATAAACTATCCTTCTACGGAGGGCACTCCATTACAGAGGGTGTGTTGGAGCTCAGTACATCACCAGAAAAATGACTCCGGAGGCGTTCGTTCGCGCAAAACCTGGCCAAGCTTTTATGCCCTATCATAATCCTAAAACAAATTAAATGCATACATACTCGTTTCATTATTCGATCAATAGAACTACGATCAATAAAACCGCTAGTTCCTCGCTTTTGACTCGCGTGCTACGACACAATAGAGGCGCGCACCACTTTTTTTTTTTCTCCTGAGGTTCCTCAATTCGGGAGCTTAAAGACCTCTCCCAAAACACTGATTTCGATAAAAATGAAAACTGCTATGTACCTCGGATGAAATATCCCATGGCCAAGGTACACAACGAGAATCATGCGAAAATAAACGGGGCGTGTTTTCGGTGATTTCAGGTTAAGGAGCCCCGTCATTCAGAAACCATTTCAGGCGAAAATTTCTGCATATGCCTCCATCGTAGCACGCGCCTTGAAAAGCTCACCCGTAACATTACCAGATACCTTTTGGCTCAAAATGTGCAACTCCTATGCCGTAAGATGGCTCGGGTACAGAGCTCCTCAATGCAGGATGAAGGATCTCCTGAAGCATGATATCGACAATAGGTGCGCCCGCTACCGCCGTGACGTGCCTCTCTCATTGAGTGCTAGGATAGGCCTCCGCATACGGAATAATGAGCAAGGAAGGTGTTTTTTATCGTTAAAGAGATAAATTAGGCGCATGTTTGATGTTGGGAAATGATCGGGGTCAAAACGAGAAGCGCTTGGTGGTGAGAACGACTGATTCTGCGATAGCCCCCACCAAAAACCAGCGATTTTCTTCAACGAACGTTTCATGGCTGCTCGACAGAAGAAAGGATACAATTGAAAACAAATGATCCAGACATTTTCTTGAGTACAAAGGTCTATCGATCGATGACGTCGGGGTGTCGAGGGGCGCCATATTTCAGGAGATACGACCGGGAGCTGGTTTTGAAACAGGCGATTTCGTTAAAGAAAACTTAGGCGGGCTACCGTAGTAAGACTCGAACACGAGAGCGCAGCAGCGCTTGCTTACTTCTTGTTTGGTCGGTCTTGGAGAAGACGTCACGCGAAAGCCCCCCCAAGCAAGCAAGCATGCACGCCAAACGATGATGACAAGATGCCGTTCGGAATATTAAAAAACAATAAGAAAGCTGCATGCTCTTACTGCAGACTGTATATATAGACGCTTGATCAGACCGCACTTGTCATTTTTTTTATCGACAAACATGGGCCCCAAGCCGGTCGACAATGGACTCATGCTACGGTACTTATGCATCCTTTTTTTTCCTGAGGCTAACGCGCGCCACGATAGAGAGGTACCAAGGTATACCGTTTTTTGGCGAAAATGTGTCTGAATGACGGGGCTCCTTAACCCAAAATCGTCGGAAATACGACATTTTTTTTGCAATGATGATATTCTCGTTGTATACCTAGACCATCTGGGATTATTCATCTGGTGGCAGTTCTTTTTTTTTTTGCTCCAAATCAGTTTTTTTGGTAGAGGTCTTAAGCTCCCAAATTGAGGGGTAGTGTTAGAAAAAAAGTGGTGCGCGACTCTATCGTAGCACGCGTCGGCTCCTAAATTCAGGATAATTATTCCCCACGGGTCCAAAAACTGATTTTGAGCAAAAACGAAAGGTGCACAACCCCGATGGACAATCCCATGTTATGATGAGTATTAAAAAAACAGTTAAAAAAATAAGAGATTAAATTCCGACGATTTTGGGTTAAGGAGTTCTCACTACTGCCGCTATTCACTGATTCTACGATAGCCCCCCCCCCCCCCCCAAAACCAGCGGTTTCTTGAACGAACTTTTTCAAGGCTGCTCGACACGAAGAAGGATGCCATGAAAAACATAATCTCCACGCATTTTCTCGTATGCAAAGGACTATCGAACGGTGACGTCGGGGTTGCAAGGGGCACCGCGTTTCGGCAGATACGGCCGGGACCTGATTTCAAAGCCTGAGATTTCGGTCAACAAATGTTGCGGGGGCTGCCGTAGAACGACTTTAATTCAGAAACGTTTCAGCCCCAAAATGTGCTACCCCTACGTCGTAGCGCGTGTCATGGACTCCGAGTTCTACCCGCTTGGCTCCACACCAGAAGACTTGTCATGCCTGCCGACTATTGACGGCAGCGCTATATGGGGTGCCAATTCAACAACCTTGGGAGCATATTCGACGAAAACAATGCCGCCACGAAGGACAGACGATTACACGGAGGCAATCCTCCGATACGCAGGCCGAGGTTCACGGCACCACGCCACCAGCTTCAGCCCCCGCCCCCGCCTCCATGGGAATTGCGGAACACCTCAGGGGCGCTTCGCGCATGGTGCAAGCAATGTATATCTCGTCCATGAAAGCCCGGTATGTGCTAGAAAAGCCGCAATGCTGATTGTCAAAGCGTCACGGCATCGTATAGCCACCTTCGCGGCAAAAAGTGCTCACCGACGGCCATAACCGCTTGAGCTATAGCCCTGTTAGCACCGCACTCCCTAAATGGGGACCAAATACTTGGCAGTAGACTAGGAGCAGTTTTGGAGTTGGAAAAAAAAAGACATTTCCATACATTTAACCATTTTAGCACCGCAGCCCCGACATGGACACGAATCACTTGGAGTTAGACTAGAAGCACCTTTGGAGTTGAAAAAACTACACCTCCATGCATTGCAGGATTGCGAGGGTCTATAGTCCCAAGGCCTACGACCATGTACGATATGATCACACTCCTCTCCACCGCTGCGCCCACCTCCACATACGCTTCCGCTGACCCTCTAACCGGGTATCACGACACAAACGCGAAAGACAACGAAAAACGTGTGACCCACGGTCTGGTGTCGCCAAGACTCTCACCGTCACGGCACGCCTGACAAACGGCTAACACAACACCCCACCCCATGTTCGCCTACCGCCTCTGTCCGTGGAACCCCCCCCCCTCTCCGTTCCCCGCCTTGCCTCTCTGTGTGAACCGAAGCCCTTCGAACAGAAACGACGGAGGAGGCGTTTCACACAATCACCAATGAAGGGGGCTCTTCGACGGTTACGTCTCGAACATCCGGGAGAGGGGGTACGGACGGTATATAACGGATACAACACACCCGGAAAAATCTTCACACATCCTCCTGCCCCCCCCTCCCCTACCCCCCTGCTCATCTCGTCCTACGTACGTAAGGAAAACCTATCACGATACACGCAGAAAAGCCATAGCACACCATCTAGTCCCCCCCCTCCCCATCTCGTCGTACACAGACATGAGGAAAACCTATCACGCCCCCGTCGAATTATTGGGGGTGCTTATCTACCCTTAACAACTCCGCCTCCGTTCGATTTCTGGGATACACTACTTGAGCCTAGAGCTAAGAATGTTCTTCAGTAGGAAAATAGCTAGAACTCTTGAAACCCTACACCCCCTTCTTTTGAGACAAACTGCTTGGGTTCAGAGCGAAAACATGTTGCAGTGGCCAAAGAGATAAAAGAACGAGGCTGCGAAGAAGCAGTCCGAGGTGGTGACAACGACGGCGTCGGCAGTCCCCCCCCCCCTCGTCTCCCTCCCCCTCGCCGCTTTCCCTCCTGGCGCGAAGAAAAACCCCAGTGAGCGCAGCGGGGCATATCGCCCAACCGCGCTTAACTACTTGGAATTGAAGTTGAGTGCGTTCTTCAGGAGGAAAGTAGTTAAAACCCTTTAAAACTGCAACTTCCTTTATGGTACAAACTATTTGGCACTAGAGTGGAAAAGTTGTTACAGTAGCCAAAGCGTTAAAAAAACGAGGCTACGAAGAAGAAGCCGATCGTGGTGACGAGCGCGGCGGCGGCGCCCCCCCTCCCTACCTCCTTCCCCCGCCGCCTCCCCTGCTGACGCGATGGAAACCCAGTAAGTGCGGCGCGCACGTCGTCCAACCGCGCTAAACTACTTGGAATTAGAGTCGAGTGCGTTCTTCAACCCATTTTTTTGTGATTAACTACTTGGAATGAGAGGGGGAACAATCAGTGGCCAAATATGCTACGATGAAGCAGTCGACGGTGGCGACGGCGGCATCGCCTCCCCCCCCCCCTCCCCTCGCCGCCTCCCGTGCTGGCGCGCTGAATATCCAGCAAGCGCAGCCCGCATATCATCCAACCGTCCTTCCACCGCCCTCTCAGCCCAATAGGCGTGACCGTTCCCCGCAATAGCCCCTGCCCCGCTAGCATATGTCAACGCCTCCTTATAAGCCTTAGCTTCTTTCCGGCAGAGGTATCTTGCGGTACAATATTCCAGCTTCAGGGCAAACGTCTGCGCATTTTCCTCGTCTCCTGCCTCCTCCGCTGCCATCAGCGATTTGAGAGGGGCGGCGCATTTTCTCTTCATTCGGGCTACGGCGCGGGTTTCTCGGTCTTCCGAACTTTTTGACGACTTTGGCGGGGACGTTGACGGCCGTGATGGTGAGGGTTTCATGACGGTGGTGGCGTCGGTAGAGTTCGAGACAGGGGCAGGGGTGGGGACGGGGGACGGGGCGGATTCTTGCCCCTGTTGTGCTGGTGCCGAGGTTGGACCACCCCCTCGATTTGTTCGAGCTTGTGCCCAGGTTTCCTGTAGAGTTGCGGGTGTATGTAGAAGGGACAGTTAGGGGAGGGGGGGGGGGGGGGGGGGTGTAATCAATTTGTGCATGGTCGTGGTCGTATGACCATAGGCCTTCGTAGGAGAGGGGGGGGGTGTACTCAGTTTGTGCATGGCTGTAGTCTTATGACCATAGACCCTCGCATCCCTACTATGCCGGGACGGAGCACGTCGGGTTTTCATCAACCAGGCAGATAGTGCTTGCACCAACCGCGAAGCGCCGTAAGGTGTTCGGCGAGTCGCATGGAGGGCGAACTGCATCCTTCCAAGAACCGCTCGCAAGACGGAATTCGGCACGTTGTGCCTACGTTCTTGCGTAAGGATGACAGCGCCAATGAGTTACTTTGTTTTCTGGTGTGGCCACTCCAGAGACCGCAATGGGTATTAGTATGCAACTGTCTCGTGGATGCTTTACCTTATTGACCCTACGTGATGCGATCATTCCCCTTGTGCGGACGTAGGGTTCTCCACGCCGCACAACATGATCGATAACCATCATCGTGACCACCAAAAAAGAAAAAACGGAACCCTGGTTGTCTATCTCACGCAGTGATTGGCGTGTTGTACAGCGTCGTTGCCAACCAACGCCAACCCCAATATATGTATAAGGGCAATAACCAAAAACGGGTATACCCGGTCACTATTTTCTCAAAAACGGGTACACTCTAAAATCAAGTGAAAAGCACCCCGCACGAGCCACGCGACTGCCCATCGATGAACCTCACGTTTTTTGGCCTGCTGACGCTATACATGAGGTGTAATCGTACAAGGTATATGTCTATTGTGTAGTTAGTTGGTAATTGAATGCATGCACTTGTTGTCTTAATCACACTCATTTGTACTCGTGCTACGATATGTATCACGTATACGAGTATTCTCGTCAAGCATGTACAAGGTATTCATCACATCAAAACAGAGTACAATCATGGATCATGGTAGTAACAAGAGCGTCGGCGGGCGAGCGAACGAGCGAGCGATAATGAAATACGTGTACTTGTTGTTGTGATCACACTCATTCATACTCGTACTACGATATGTACCACATAGTACTCGTCAAACATGGACTGTTGTTGTACGATATGATCATTTAGCAGTACTGCGACGGATCCTGCTTCGGTTTCGGTGGCTCGGCCGCCCCGGAGCACGAGTACGTCTTCTGTCACCCACTGCCTTTCCCAGAGGCCCTGTACCCATGACCGGTTGCCAGATACGCCCACGCAACAGCCGAACGAAGTTCCTTCGTGCTGCCAAACACAGAGCCTACACGCAGGTACGATGAGCCAGACGAGTTTGCCCTCTGTGGCCACGGTGCTCGCTCATCGGAGGTGAAGGGAAGGAGAGAGCTACGTTTGTGGCAGGGGTGAAGTGGTGTTCAATGTGGAAGGGGGGCGAAGCTGCTGTGAACCTCTTGGCCTCCCTTCTTTCAGGCACCAAGATGGCGTTCCATCCCAGCGAAAGCGACGTTCGTATAGAGGGGATCAATGTATTACCTCTGATTGGGTGTAATGTCTATATGAAGGCATTTTATTGGCTTAGATACAACTAAAAACGGGCGAAAGCTAAGCAAAATGGCCATTTACTGGTATACCCGGGACACTATCTCTCAAAAACAGGTACAATTTTGTTTTGACCAATCGCGTGGCTCGTGGGGTGTGCTTTTCACTTGATTTTAGAGTGTACCCGTTTTTGGTAGGGAAGTGACCGGGTATACCCGTTTTGGTTATTGCCCTATGTATAATGTTTTACAGCGTAGGTGCCAACCGAGGCCAACTATTGTATATATATTAGTAGAGGGGGCGGGTGGTTTAATCAGTCAATCATTCAAACAGTCAAGAAAACCGCGAATCAACTAACGAACAGCGCGCAAACTAACCAACAGCCTTCCATACATCATGGCCAATTACTCAGTCGACAGAACCAACCAACCAATCAACCAACCAACCAACCAATCAACCAACCAACCAACAAAGTCAACCAACCCGCCATCCACCCAACAAACAAACCCAATCAACCGACACGCCAACCATCCAATAAAAAAAACCAATCAATCAACCCTGTCAACCATCCAATACACAAACCCAATCAGCCCCAAACTACCATTTTTCAATGCTGTGAAGTCCTTCCTCTCGTGTCACCAAAAGCCCACCGCCGCGCCAACAAGCACAAACAACACCAACAACCAATAAGGACAAGGACTCCCGCTCTTCTGTCTCCTCTCTCAGCTCAATTTTCTCCTCCTCTTTTCCTCCTCCCATTACATTTCCTCCTCCTCTTCCTCCAACCATCACACGATAAAAAATCGACTTCACGACTACTTTCTCTCACCCTCGCCACCATGGTCGAGGAGGGCCAGAGGGGGAGCGGGGAGAACTCGCTCTTGCCCGTCAGCCGCGCCAGTGGCATCTGCACCACCCGGTCCACCACATCCCTGAAACCGTCCAACGCTGGTCGGACGTCCACCTGCGAGCATCAAATCAACCACCGATCATCAATCATCAAGCATCACGCATCGCGCACCAACATAAACATGGTCGTGCCATCACCATAACTGCCATGCATCGCCATACGTGCATCGTTTATCGTCATGCAAACTCAAGTCCATCAATTGCCAATACCGACGCGGGCCACCATAAAGAGGTAGGACCTGTTGGCTTGAGAGTTTTTTTCCTGAACGACGGGGCTCCTTCTTCACGCTTGTTTAGCGCCGCAGTCCCGAATGGGGACAAAAAACTTGGAGTTAGACTAGGAAAATTTTAGGAGCTGGGAAATTAAAAAAATAAAAACGTGCCGTAGGAACGTCATCGGGACGTCACTCCTGTTTTACAATTTGGATAGGTTTACACCTAGGCCATGGGCTTATATAATGGGTAATATAACAACTCATCAGGTTTCACTTCCGGGTTTCCTAAAAAAAATTGGGGGTGGTACAGGCGTAGAGTATTTTATCAAGCCGCCACCCTCAGAAGGCAAAAAAAGCCAGTGCACCTTTATCGTGGCAGTGTCTACCGTACCTACAAGCTTTTAGTTTGGAACACCTCGGCCGTGTGCCGGTGATCAGCGTCAGCTTTTAGGTGGAGGACCGTCACCCGACATCCCAAAACACCGAAACCCAAGCATCGCCCCACACAACGACAGAGTTAACGCCCCCCCCGCCCCCCAGCCCCCCTTTGCTCCGCTCTCTTCCCTCTCCTTCCCTCCCGTTCTGCTCTCTGGTCCGACAACTGCACACCACAATCCCAAAAAATTCTAAACGAAAACACAAATACCTCAACCCCAGAACACTGTCTTCCCACACCTTGATATAGCTAGCGATCCTCTTCGAATGCAGGTCCGGCATCTCGTCCACCGCCCCCACCCCCCCTTCCGCCTTCCCTCCCGTCCAGCATGAAACCCAAAACGATAACACGCCCACCTTGTCACACATTAGTCGGGCTAAAGATGCCCCCTCTGCCCCTCTCCCCCCTCCCTCCCCCTCCTCCTGCTCCTTCCGTCCCCTCCTTACTTCACGTCTGGCAATTACACATTAAAAGTTTAAAAGTCGGAAAACGCCAACATAAAACTTAAAACCAACAAAAAAATCCAAATGCCGTCTCACACCTTGATGGAGTTAACGACCCCCTCCGAATGCAGCCCCGGCATCTCGTCGACATCCTCAACACCCTCATCGTGGTAATAGTCGATCACGTATCGCCGCTGACATTGCCATCAATACCAAGGGTAGATCATCGCCATATATAGATCATCACCAGAGATAGATCATCACCATAGATAGATCATCACCATACACAGATCATCACAGATAGATCATCACAGATAGATCATCAACATAGACAGATCGTCAGCATTGATAGATTATCAGCATTGATAGATCATCGGCATTTATAGATCATCACCATAAGTAGATCATCACCATAGATAGATCATCACCATAGATAGATCATCACCATAGATAGATCATCACCATACACAGATCATCATCACAGATAGATCATCACACATAGATCATCAACATAGACAGATCATCAGCATTGATAGATTATCAGCATTGATAGATCATCACCATAAGTAGATCATCACCATAGATAGATCATCGCCATAAGTAGATCATCACCATGGACACCCAGAGCAACCAAAACAAAAAAAGACGGGAAAGGGGGAGGGGGAAGAAAGGCAACGACGACGCGAGGGAAACAGGAAGGGGAGGGGGGGGGGCGTTGTCACTAGTAGCAAGGGCTAGAGAAGGAGGGGGATTGACGGATGGGGGGTGGGGGGGGGGGTGCTCATATGTCTTCGCGCACGCCACGGTTCGCCAAAACTCCACAAGTGTGTATAGGGGCAGGTCGGCGGTATATAATCATCGATTTTATGGGCGAGCTCTTTGCCGTGTGTCACGCGAGGTACATAGGGACGGGGGTACGGGGGTATTCACGGCCACGTTACAGCGGTAGTGGGGGTAAGTTATGTCAGGCCTGTATGTTTCTACCTGACAGGGCTCCTTAGCTCAGTAACCCCTCCATATCATAGCAATCTATTTGTGTAAACACGCTACCTTTTTATTGTGAGATAAATACCTAGCCACTCGTTTTTTTTTTTTGCGGGTTGCGCGCTCACCACCCCCCCCCTCCCGCGTCCCCCGTCCCCTTGCGTGGTCGATAAAAACCCGACGTTCTCCGTCCCGGCGTTTGTAGGGATGCGAGGGTCTACGGTCTTAAGACTACGGCCATGCATGGGCGCTGGGAGTTGAAACGCACCATATACCTGGTATGGCAGTGTGCAAACACACACCTCGGGGCAAATTCCAGTGACGATTTTCTCGATGAGCGATGGAGTGCAAGTGCCGAGCGATGCGTCTATGGAAACGATATTAACCCATTTAGCACCTTGTACCGCCGTTCCCGACGTGGAGACAAATCGCTCCGAGTTAGACTAAGTAAATTTCAGGAGTTGATAATTTTACGAGTTGGAAATGGGTTAACAAGATCTTCCGAAAAGCCGCCATATTCTTGTTTGCGCCCCCCTGATTTTGGAGGAAATCGACTACGTAGTTAACCCCCATGAGAGCCCCCCCCCCCACCCCCCGCTTCCACACGCCTCCATATCTCACCTCATCGCCTCCTCTATCCACCACCCAGTCATGCCTGTCAAAAGGCAACGGGTGCCCAAGCATCATCTTGGCCAGTGCCTTGGGTGTGGTGTCGTCCGGACGTCCGAGGAACCGGAGCAGCCTCGGCTCCGATCCCTCCACCCCCTCTTCGACGTTTCCCGATCCCCTGCAAGCGGTTTCATTAAAGAAAAACAGGTACTGTAATATGAAAATATCTGTTGTTCAGACGTGTACTAGGGTTATATACTTGTGTTCGCCTGTGTAATAATTGTGCAACACAACCACACCTACAACAACTACAACACCTACAACAACAACTGCAACAGCTACAACAGCTACAACAGCTACAACAGCTACAACAACAACAACTGCAACACCTACAACAGCTCATTCACAACAGCAACAACAACACTAACAACAACAGCCACACCAACACCACCACCGCCACCGCCACCACCACCACCACGACAACCACCCCCACAACCACCACCGCCACAACCACCACCACGACCACAACCACAACCACAACCACAACCACGACCAGCACTACCACCACCAACACCTGACCCCTCCCACCCCCACCCCCCCACCACCACCATTACCACTACCCACACCAACACAAACATCAGCTTCGGCATCAAAATTCACACATATGCTTACGTTCTGAGCTTTTCCCACTGAAGAATCTTCCTCCACGTGAACTCGTTCATGTTGTTGTGGATGGCCACTACCACATCCATGTTATCTTCCTTCGTGTCCTCCACCTTGCCCTTACGGGAAAGCGAGTTCCTGCCACGACCCCACAAACAGCGCGGCGACGATACAGCAGTACAGAGCACATAGTAAGAAAAAGAAAAGTGGTCCATGCCGAATTTCTCATCTGAAATTATTGCTTAAGAACGGGTGTGTTCTGCGCTAATAGTCTGGGTTGTACGTTTCGACACCCGAATTTTTCTATATTCCTGTTGGTGTAAATTGACACCACTACGACCAAACGCGGTCTTCCTTCGTGTTTTCTACCTTGCCTTTTTGCTTGAAAGCCAATTCCTGCCCCGACCCCACAAACAGCGAGGCGAAGACAATTGTTCACACGAAGAAACAGAAGCGCTGATCCACGCCGGGTTTCGTATTTCAATTTCTTACGTAAGAACGGGTGCGTTCGGCACAAGCATCGGTATAATGATTCCTGCATTTCCTACTTTCCTGTCGGCGTGGATAGACACCACCACGTCCATGTTATACTACTTCGTGTCCTCCACCTTGCCTATGCAGGGCGGCGGTTTCCCGCCTCAACCCCACGAACAGCGTGGCGAAGATACATTAGTATTGCCAGTAAAAACCAGGAAAGGCGGTGTTGGTTGGAGTTTTGGTCCTTATTTTTGTTTCTGGGCGCGTTCTACTCAAGTTATTCAGCACGTAGAATCACTCGCAAATTTTCTTTTTTCACCTGTTGGTACCACCACGTCCATCGAGGAAAGAGTAAAGAAACGGAGATACATGTATGCGCAGCGGACGTAAGAAGCACTGACCACTGCCTG
The DNA here is from genome assembly GCA_012845835.1 of Undaria pinnatifida. NCBI lineage: Eukaryota > Phaeophyceae > Laminariales > Alariaceae > Undaria > Undaria pinnatifida. Next base: position 4,556,982 of record JABAKD010000015.1, on the reverse strand, counting down.
ATATATAATGTATACAAAGGGGATTTGTTCATCAGGTTGCACCTTTACTTTTTTTTCAGAACTAGTTTAAGGGAGGGGTACTATTACGGGGGACCCTAGTAAATAGGACCTACGGTGGACACAAAACCCCATATATTCATCTATGTTTACCAACAATATTTGGTCCTATTTACTATCGTCCTCCGGAATATTAACTTCACAAAAGAGGGACGCGATACAATAAACTTTCGTGTCCCCAATTGCCTTTTTTTGCTGGAAAGCGAGTTATGACGCATCCCCACAAACAGCGCGGCGTCGACACAGCAGTAGTGCAGGACACAAAGTAAGAAACAGGAAATCTGGGCAAGGCCGGGTTTCATATTCGAATTTCATACCAGGTATCTAAAATAACGGGTTTATTTATTCTACCAAAAAAACAGTGTAATGACTCCCGAGCTTCCTATTTCTGTGCTAGTGTGGGTTGGCAACACTACGAACAAATGCCATCTTCGTGTCCTCCACTTTTGCCTTTAGGAGAAAGCGAGCTCCTGCTCCACACACGAACAGCGCGGCGACGACACTTTTGCTAATGACACAAAACAGTAAGAAAAAAAGGAAAGCTAGTTTAGGATGGATTTCTTATTTGAAATCCGTATTTGGATTTCTCAAACAAGAACGGGTGCGCATTTCAGTATTGATTTATTATTTGAACTCCGTATTTTTGTTTCTTAAATAAGAACGAGTGCGTAGTTCAGTATGGATCTCTTATTTATACTACGTATTTCGGTTTCTTAAATAAGAACAGGTGCGTTCCAGACTTCCTTCGGTGTAATGACTCCCGAACGTCATGTTGTCCTGTAAATCTTAGCCCGGCTTTTTTTCGCACTGTCCGTTTCCTCAGTATCACATGATAGGTGTCTTACAGGAAGTAGAGGGTGAGCGTGAGGAGTGAAGCGGGGTGAATAGCGACGCGTTAAGATGTATCGGAGTTTATTGAAAATGTATACCGGGGTACCTCGTACATCGCTTGCAAACCCGGAAAAAAAAAAACAGTGACGATTTTCTGCCCCTCCTCGAGAGAATTTCAAATCCCAAAAGCTACAAATAAAATGTGAACTGAACATGAAGTCCGTGAAACAAAAAAAGGGACGGACTCCGCCGTTCATGTTCTTATTGTAGACTACATCCGATCGTTCGAGGCTATAACGTGCTGTGTATCATATATTGTTGGGATTCATGTATAAGGTGTAAGGGGACTGTTTGGTTGGATGTTTCCCAGCATGATTTGCCATGAGCTGTCACTCGTAGTTTTGCTCCATATGAGATCGAGTCAGGCTCGACGGCTGGATAATACAAGAGAGTTCTGTGTCACCGTCTTGAGTCATCACCACGCCTTCCCACGCCGGCTACGTGTACACCTTTAGAGATCTATCAACACACTACAAGCTGGGCCGGCCAAGAAACCCATAATCCGTCAGTCGGGCATATCTTTTGAACGACAGTGACCCACTGCAAACTGAGCATATCCTCGTAATCAGCTAGATGCGGTCGTCATTTTAAGCCCTCCAGCTTGAGAATCTGCGAAGTTGGCGCCGAAAAAAGTGTTTGCCACTCACGTTTCCTAGTTTGAGCATTTTTTTTCATGATCTGTTTGTGTTGCTTTTTCTGAAATTGCTCGAAATACAAAGTGGATGGAATTGGCTTAATTTTTCTGGGCATGTACATCTTGGGACGAGGAGTAGGGACATATGCTTTTCATTTCATGGGTCACTTTCGTTCGAAAGTTATGGATGAATCCCTGAATTAGATGTAAATTTGTATGCAGAGGCACTTCGGTGGAAACTTGGCCATGCACCTCTCAATTTTTGAAGTTAGGACCTGAAATTTTGACACGTGATTTGGACCGAGCCCACCAAAACAGTACTTGGCGAGCTCAAAAAAAAACAAAAAAACTGCCGACATACGGCCAGCTAAACGTTTTCCATGATCATGAAATGGACGAAAAGTCAACGGATTTTCATTTTTTGTTTTGAGCTCGCCAAGTAGTGTCTCGGCGAGCCTGTTCTGAATCGCGTGTCAAAATTTCAGGTCCGAACTCGAAAAAACTGAGCGGGGCTCAGCGATATTCATATATTTTGAGCGTCTTGGCCGGCCCAGCTTGTAGTGAGAGCCGATTGATTTCTTTTGGTAAGTGCAGCCAAGGCCAGCCTACAATATAGAGGTGGGAAAGAGCCATGCCTGATTGGGGCGATTCTGGCATTAGTGTAGATTTTTCAAGAGAGACATAAAGCTGCTCAAGATCCGGATAACGTTGCAGAAGAGCGAAAGAGAGGTCGGACTCGCAGAGGCAGCCCGGCTGTGGTCCTCTCCCAAATAATCCACACTAATGCCAGAATCCCCCGGAGCTGGCATGACTCCTTCCCACCTCTATATTGTAGGCTATGGCCTGACTACGTTTTGGTCCTGGCTGGTGTTGGCGATGCTTGACGCACTACGACTTCTCCGCGAGGAGCACGAGCTTCAAGCTGATGTGATGCGGAAAATGGACGAAAGAGTGGTTTCGTTCGAGACTGTGAGAGAGAGAAGAGAGAGAGAAAAGGAGAGTAAGAATGTTTCGCCCCAGCCGCAACTGCGCGGTCCCAACAAAGCCAAACGTGAGCCGAAGCTGGTAGATCTGCATGGCGCTGGTGGCGACGCTGCTTGAGAGAAGCAGTTGTTGCAGAGGCAGCAGTTGCCCCAGTCGCCCCATCTGCAGGAAGAGCAGTCGTCAGAGGATTGCTACGCCTGCAACGAAGAAGAATTGCCGCCGAAACAGCCGTCATCATCGCCGCCGCCACCGCTGCCGCCACCGCCGCCGCCACCGCCGCCGCCGCCACCGTCATCACAGCCGCCATGGTCACCGCCGCTGTCATCGCCACCGTCGCCGCCGCTGCCGTCGCCACTGCTATCGCCGCCACTGGTACCGCTGCTAACACTGTATCTGCAAGCCCGCAGCACAGCCAGGCCTGTGCCTGAATCTGTGGCTACTTAGTTTGTACTACAAGAGAAGAGGAAATGAGAGATGGGATTACTTGGCCGGCAGGTGCCGGGAGAGAGGTTGACGAGATTGCGAACGCGATTGAACACGCATACGAATACTGGAACAACGTTGAGAGAGCGGCGGTGGGCACTGGTGGAAGGGTCTGCACCATCGACTGGGGTCGGAGCATGGACGAAAAAGGAGGAGACGCCCAAAGCGAGCGCGAGTGAAGGAGAAAGGAACAACGGGCCATCAGCGAGGGCTTTAGGCCCGCACCAGGCACGTGTTGATTTTGCTTGCTGCTGATGTTTTTGGTTTTGGCTTGTTTCATGTTGATTTGAGAATTACGAACCACCCCCCAAGATTGAATTTGATTGAGAGTGAAGGATGACTGAAGCGATCTGTAGTAGACGTACTGCAGGACTAACATGTCTGATTCCGTGTTGTGGCTGCCTGGCGGAGCGCCCGGGCAGGGCACAATAAGTCGGAGTTGACTTTTATACGTGAAAGTGAAATGCTGAAAGAACGCACACACAGCAGTACATGTTGTATCATATCATATAATTGGTACAGCAGAGTACAGCAGTACGAAAATTGCGTGAATCAATTGCTTGCAAAAACTAGGGAAGGGTTGAGGCACGGTCTCGCGTGTATGCCGAACAATGATAAAAATACAAGCACGCTCCTTGAAGACTATGCATGATGAGCAGTACAGGAGTGATCAACCTGTGTTGCTAGTAGTGCCCTTTGAGCTGGGACTTTGCTTGGTTTATGGTGCTGCGGACTCACTGCTGAACATGGTGCTGCATGATGTGCCTACTGGCCAATAGCAGGTTGTCGGTATATTGAACCGTCGTCGAAATGCCGACAATTATGTACGTTATTTGCTGTATTATTTTGCATCTTTGATTATGTATGCATGCAAAGCATTTATGTACTTGCATCGGCATTCTAAGAGTAGTTTTGTCGCGTCAAGGTATTTTTGGACTACAGTAATGGGTGCATAAGTCCTTGACAGCTGTCCGGCAAGAGGCAAGAGTGCCGTCAACTGATGTGCCCGGCATGTCTTTGACGTGTGACGTTCCCCATATGTTGCGTAGAAACAGCATGCAGTACTACAGTACATCCCGTGCTGTCCGCACGCCTGTTGGCAGTGATCGATACAAGAGGGTACGAGTACGAATGATATACCAGCACGATCGATTGTACGTTGACTTGTCTGCCAGTATATGATACGCCCAGATACTGTCTGCGTTGCGGATCATTGCACAGCAGTGGAGTACCCCCCCAGTGTAGCATTGAGATACTGCTGCTGCTGATATTGCTAAAGATACTCATGGAGGTATAACGGGTATGAGTATAGAGGGCTCTTGGTGAGCGATCTGAAAACAGGGCAACTGAGCATGTGCGAGGGATTGTTGATGAAATGAGCTGTTGTTGCATATGGTATCATATAGCACGTTGCTTGTCCTATTATAAACAGTAATGGCATTTGGTAACTTAAAATACTAGTGGTAAACGCTTAACGAGCTGACGATGAATGCATGAAAAGAGCAGTTCAACCTATGCCGACCTAATCGCTCGATTGCACGATCCATCCGCTGCTTGTGTGGAGTCAATCTTGCGCCAGGAACGGCTGCTTCATTCAGGAGGATAGGCCGGAGCGCCCGAGCTGCGGCGATGCCATGGGACCGGAAGGAGGCTGCCGCAGCGGAGGGACCACCAGCAGTAGCGTTTGGGGCATTGGGGTTGAAATGGATGAATATGCTGCTGGGTGATGGTGATTTAGTTGTTTGAACTTTGATTGTGAGCCTGCCCGAGATCGACTTGATTGTTTTTCTTGTTTTTGTTATAGGATGAGGTTTGCTTATTGTTGGCATGACAAATCTCGGCCAATGGCAAAGCACACGAGGTTGAACAGACCACGAGCTGCGCAGAGGCGCGTTCGGTCTAGTTCGAATATTCGTGACACGAGTATTGTCCCGCTGACGCGTTGGTTATGCGTTGTCTGATCGCGCGGACTTACCCCATGCTTACTTCAAGTATGTATAGCACCCATGTTACGCGTGCTCGTCAGGAATAATGAGGAATGCTACACTGTATGATTTGATTTTGCGAGTTGATGATTATGTCTGTTTGAGTCGGTACCACCGTATTGGACAATGAATGCCGTTTAAATCTGGCAGACACGTTCTCGCGGTATGTGTGGATTTTATCATCCCGGGGTTTGGTGCGACGTACATTGCGGTTTTCGAGGATAACGAGGGGGCGAAGAACCTGGTACAAAACCCAGTGTGCACGTCGAACTCGAAGCACATCGACGTGCGACCCCCCTTTTTGCGGGAGCTTATTTTTTTGGGGAGACATTTGGTTATTCGAGTTTTAGTTTCTGAGCAGTGCAACATCCCGCCGCTACATGTGCTGCACATTTCATCGTGCACGAAGGAGGGGGCATGTTTTCCGCCGTGTAGTGTGCAGAGTACGATTAAATCGAGTTTCTGCGGTCGTTTGCGTTTTCGTATAATACTGCGGCGTTTGTTTTTCCTGGTTCAGCTCGTAGGCCCCGTGCTGGGTACTAGTATCTCGAGGAAATCGGGAATAATCGGAGTTTATTCGAGTCAATTTTCGAGAATAGCGCCGTTTTTACCTGGTCATTTCCGACAACAAAATTATTGTCGTTATCAACTGGCAATGACTTTCGGGAGTAGTTGATGTTTGCAGCATGAGACTGTTGTTAGTTGGTTTGAGACTTGGAAGACTTATTGAATTGAGGACTGAAATTTTAGTTTTGAGTTTGATACGAGTTCATTACGATATGACGATGTATCAACCCTGCGATGTCGTGCCTTCTCATGCACAAAGCAGGGGGGATATTAAGTGTGTTCGTCGTGTACAATGAGGAGGGGGGATGTAGGTTGTCCTCATGAACATGACGGTTATGATCCATCTTATATCAGGGAGTTCCATATTATGTTGGTAAGGGATTCATGTATAAGGTGTAAGGGGACTGTTTGGACGGATGTTTCCCGGCATGATTTGCCATGAGCTGTCACTCGTAGTTTTGCTCCACATTAGACCGAGTCAGGCTCGACGGCTGGATAATATAAGAGAGAGTTCTGTGTCACCGTCTTTAGTCATCACCATAGAGATCTATCAACATATATACTCGTAAACTCGAAGAGGAGAAGAACGGGCGTAAGCAGCAACGTCTTTCCTCGACGCAACCACCAAAAATGAGTGGAGGTGAAATTGACGACACACCTGGTACCTGGTACCAAGGATGTCAGGAGACGGGCAACCGGCAAGTAGTTAGTCAGTCAAGGGCGTCCGTTAGGGAATTTCCATCCGTCTAGACGGATTGTCCCCTAGCCCCGCTAGAAAAATGCCTCATTATCTCTGTGGAAACCCTTATTTTCTTATTTTTATATGCTGCTGGCTGCTGCGTGCTGTTTGCCAGCACCAGAGCACCAGCACAGCAGCAGCAGCGCCGAGGCAGACATAGGCAGCCTATAGCCAGTAAGCAGAAGCATCAGACCACCATGGATGTCTCTCTGGAGCTGGAGAAACGTTCTCCCCCCGCCTCGAGTGAGCTTCTGCGCTGCTTTTTCAATGTGATCCCGGAGCCAAACAAGGCGGCGAGTGCTCTCAACTCTCAAAGGCTGTGGCTTGACCCAGCTTCAGAACGTGCAGCAAATCACTATTTTTATTTTTGATGCGGTGATCGGCAGGAAAGCGGCCACTTGTAGTGAAAACGAAAATACTGGTGCATGCAAAACGCAACCAACACACCAACACATAATGAAGGAGCAAGAACTGCTGTTGATCTGAACTCCGAACGAGAAAAAAACAAATGGCAGAAAAAAAGTGGCGGAAAAAAATTCCAACAAGAAAATACAGGTTTTCAAAAACATGGTCAGGCGTTTTACAAAAACCGGGGATATTTACTTGTTGTCCCCAGGTTTGCCGTCGAGGCACGTCCGCCAAAGGCATTTGCCTTGACCCCGTCTGTGTAGGGGGTAAAAGTGCCGTCTCCTGACGTCCTGACATCTCTGCCTGGTACTGCTACTTGCTGTTGTTGTTGTTCTCACATTAACTCGCATAATCGAGTCCGTGGTCACAGGACAGGCTCCAGTCACTATGGAGCTGAGGAATACCCCAGGGAAAACACACACATAACCCAAGGTGGTACACGCATATATCACAGCTGACGCAATTCATGCCTCCACCAGAAACATATAAAAGTGAAATCGGGAGTCAGTCTACGATGTGCCAGGTCCATACCGGTTACTACAGGTACCTGGTACTGCTACTATTAATATAGGTACCTGGTACACCTGGTACCAACTTTAGTCAGGAAGTGAAAATCTCTTCAGCTCCCATCGCTTCAGCTCTCATAGCTCAGTTGGTTAGAGCGGTCGCTTAGTAAGCGGCAGGTCCGTGGTTCAACTCCGCGTGGGAGCTTTTTTTTGTTCACATAAAAAAACATATTTCGATAAACATTAACGAGCAGCGGGGATGCTGAACCTGATACGTATGGAAAATGAAGGCAAGTACCGGGGGGGGAAGAGACTCCTGTGACAACGGATTATTTAGAAGGAAGGTGGCTGAGGGTAAAAACGCCTCGTTGCGATGGAAGTTAAACGTGACGAACCCTTACAAAACCAATGAAAAGCAACGCAATATTCCACATAGATAATTCCCTGAGGGTACTATTTACCGGCAATACGTTGAACATACTGTGAAAAGGTGTTGACGAACAACACTCGTTGGTCGAACTATTGCTCCGACAACAACAGTCTTTTGTGGCTATCTCCACCGCACCTGACCCCCAGGGGTCAGGTCGGGTCGATACACTCACACGCCCTCCGTATACAACGGCAGCTTGCGCTGCCGGAGTAGTAACGGGGACCGCCGTTAGGGACAGCTCGCGCTATCGCTATCACGGGAACTGAAGGACACGCCAGTTAATTCTGGATTGCGAATGCAATTGCGTTAAATTGACACGACGTGTATGAAAATACATGTACTATTACGTGAAAAGTGTGGTGAGCTGTCAGCTTTATTTTCCCCGTCAGCCGGAGGATTAGAAAAAAAAAAATGTGGTCACTTTCCCATTTTCCTTGTCACGACAACAGCATATTTGACGAGAGTAGGTGCTGGTGACCGGTGACCAGTGAGCTGCAATACACAACAGTACAGTACAAGTAGTAAGTCGGCGTTTGTCACCACTCCCGCATTTTTGTGGCCACCGCCAACACCAGCTCGTAGTCCCAGGAGCACGGGGAATCCAGCTGGTTGTAAGAACAGCAACAAAAGGGAGGCCGCCCTTTTGCTGCTGCTGTTAATATCAGGTGCACACGCTTCCTCTCCCTCCCTCTCTGCGCCCCCCCCACCCCCCCATCTCTAGAATCTATCTCAATTATCATAGCTCACACCCTCTCTCAATATGTTTTCTCTTTCTCCCTCTCGCCCTCTCCCGCCCTTCCTCTCTTTCACCCGTTATTTTCTCTCCCTCTCTGCCTCTCCCTCTCCCCCCACCCCCCCGGCTCTCACCCCCCCCCCCCGTATCTCTCACCAAAACATTTGCGGCGATGGGTAGGTCCACGTCGTCTCCTCCCCCCCTTTAGGGATAGTGCTCTTCACTCTCTCCGTTGAAAGGTGCACTCGCTGCCCTGCCGCGGGCAGCTGGTTAGGGTTCACCGGCATATTGTTGGTGGGGTCCATTCCCATACCATCCGTTCCTTGGGCTGCTAGCTTGCTCTGCTTGCTGCTTTGTGCTCCATCTACGTCGACACGCTGACTGTACACGTTGTACTTGTGAGGGTGTAGGTATTTGGCTGTCCGAGACCTGTCCTCTTTTTTTACCGGACAGCTCGAGGCACTGCCTGTGCCTGCTGTTGTTTCTGTGGGAGCAGCAGCAGCAGCTGCAGTGGCCCCAGTAGCAGCAGCAGCAGTAGCAGCAGCAGCAGCACGGGTATCACCACCTCTACCCGTGGCAGCATCGTCTCTAACTGGGCACCTCGAAGCACCCGCGTCACCACCGCCAGCCGTAGGCACAGCAGTCGCTTGCACAAGCGATGCATCATCTCCAGTTTTCTTTTGGCCGAACCCGACCGGGCAGACTGCGGGGTTGGAGCCCTTCTTCTCCAAGGAGGAGGCCATCTGCGACGGCGGGACTTGAGCTTCGGCTCCCGAGGGCTTTGATGCTGTAGCTCCCATGCCGGTGGTGGTGGTTTCTCGAGGAAATGCGGCGGAAATACCGAGAGGCACGTTTTGTGTCGAGGCCTCGAATGCACTTCTTGAAACTGCTGGACTTTGGCGTGTTCCACGAGTGCAGCTCCGTGCGCTAAATGTTTGTCCCCACACGGGAAAGTTACGCGTCACTGGCTTGAACAAGTAGCACCTGCTACCACACAGCACCAGTCGTTTGATGCCTCTTCGCTCGTTGTGTCGGTCGAGCGGTCGAGCAGAATCGAAACGGTGGGGTTAGGTCAGAAAGGAGTTCCATACTTCTTTCAAAACGTTCTTATACCGGGAAATTCTTGCTTGCAATTTGCCTCGCATCGACACCTGCGCAGCCGCGAGCCCGCAGACCGGAGTGTCCTCTAGTGGTGCTGCTGAGCTTTCGCCTACATTGCCCGACGCGCAGGGAAGAATACCTGCGCAGCATCGCCACTGCGCTACAGAGCTCGAGAAGTACATAGGCGGAGAGATACTGCACATCCTGTTAGCTGGCCTCCAAGCAACGATAATGGCGGATGGACGACTGCCCCTGATAGGGTCGGGCATTTCCCTGGAGCTATGGTGCACTGCAGAGAGCGAGCAACGCGACTACCGAGCTCACAAGATATGCGTAGCTTCACGGTGAGGAGGAGCCCAAGAAGCAGCAGTAGGAGCACCCGCTTGGCTCGTTGCAGATGCTGCCTAGGCCTTGCCCTTTGGTTGCATTCTCGACGCGCCTGTAGAAGGTATCATAGAAGTCGGTCATTTTCGGCCACAAATGCGCAACTCTGTTTTTGTTGTTGAAAATCGTTCCGCTTGTGCGGAACCTTTGATCGGATTCGCTTGGCCTACAGCTCAGCTCAGCTTACCTATCCATATAATACTACAGTCAGAACTACAGCGGCGTTCGCTCGACGTTCTTCGGTTTCTCTGTTTATCGTGGCCGATGAGCGGGGGGGGGTGTGTGTGAGTTGGGATGTAACACCTACCTTACCGTGTCATCAACTCTGCGCGGGGGGGGGGGGTGAGTTGGGATGTAACACCTACCTTCCCGTGTCATCGACTCTGCGCGGGGCTCTCTCCTTCATGTCGATGGTGGCAGCGGTGAATGCATATCAACGGTGTCGTATCGTATTTCCAAGAACATTGCCTGCACATGGAGCAAGCCTCGTGTTGGAAACGACTCGCCGTGCTCCGTCTGCCGCAACCTTTTGTAGCTCGTACTGGCGGCACCAACAGTAGTAGTATCGTATTGGGAAACATGCCCCGATCGACCTTGCCGACGTTCTTCAGTAAGGACAGCACGGCAGCAGTAGAATCGCACAGCAGTAGTAGGATTGTGAACGTCGGCAGGGTGTATGTTCTCACCCCTCACATTGGCCAGCTACAACTACAACCACAACCACCACCACAATTGCAACCATATCCACGACCTCAACCACAACCACAAAAACTCGTTTGGGCGCCCGTGCAACCATTCCCCAACGGGGTATGCTGTTGTCTGTCAGTAGAACTGATGTCAGTAGCTACGCCCGTAGAAGTGTTCAGCAGTAGCCCCTTCAGTAGTAAGAGTTTGTTTGGCCACTCCTCGCATTGGCCTGTCGCAGCTAGCGACAGTCGCGGCAGTCCAGTCCGTGGTGGCAAACCGGCACAAGGAGTCTGTCTATTACATTAACCCTATTTAATAGGAAGAAAACTCGTGATGAGAATCCATCGCGAGTACGGCGTCGGTCCCACAAAGCAGACTGGGCTGCTGTTTTTGCTTGAGCGGCATGTCATCACAAGTACCCCCCCCCCCCCCCAATCCCCTCCCCCCTCCTTCCCCTTCCCCCCTCGCTCCCATCCTTCCTCCCCCTGCGTCCCCCCTCCCCCGCTGCCCTCGCCTCCTTCTCGCTCTCCAGCATGGCGGGAATCGAGCTGGACGCTAAGTTTGCCAAGACGGAAGGGGAGCTCGAGGCCATCTCCCCCCTTGCCAAGGGCTTGGTCCTTAAAATTTGCCGCCCCCTGCCGTCGAGCGAGGCTGCGGCTACAACAACGGTTAACCAGAGCAACGCTATCCTGCGGACGTTGGCGGGGGCAAAGCCGGACTCTTTGCTGTATGGGAAGACGGACTTCGAGTCAGCACAGGTTCGGCTCTCTTTTGAGGTCGCGCTGTTTTGTGATTTGTTTCGTCCAACCCTGAGCCACGGTAGAGGTTGTGCCATTCTCTCATTACGTGGTGTTGGCCTCGTGTGGCATTTTGTGTTATTTCCGCATCTCTATAGCGAAGTGACACTGCCGACTGTGCCTCCCACCTCCCGCTCCCTTCCGATCTCCCTTGTGTACGTTTGTTCGTTTCGCATACCCCCCCTCTCCTCGAACCATCATCCCGTTGTTTGAAAAAGGTTGATCAATGGTTGGAGACGTGCTGGAACGAGTTCGAGGTGCCGGTGCAGGCCCTCACGGCGGCCACGGGCAACCAGAGCGTCATCGGGGAGGCTAAGCGACACCTCATGTCCTTCTTGGCCACGGTGAACGTGCGGCTTGCGACAAGGTCAGCTGCACCTCCGCGGGGCGCTCGCGCGCTTGCTTGCGCCCCAGCTGCAGCGGCACAGCGGCAGCATACATGCGTCGCAGCAATAGAGAAGGACTTGTATTGTTTCGAAGTTTTTTTTTTTTTTATTACACAGCATTTTGTTGACTAAAACCCCTCCAGAGCCCCCAAATCCCTCCCTATGCTAACTTCAAGTAAATTTTTCCACTAAAAAAGGTTTCCAGTTTATAGAGGCGTTTCATAGGTTTCCTATTTGTGTGCTTGTGGCCTTTTTGTGTGTTTGTGCATGTGTTTAAAACTTTCGTTTTTGTTGTTTTGTGTATGACCCCTGCCCCCCCGCCTCCCTCATAGCACCTTCCTGGTGGGCCAGCGAGTTACCATTGCCGACGTCGCGCTCGCCTGCGCGGCGCGAGACGTCCTAGAGCCCTCCGACGGTAGCAGGGGAATGCTTGGGCCGAGAGACCTGGCGGGGATCCCGCACATCCTTCGCTGGTACCGGACAGTTACCCACAACCGAGCCTTTTCCCCCGCGAAGGCAAGCGCTAGCTTCAGCAGCAGCAGTACAGGCGGTAGCAGCAACAGCAGCAGTGTGAAAAAGCAGAAGCAGCAGCAAAAGAAGAAGCAGACGGCAACGGCGCCGGCGGCTTCAGGAGGCGCTGCTGGAGCGGGGGCGGCGGCGGCGGGAACGCGGGCGCTACCCTCAAGCGGAGGAGGCGGGGGGGGTGGGGGAGACGCCGGGGAGCATCCCGTACCTATTGTGGGGGAGAGCGGAGATTTGACGACGAGCGCGTCTGTGGTGCAGGGTGCGAGGCGGCTGGAGCTTGCGCCCGCGAGGTTCACGAGGAAGCGCGTTCGGGTTCGCGAGCTCTTGGCTAACGGGGCTGGGCTGGTTGGGCAGAAGACGGTGGTGAAGGGCTGGCTGAGGACGGCGAGGGCAGCGAGCAAGGGGGCGCTGTTGTTTTTGGTGGTGGACGACGGGTCTTGCTCCGAGACTGTGCAGGTGTGTTTAGCTCTGTTTTTTGCAGTAAAGCTGTTGATGACTTGGCCCAGCCTCGCCAACGGTATGGACAAGTTCGTTCTAGCTACTCAGTACCACTCTGTCCGGGAACGTAAGCAACATTTAATTTTAGTATTAATGTCCAAATGTTATCTATATTTACGGACAGTGGTACATCTTAATTGCGAGAGTTTTTCCGGCCGGTCGGGGTTTCGATTTCGGTTGAGATTTACAGTTAGGTATATTTCACCTATTTTTTTGTCGAAGCTGGGCCGAGGTCTAGTCTATGCAGCTCTCTGTTTTTTTCTCGCTGTTACTAGTGAAGAAAACATTGTTTTTGTACTATCTTGGGTACTAAACAGTTCAGGTTTGGGTGCTTGGTGCTTTAGTTTTGCGGCGTGATTGCGACGACGATTACGATAAGGATGGTTATGATGATGGTCGATGGTTATTGTTGATGCGGAAACGTTGCCTTGGGTAAAATTGGGAGAGAAGGATGTTGCAGTGAGCGTTTCATCTCGGTCTAGGGCGATGAAACATCGGAGGTACTGTAGCGGGGTTAGACGAGAGGCAAGACTGTCATTGTAGTCCTCGCTGTACAGCAGTAGCTGTCGCTTTTCAAGGACTACGACACAAGGCAAGATGCATATGTGACATTCCAGGAAAAAATGGAGGAATGCGGGAGGGGGGGGGGGGGGGGCGAGCGGATTGCTGTGCAGACAGGCGCGTGGCTCTTGATGTTTGCTAGTCATATGAACAGGTCAGAGCCTATTACGGTTGAGTCTTTTGGTTTTTGCAAGTTTTTTTTATGAAAAAGGTATACCTGGTACCTTCTTGGGGACCCCAGGTGTAGCGACCGAAACAACGGGAGGTGCGGCATTGTATCCTGTCTGAGACAAAATGTCAGGAGACGGCACTGTCAGCCCTTGACCGACGGCAGCGACCGACGGCAATTTTCCAATAATGTATCTTGACTGAGGTCAAACTACTAGATTGCACTGTGGAACGCTTATTTGTTTACCGTTGACCGCTGAACGTCATTCCTTGACTAACCGTCCTCTGGCATCTTTGGTCTAGGAAGGAAGGGCGTGCAGCAGTACCCGTGACACACTCGCTCTTTTTCCAGGTGGAATCCTGCGATGGGGTCGTACCCAAGAGAACGAAATTATCGTGCACCACCTATCGGACTTACAAGTTACCTCTCGAAGTGGTGTGACGCTTGCAGCAAGAATGGCGCGGCGAGTTGTGAACGGCCTGGGCCGGTCAGCGCCGTACCCTTTTGTCATTGGTAAAAGTATCACGCCGCTTCTGCGCCGTGTGATACAGCTCTTCACGGTGCAATTCGGGCACACCCTCTACCGGGCCGATGCTGTGATCGTCGTATTGTCAAGTACATACGATAGATTTTCCGTAGACGCGTACTACGATAGGGGTGCGCCTCTTTTTTTCTGAGGTTCCTCAATTTGGTAGCTTAAGGTCTCTCCCCCCGTACAAAATTCAAGAATAAAGCTACTGTCGTACCGGATGAGAAAATTCGATGGCCTAGCTAGGTACTCGACGAGAATCACGCAAAAAAAAAATGTCGTACTTCCGACGATTTTGGCTGAGGCGCCCCGTCATTCAGAAACAATTTTCGCCAAAAAAAGGTATACCTAAATACCTCTATCGTACCACTCGTCCCTACAGGCAAAGTCTATAGCCCGAATCCTCAAATAGGTTACCGGTATAACCTAATCTATATGACCTAATGTATATAACCTAATCTATAAAGTCGTTCGGGCCGGTCGGTGGTACCTGCCGGGTTACGGGTTACGGGTTACTTGCGCGGTGGCTAGTGTTTGTTCTTTTGTTTGTTTTTAAGCTTTTCCCCCCCACACTTTTCATCTTGCGACATGCCCAGGATTTTCACAGCCAACCACATCCTGAAAGCGGAGCTTGTAAGTTACAACCTTTTGGACGGCGCAAAGCAAGGTGGACGACGGCGGCCTACCGCGTTTGGGTTTCGGATATCCAGTGCCCAACCTCCCCTCAACCCAAGTCAACTTAACACGCACTTGACCGCGGGTTCGCGTCTCGGTTGCAGATTGATTTCGCCCAGCTTTCGTTCGGCTATTTTCGCCGATATTCCACCATGATTTCGCGACGCTTTTACCGATTTTTCGCTTCTCTGTCTCCGAGCTTTCACTCAAGCTTTTAGTCAAGGTTTCACCACGCTTGACCGTGGTTGACCGCCCTTCGTCCGTTACTTCCCTTTGTTTTGGTTAAAAAAAATCTTCAGGTGGTCGTCTCCAAGGATGCGCCTGGCTTCGACGCGGTTTCCAGCTGCGGAGGCGTTGGGGCGTCTGTTTCGGTGTTGGGCGTGGTCGTGGCGTCCAAGGGGAAGGGGCAGGAGGTTGAAATCAAGGCCGATGAAGTCGAGGTGCGATAACTATTGGTATTGTATCAGCTGTCACGTTGGACGATCGTCTTATCGAGAGCGACGATTTATATCTGGTACTATGTATACAGCAGGGCTCCCTCAATACGGCGGTGGTGTGCTATAGAGAGCAATATGACCGCCTTATAGAGGGAAGCCGCCTTTTTCATTCCAGGTTGTGAGTGCAATTCCTCAGTGGCGTCAAGCGGTTGTGACCGCCTTGTATCGGAATACCGCCTTACTGGGGGACCCCTACTGCTGTGCCTGGTATGTTGTTTCACCCTCCCTCACTTTTCACGGTTTTTCCGTTTTTTTCTGTGCGCTTTTTCCCCTTTTGGCTCTCGGTGTGCAGGTCCTCGGCTGCGTGTACGAGCCCGACGGAACGGTGGGCGCCTCGACGTACCCCCTGGCGAAGAAAGCCCACTCGCTCGAATTCCTCCGCTCGATCGCTCACCTCCGCCCGAGAACGAAGGTGTGTTCGACAATTTCGGATTGAACAATCTTCCGGATTTAACGTATAAATTTGCGATTAAAAAAATAATAATAATAGTTGGAATTGGAATAGGATAGGATAATTTTTTTTGCAGCAGCAGCAGCAGCAGTAAATGAAGAAACCGGTGACCTGCGGGACTGATCCGAGGACCGCTTCTAAAGTCCGTGAGTTGTAGTTCGTGGTGTGAATAATACAGAACTGGCTGTTTTGCTCCCTGACGAAGAAGGCCTACTAGCGGGAAACCCTCTGCTCGATCGCTCACCTTCAACCGAAAACGTAGATATATTCGACAGTCTCGGGTAAAAAATGCTGCAGTTTTCGTTGTCCAAATTTTGAAGAGAAAAGCAAGAGTTGGATTTTTATTTCATTTGTTTATCAAGTATTAGGGAATAATTTTTGCAGTAGTAAATGGGAGATTGGTCATCTATCTGACTGATCCGAGGAACGCTCCCAAAGTCCCGTGAGTTGTAGTTCGAAATGTGAAAAATTAAAGTACAGTTCGAAACTCTCGCCGTTTTACCCCCTGGCGAAGAAGCCTACTCGCTCGAAACACTCCGCTCGATCGCTCACCTCCGCCCGAGACCGTAGGTATGTTCGACAGCAGTATCGGCATTCAAAACCTTTCAGATTTAACTTCGGCTTTCGTTTCCACATTCATTTTCGTTTTTGCTGTCATTTTCATTTTTCACTTTTGTTTGCCTTGTCACGTTGATTTTCATTTGCACTTTCATTTTCGCCTTGTGTTCGATTTCGTCGTCACGTCCATTTTCGTTTTCGTTTTCTTTTTATCTTTCATCTTCACTTTCACAACAGCGGCGCTCGATGACCATGCGCATACGGCGCGTCGGGGCCTTCGCTACCCACAGATTTTTCAACCGCAGGTGTTTCCTATACATCCACACGCCCATCACTTGGAACGAGAGCATGTTACCTTTCATTTTCACTGCCATTCTCATTTTCAATTTCGTTTTCAATTCTCGTTCTCATTTTTCGTCTTCATTTTTTACAGATGCATTCTGCGGCTATGCGCGTGCGGCACGCCATGGCCTTCGCAACTCACAAGTTCTTCAACGACAGGGGCTTCCTGTACATCCACACGCCTATCGTAACGGGGGCCGACTGCGAAGGTGCCGGGGAGCAATTCGGGGTTTCCACTCTTCTGCCGGAGGAGGGAGGGGAGGGGGGCGACAACGGCCACTCTGGTGGGGGCGGGCCGCCAATGACTCCGGCGGGGAACGTTGATTACTCGAAGGTGGGAGGGGGTAGGAGCCGTGCTACGATAGAGGTAGCACTTTTGACGCGTGCTACGATAGAGTATACCTCTTTTTGGCTAAAATTAAAATGGTTTTTGAATAACGGGGCTCCTTCATTTTTTAAAAACCAAAAATCGGCGGAACTTCGTCCCAAAATCGTCGAAAATTTTGTCCCATTTAGAAAAAAAACGTCGGAATTTTCGTCCCAAAAAAATCGTCGGAATGTTCGTCCCAAAAAATCGTCGGAATATCCGTCCCCAAATAAATCGTCGGCATTTTCGTCCATTTGTTTTTTTCGTGATTTCTCGTTGTGTACCCAGGCCGTGGGATGATTTTTGATCCGGTATGGTAGCAGTTTTATTTTCGTTCAAATCGGTTTTTTGGGAGAGGTCTTAAGCTCCCGAAATTGAAGAACCTCAGAAAGAAAAGCAGTCCACCTCTATCGTAGCACGCGTCGTTTGCTCATTTTATCCATGTCCACAGTAGTAAGTTCATTTACCCTCGCATCCCTACAATGCCGTAATGGAGTGGGGAGAGGGGGAGAGGGGGAGGGGGGGAGAGGGGGGGGGGGGTGGGGACAGCCAGAACGATATAGCGACATGCTTTTGATCAAATTGGTTTTATGCTTTCGACCACCGAATAGGTTTCCTACTTTGAATTAACCGGATGTAGCATTGCCAGCGGCTTTTAGGTTTCGAAACGAACGAGCCGCGAGGGGTGATCGAAATCCAAAGCGCTCCCAACGACGATCGGGATGGTAGGTTTTCGATCGGTGGTGACCGACCACCGATCGATGTTCGATCAAGGGGATACTGTATGGTAGGAGAATTTGTTTATACTTTAAATGGTCACTACTATGAAGTATTGCTATTAATAATGCTAGTAAAAGTCACTACTATTACGGTGATTCGTTGGAAGGAGGGTGAATAATGAAAGAGGGGGTAAGAGAAACGCCCGCCTTTGTTTGATAGCGTTCGCTCGGGTTTATTTCGTTGGCTGATCTTACAAGGAGCCTCAATCGGACACCGCAGTCGTAGCGTAGGAAAGCTCGCCTGAAACGTAGCCATTCTTTTTTAGTGTGTGATTGCATCCTGTTAAAATGGATCTCCGTAATGTTACTATCAATAGTCACGTTTAGGACTTTCGGTTGGGCGACTCCGAGGCACTCGCGCGAGTTGCTATGCATACCCTATGCCTGGTATTGCTTTTGCACGCGGTAACATTTTGTGTACTTGTTATTTCGCAAAATACGTCGCCATCAAAGTATTCATACCTTGGAGAGATAACTATCTACAGTAGATAATTCAAACCTCCGACAGATGACGATCTAGATCATCATCTGATCTAGATAATCTAAATCATATAAATCCTGTTTCTGCCGTTTTGATATCTTGTCGAGGATCTATCTGTACATGCCGAGTGCAGATCCAATCCTAGAAGCATATGCTGGATGATGCAGACCGTACGGCTTCCACTCGGTAACATGAGCTAGACCATACAGATCTTCCCCGAAAAACTAGATAACCTGCGGGGGATCGGCGATCTGTCCGACATGTAGAATTATTTGAGACGGTTCTCGGAATGAACATGGGAGTACGCCCTTGCGAACGTCGACCTTGGTCGTTGCCGTGTACCAGGTAATCCCAGTTGTGCGAATATGCGAAGCGGCTTATTTTCCGTAGCTTCAGTTGGTCTCGAGACTTGAGAGCTTCCCCCTCCAGACCTTCTGTACTTTCCAAGCACTTTTCTTGTTGCTGACGCGGCCATAAATACGCCCTGAGGACAACGCTGAAAAAAAATACCTTCCCACCCCGCCTCTGCCTTCGTTCGTCACCCGTCAATGTTTTTTGTTTCCGTTTTTTTTTTTTTTCTGGTACGATCAGGACTTTTTCGCGCGGCGCACGGGCCTGACGGTTTCGGGTCAGCTTAACGTGGAAACCCACGCATGCGCCCTAGGGGACGTTTACACCTTCGGGCCAACTTTCCGGGCCGAGAACAGTCACACCTCAAGACACCTTGCGGAATTCTGGATGATCGAGCCGGAGGTAATATGTTCTCAGGATTTATGTGTGCCTGTTTTCTTGTTACGTGTTCGTGTTGTGGTCTTCTTTTATCCCCCTGTTATACTCTTGGATGTTATGACTCAGACCAGGTACGTCCTCTTTTCTTCCCAGTTTCTCTTTATTCCTGTTCTTGTTTTCTCTGTATTTTCTCGTCTGTGGATGTACTCTCCGAATCACTACAATGTGAGTTAGTCAACTTCTCACGTGAGCTAGACCACCAGGGTACCGTTTTTTTTTTCCTTCTCGCTTTTGTGGTTTGGAGGTACCCGCGATGGTGATCGAGTTAGATCATATTGTACGGAGTGGAGAACCTTAACTCCGTGGGAGGGGCATGATATCACTAGTGTGTATATGGCAAGGCACCCACGAGGCAGATGCGTATTATGCCCCTTGCTCTCTCTCTGGAAGTGGCCACACCAGAAGAAACAAATGATTTCGTTCGAAGCTGTCATCCGATATGCAAGAACGTACGCACAAGACACCGAAGTCCGCCTGACCAGTGGTTCTTGGTAGGATGCAGCTCACCCTTCATGCGACTCGACAAACACCTCACGGCGCTTCGCTATTGGTGCACACGATGTCTGCCTGGTCGGTGAACCCCCCACGTGCTCCGTCCCGGCACTGTAGGCATGCGAGGGTCTATGATCATGTGACAACGGCTATGTATGCGTGAAATGAATCCCCCCCCCCCCGCCACCTATGGCTATTTATTTGTCCAAATCCCGAGATCGAGTTCAACTCTTTTACCCCCGCCCAGAAATAATTCAACCGCACCGTGCTTGAATCGGCCCTTCGTCGTCTCTCGTCGTGGTGTCGTTGTTGTGGTTGTGCGCGCAGGTCGCCTTCGCCGACCTTAAGGACGACATGGACCTCGCGGAGGACTTCCTGAAATACCTGGTCGCCTACGCACTGGCGCACTGCCAGGCAAGTGATACCATTAGCCAACCAAAAAAAAAGTCGTTCAATACGACTAACCAAAACCAACCAAACATCCCACCGACCGTCAATATTTTTGTTTCGTTTTGTCATCCGACGGCGTACGGCGTTAGCGTTAACACTCAATAACATCACGAAACAACCGGAAATGGAAACCACTAAGAGTAAAAAGAGTGAAACAATGTCTCCAACAACCAACAACGAACAAGAGTTGTACGTTTTCTCCTGGCCCTGCCCCCTCCAACCTCAGGGGCTAAGCCCTCCCCCCCCCATGTACTCCCGTCAACTATCCAATGAACGGGCTATCAGCCAACGGTACAACTGTCTGTGCAACCAGAACGTTAACGAAAAAGCCGGCGAAAACACGTTGTTTTCGGCATACGACGCGTGCTGGGGTAGAGGTATACCTTTTTTTGGCGAAAATGGTTTCTGAATGACGGGGCTCCTTAACCCAAAATCGTCGGAAATCGTCCTTTTTTTTTTTGCATGATGATTCTCGTTGTGTACCTGGGCGAGGAGGATTTTTCATCCGGTATGTATATAGCAGTTTTATTTTCTATCCAAATCAGTTTTTGGGTGAGAGGTCTTAAGCTCCCAAAGTGATGGGTTAGTATTGGAAAAAAAGTGGTGCACCTCTATCGTAGCACGCGTCATCATTGAAAATAGTGTGTATTCGGGCGTACCGGTAGTTTTTCGTCCATACGTGTGGATGCAACCAGCCAATGTGGGGCCATTTATCCAACTGAATAACCTACCAACAAACCATTTGTTCGACCTTCCAACGAATCAAACCGTCCGACCGACCATACGAGCGAACGACAAACCGAAACGCAACACCTACGTGTACATGCACGTTCTTCCTTGTTTTCTTTCCCTTCTTCTCCTTTACTTCCTGTTGATGCATTTTTCTTTCTTATGAGTCCCCTCTCCTCCGGACCCCCCACCCCCACGCACCACCCCCCCCGATTTCCAACCGGACCCGACCCCCCCCCCCCCCTACCCCTCCCTCACCCCGCCCCCACCGCCACCCCTGCACTACCCCCACCAACCACCCACCACCCCACCCACCCCGACCCCAACCCGTCCCCCCTCACCTCTTAACCCCCCCCCCCCCCCCCCCTCCTCCTCCCCCCCTCCTTCCCTCCCACCCTATCCCGATCTCCACCCCCCCTCCCGCCCCCGCCCCCGCCTCTCCCCCCCTCCACCACCCCCCGCACTACTCACCCCCCCCCCCCCCCACCGCCACCCCCATCCCCATCCTCTACACACCCTCGCTCAAACATGAACAGGGGGATCTGGAATTCTTTGAGAAGTGTCCGGGGGGCGAGCCAGGGCTTCGGGAGCGTCTCCGCAACGTTCTTCAGAACGATTTCGTGCGCATGACGTACACCGAGCTTGTCGACCTCGTGCGAAGAGATGCCAAGGAGGGCAAGGTCAGTCGAAATATGTCTGAATACGCCGAAACATCCTTCGGAATACGTTGAAATCCGTCAGAAATTTTCGCTACGAGGGTGGTCGAAAATCCCGTCCGAAATGCTTCGTGTCGTGCGCTGTAAATCGTCGAAATCCCTCAAAAATTCGTCGGGAATCCGTCGAAGTCCGGTCGGTATACAGTACGTAGACACTAGAGAAACCCTTAGGTAGCGGTCGTCAAATTCTCCGCAACGTCCTGACACATGCTACTAATAGTACTAATAGCACTATTACTCGTAGCACGGTAGCTCTAGGTGCACCGTTATTGTCTTTCAAGGGTGGTGGCTTGAGCTCCTATTGTACCTCACGCCAAAACTGACTGACGAATAGTGTAAGGCAAACTGAAAAAGTGCAACGCGATAAACAAAACCGTGACTTAGGTATACTTTTTTTTTTTTTTTCTAATACTACTCGTCACTTTGAGGAGCTCTATGCCTTCGTAGCCTTTCTTGACCCTGATTTTTTTTTTTTCAAAACTGAGTATGCAAACTGGATGAACAGACCCATTGCCGAGACATTAAAAACAACAATATTGCCAACAAATAATGGCTTTCCGACGATTTTGGGTTATAACCCCTTTAGAACCCTAAAACCCCTCCCTATACTAATTCCAAGTAATGTTGTCCCTAAAACGGGTTTCCGTCACCCCTAACCCCTTTAAAACCCTAAAACCCCTCCCTATACTAATTTTAGTTTCGGCCGTAAAACGGCTTTCCGTAACCCCTAACCCAGTTAGAACCCTAAAACCCTTCCCTATACTGATTCCAAGTAATGTTGTCCCTAAAACGGGTTTCCGTAACCCCTAACCCCTTTAAAACCCTAAAACCCCTCCCTATTCTAATTCTAATTTCGGCCGTAAAACGCCTTTCCGTAACCCCTAACCCAGTTAGAACCCTAAAACTCTTCCCTATACTGATTAAACCCTCCCCTATACTGATTCCAAGTAATTTTGCCCCTAAAACGGGTTTCCGGCTGTAAAAGGCGTTAAGGAGCTCCGTCATTCAGAAAATGAACTCGCCGAAAGTGCCACCTCTACTGCAGCACGCGTCTGTTGTTCATGTTCACCTTGGCAACATTCATACATGGAAGGCGGAGTGGTATATATGCAAAGGATTCATAGTTTCCCAGCACAAGTTGAGCTGCCCCACCTGTCCCTCCCCCCCTCCCCCCCTCCCGCCCCCTTTTGATCAAAATCAGGCCCTCACGTCCTTCGAAACTCCGCCCTCCCCTCACCGGTTATTCGACTTGCAGGATTCACTTGATAAACATTTCCTTCCACTGCTGTCAGATTTTGTCCCCCTCAGAAACGGGTTTTAAAGTTTCCGCGCACAGACTGCCTAACATCGCTCTGTTGACCCTGATAGCTACAATGTAGTTGCAAGGGGAGTCGCCGACCTATATCCTTCATGAGGACACACAACCCGTAATACGCGCGATCGGAGTATCACACACAGCTTGCAAAGATGAGTTTCGAGAAAATATTCGATCTCACAGCTGGAGTGTATTTTAATTTTTATAATATACAACCCGTAATACGCGCGATTGGAGTATCACACACAGCTTGCAAAGATGAGTTTCGACAAATGTTCGATCTCACAGCCGGAGTGTATCTTAATTTTCATAATATAGATACATTCGAAGCATATTACATGTGTAAAAACGAGCGGCAGGTGTATTATCACGCAGCTTGCCGGGATGGGTGTCGACCCTGAATTTCATCGAACTCACAGCTGGCGTGTTTATTACGACTTTTGTTCAATACGAAGTACCTGGTACCTGGTATGTTATTCGCAAAATAATAATATGGAAAAATGATATGACAAATTATATGACAAAGAATATGACGGTCCGACGATTTCGGTCAAGGAGCCTGCCTCATAATCCACAAAATGTTCAGTCGAAAATTGGTATATACCTTAATAACAAGGCTTCTCACGGGTCAGATCACTTCCCGCGGGTCGGATCGAATCAGGGTGACCCGGCCATAACCCGTGATATTTGAAAACCTTCTGACCCAACCCGATCCGACAAGTCCCGTGAGGTTCCCAAACACCCCCTGACCCAACCCGCCTCGACCCGCGAGTTTGTGAAAACCTCCTGATCTGACCCGCGGGCCGGTCCATGACCCGTGAAAAGCCCTTCTTAGTACCTACCAAGGTACTCCGAAGTATATCGTAGCGCGCGTCTCCTGCAGAACGAGTTTCGTACGAACGACGTGCGCCGATCTCCTTGACCTCGCGCGAAAAGACATACCATGGAGGGCAACGTCCGTCAAAAGAAACGGTTGAATTACGTTTATATTCGCCCAAAACCGTTGAAATCCCGTCGATTTTCGTCAAAATGCGTTGAAAGATCGTTAGAATTGCGTGAAAAGTCATTGAAATCACATGGAAATCCCGTCGATATCTGTCAGAATCCGTCCGTAGTTTCCCAAGTTGCCCCCCCCCCCCCTCTTGTTTTCCCTCTCTTGGGTTTGGCTTCCCCCCCACCCCCCTCCCTCTCTTCCTCCCCCTTTCCTCTTTTCAGGGATGCGAGGCTCTATGATTCTAAGGACGACGGCCATGCGTGATATTGTAACCCCCTCCCCCCCCTCCCCCCCCCCTTAACCCCTTTCATCGATGCAACTCATCCTTCATGCGACTCGCCGAACAAACACCTCACGGCGCTTTTCGCGCTTGGTGCACGCGATGTCTGCCTGGTTGGTGAAAACCCGAAGTGCTCCGTCCCGGCATCGCGGGGATGCGAGGGTCTAATAGCTATGGTCATACGATTACGGCCTTGCACAAACTGAGTGCAACCCCCCCTCCGCAATTCCCCCCCTCCTGAGTACCCCCCCCCCCCCCCCCCCCTCCCTTCCCTCCCTCCTTTGATTTTTGCTGTGGTTGGCTTTAGGTGAAGTTCAGCGTCATCCCCGAGTGGGGAGACGACTTGGGATCGGAACACGAGCGCTACGTGGCAGAGCAGGTACATAATGAGGCGTGGGGTACTGGGGGGTGTTGATCACGGTGGCGAAGACGAATTTCTAACGTTACACAAGGACCCTTGCACGATGCCTAGAAGAGCCCCCGGCGTCTCGCCGTCAGGGGTGTTGCTAGACGTATTCAGGCGTTTCGGTAAAATGTCACGGTTGTTGATTGATATGGTCGGGCGTTTTGTTTTAAACAATGGAGGTGTTTTACAGAGAATGCTAAACGTGTACCCAAAACAGTATACGGGTTGAAACGTAAGTACTGGGGGGTGTTAGGCAGCGGTTGTTTCCGTTTTTAACCCGTTGATTCTCTCGTCGTTCTTTGACGGAGTCTACGGCCGCAGGAAGCGAATTAGAAACTTGTATGTGTGTTTGACTTTTTTTTTTTGTTCTTACTACCATTTTTGTCTATGTTGTCGAACACGCGACGTTTTCCGTAGCACGAACCTAACCCCCCCTCCCCTCCCCCCCCCTCCCCCTCTCCCCGCGCCTCCGTGCCAAAACGCCACCCCACGCTTTCCGTCCCTTCCCTCCCTCCCTCCCTCCCTCCCTCCCTCCCTCCCTCCCTCCCTCCCTCCCTCCCTCCCTCCCTCCCTCCCTCCCTCCCTCCCTCCCTCCCTCCCTCCCTCTCGCCCTTCCTCCCCCCTCCCCCTCCCCCGTCCTCCCCATCCACCTTCCCCCCTCTCCCTCCCTCCCTCCCTCCCACCCCTCTCCCCTGTCTCCACCCCCTCCCTCCCCTCCTCTCCCCCCCCCCCTTCTTTCCCTCCCCTCCTCTCCCCCCCCCCACCGAAAATAATGGATGCCTGTCCAACTATCAAGGTGTACAACGCACCGTGCGTGGTAACAGACTACCCTAAGGACATCAAGGCATTCTACATGAAGCTCAACCCAGATGGCAAGACGGTGGCCGCTATGGACATCCTGGTGCCCAAGATAGGTGAGTGAAGAATTATTAAATGGTGGCAAGATCGATTGTCTAGTACTAAGGATGTTTTCGACTCACCAACTTGTATTGGGTTGGGGGGAAAATGATATGGTACTGAAACCGACGAATATGTTGTATATGGTGTAAAGAAAGGCCAACCAACCCACGAGAAATTAGGGCAAAAAAATAAAATGAAATAAAATGGTAAAAAAACGTTTTTTACACCTGGTAACAGTATTGTAAACGCGTCAGCTGTAAGCTCGACACGTTTAAGGTCCATTGTCATATTTTTCTATACCAATTTTTCCGCTGTTTTTCATGTGTTGGGTCTGTCTTGGATTGTAACGTTTGGCGGTTTCAATACTATTATTAAGTGTTTTCCCACCCAATTCCTTCCCACTCAAAGAAGGTACATTGCAAACACCTTAGTAGGTTTCAGAATAATCGATAATCTGGAGCGTGACAAGTATGTGCGATATCTCACAGCTTTGCTCCGCGCATACTCAACAGCCTCCCTGCTCGGTGTACGGCATAGTACATCCGTTTACACATAAACAAGGGAAAACAAACTCGTGGAAAACCTCCTGTAAAACAACACGCAAATCTAAGTGTTTTTCCCTCCTTTGTATGTAAATGGGTATACCATGCCGTGCACCGAGCAGGGAGGCTGTTGAGTAATACGTAAAAACCAAGTAAAATCAAACACCCTGGTAACAGAATATCAAGAAGCGAAAAAAAAATCGCGGGAAACCTCCTATACAACAGCACACAAGATAAACACATGAAGAGCCAAATACAATCGAACACCGCCATTTCAGAAAACGCTTTAGCCCAAAAATGCTACGTCTGTCGTAGAATCAATCCGTTTGTGCAATATTGCAAGGCGGTTGCTGGACCCTAGTGGGACTTGAGAGGAAAAAAAAGACGAACAAAACGCTACGGTAACGTTCTTCACGTTGTCGGATGGAAAGTTCAAGTACTAACAAAAAGACTGACGATCGTGGCGGCATCCTTCACACGGAGCAACCCGGGCTGCCGCTAGATAAGCTGGCGACGATTTTGCTGTCGGACTCCAATGCAAGTTACCTGTAGGACACGCATGGATTGATTGCACTGCTTCCGTGTGCTGCGTGTTCGCACCATGATAAGAACGCGCCTAGACTTTGTTTTGTCGCGTTACATGGGTTAGGGTTAGGATTAATGGTGGTGGCGGCAGGGGAGGGGGTTGATGGCGGTATCGACGGTGTTGGTGTTTGTGGTGGCGGTGGTGGTGGTGGGGGGGGGGGGTTATTCCCCGTCGCCTATTCCAGAAGGTCAAGAGGTAAAGATCGGGATCGGTTTTTTGTTTCTATTTTTTAATTTTGTTGTCTTTCTGGCGACCTGCTGCAAGGTGGGCGGGGGGACACGGTAGAAACCGCTTACTTTCATGTGTTAACTTGAAGTTCAGTAGATTATCCGCTGCTGTTTTTTTTTCTGCGACAATTTTCCCACCCTCCCCGGATGTGAAACGACCGCTGCAGGTGAAATTATCGGAGGGTCCCAGCGAGAAGACGACTTGGAGAAGCTCTCGGCGCGCGCGAAAGAGATGAACCTACCGGACGAGTCTATCTCGTGGTATCTCGACCTCAGGTGATTATATGGTCGAAGCCTTGCCGTAATGTTTTTGTTGCGTTTTCTTTTTGGTTTGGTTTTGGTTTTTGGTTTGCTTTCGTTTTGGTCTTTGTTTTTCTTTTTCGTCTTTTGTTTTCAATGTCTTTCTTCGTGTTTGTTCTTGTTTTGGTGTTTTGTCTTCGTCTCTCTCCCCCCGTCTTGCTTGTGGTATTCGGTCTGTGTGTTTGCTTTTTTTTTTTTCTTTTTTTTTTTTTTTTTTTAGCATTTTCTGGTTCTTCGTGCCGGTCTTTTGTGTGTTGTGTGTATTTGCATGTGTATTTGCATGTGCATTGGTATTTCTGGAATGTCGTTTTGTGTTTGTTTTTGTGTTTGTACTCACTGACATATTTTCTCTCTCTCCTTTTTTCATCGCTCGCGTGCTACACTCGTCTGTTCCGGCAGGCGTTACGGCACTATCCAGCACGCGGGATTCGGCCTCGGCTTCGAACGTCTAGTTATGTTCGCCACCGGTATCGAAAACATCAGGGACGTCATCCCCTTCCCCCGGTACCCAGGCCACGCAGAGTTCTAATTGGCTAACGGCGTTGACTTACTGATTGGCTGGCTTCCGCATTCAGTGATTGTCTCCGCTTTAGGAAGCTGACTTGCTGATTGGCCGGCTGGGCTGACACGTTGATTGACTGCCGGTATCGAGAAATATCAGGGACGTCGTTCCCTTCCCCCGGTACCCGGGCCACGCCGAATTGTAATAGGCTTTGTGGGCTGGTTTTCTGATTGGCTTCGCTTTCTGATTGGCTAGCTTGCTGATTGGCTGACTGGGCTGACATGTTGATTTTGGCTGACTGGACTGACTTGGCTTTTTGATTGGCTGACGTGCAGATTGGCTGGCTTGCTGTTTAGCTGACAGAACTGTGTTGTTGATTGGTTGACTGGGCTGGCTTGCTACGTAGCTTGCTGGGATAACTTTTTGATTGACTGGCTTGCTGCTTGTTGACTAGTTGATTGGCTGGCTTGCTGATTGGCTGACTAAGCTGACTTGTTTATTGACGTGCTTGCTGATTGACTGAGTAGACCGAATTGTTGATTGGCTGGCAGGGCGGTCTCTTTGCTTGGCTGACTGGGTTGACTCATTGCTTGGCGTAGCTTTTTTATTGGCTAACTGGGCTGACATGTTGGTGACTGGCGGGGATGTCTTGGCGTGTTAATTGGCTGACTGGGTTGATTTGGTGATTGGAGGTGCGTAGAGGAGTCGAGGCCCCGGCGCAGCTGACTGGTTGACTGGGCTGATTGGCTGACTGGGCTGGTTGGCTGATTGGCTGACTGGGCTATCTTGTTGATTGACTTGTCTCGGTCGCCGTTTCCGGCTGGCTTAAGTCGATCACCGTTCCTGAGTGTCTCAAGAGTAGGTCGCTTTTTTTAATGGCTTACCTATCTCGCCGCTCCTCCGGGAAAACGTTTTTTTTATTTTATCCTCAGGCTGATGGGGAAAAATAAAGAAATAAAGCTTCAGGCTCACCACACTTCCACGTATTTTTAAACCTGTCGTGTGCCAATTTAACGCATTGTGTTCGCAATCCAGCGCTATGATAAGTTATGTATCCTTCAGTTCCCGTGGTGGCGAAAGCGCGAGCTGTCCCTACCGGCGGTCACCGTTACAGCTCCAGCAGCGCGAGCGGCCGTTGTATACGGATGCGTATGTCTCTGGGAATCAGGTGCGGTGGAGATGGCCACCCGGAAAGTCAACCCTACGGGTAGTGTGGGGCTTGCTCATGCTCACCTACTAGGAAAACCGTCGGCCGTGAGAGACCAGCCTTCCGCCGAACTTAGTCCAGGTGCAGCCCACCCTACCCCTTCGGGCGTTGGTCCGCTTTTGGGCGATGCACTGTGCATCGGGCGCCGTGTGTGCGGATGGGTGGTGTACGAGCGTGGGAACTTGTTTTTTTTTCGTCTTCCTTTTTCTGTCCTTTTGCCTTCTTTTTTTTTTTCGGACGTGCGTATGATACGTTTTTTTTTTTCTTCCTTATCCTGTAATATAGTTTTTTTTTTGTCCTTCTAGTTGTTCCTTTTTTCCTCTTTCTTCAGTTTTTTCCCCGTGAACTACAGTGCTTATTCTGCTGCACGCTCGCACTAGACGGATGATTAGACCCCAAGAAGTGACGGTTACACCCCGAAAAGGGTTATTAGACCGAAAAAACGGGTGATGAGACCACTCCACCGGGTTATTATATTAGACCGCAAAAACGGGCGATTAGGCCGCAAAATGGATGGTAAGACCGCTAAAACGGGCAATCAGGCCGCAAAAGTGGATGATTAGACCGCAAACACGGACGATGATACCGTAAAACGGATGATTAAACCGCAGAGGTCAAGAACGTTTTCGTTCGAGCTTCCCTGAGGGCTGCGGGGAGAGACCGAGGGAAGAGGGGGGAGAAGGAAAGCGAGAGGGGGCGATGGAAAACCATTGTGGGAGGGGGAGAGGCGATGCATCCAATTGTTGGAGGAATGAGGAACGGAGACGGGAAAGAGAGAGGGGGGGGGGGGGGGGGGGGGGGGATGAAGCACAGTTCGTTGCCCCTTGGGGAAAGGGCATGGGCGGGTCTGCAGATGCGGCGACGGTGGCGGTGGTCGTCGCTAGCGTGAAACGGTGCTGTCGGGGTTAGGAGAGGTCTAACGGGGGAGGGGGGGGGGCGGGGGCGGGGGGGGGGGGGGTCGTCGAAGTGGTGTGCTGTGGTAGACGACACTACTAGTACACTGCTGTTCTTGTCAGTGTTGTTGTGTCCGCTGGGGGGCGGGGGGCTGCGTAGTACGAGGTGATTTAAGGCGTGTAGACTTTTTCACCACAGTTTTGATGCGGAGTCGCACGTATGCGTTTTTTGTTTGGGGGGAGGGGAGGGGTTATGCTCTCCTCCGCTCCCCCCACCCCCACCCCCCCCCCCCCGCGCCGATTTCATAGTGTCTTATTATTATGTGATGTGCGCTGTATTGTGTACCGTGGTAGGCTGGTGACAGATATGTGGCTTTGGGGCCGTGACAAGTCTCGGCAGAGATAATTTTGCGTGTGAAAGAAAAGGTTGCGATCATTTTGATATTTTTGGCAATCTTGACGGAGGCGTGTTTTGTATGGGGGGAGGGGGGATTGTACTCGACCTCCCCCTTGAACTCCCCCCCCCCTCTCTCCTACTGGTTGCTGTACCGTGGAAAAGATGGTAAATTTTTTAGGAACCACAAATTTCGGCAGACTGTTGCCGGCAGAAACAAAGGGCGCGTTTTTTAGTATGTTTTTCACCTACATGGAGGCGTGTTTTGTGTTGGAGGGGCGGGGGGGGGTGTACCGCTCCCCCCCCCCACTTCTCCTCGTAATTCTAATGGCGTATATTTGTGCGGTATACCCTGGTACGGTAAACATTGTCAATTGTGACCCCGGAGATGGTTCTTAAACGTCCGGAATCGTGAGTTTAAAAACTCGCGCGCATGGCCGTGATTCTCAGTTTTCCGTGGTCGTTACTTCCATCTCGCCCATCATATCATACGTAGCGGTGACTTAGCAGTTTCAAGCGTTTCGGGGCCTCTGGTGGATGTCTCGGTGGAGAGACTGTTGACGGTGGAACCCAAGGAAGCGATATTTTTTTTTCAAATTTTTTTTTGTACTACACTTGTCAAGTTCTCAAAAGTAGAAAACAAAACAAAAGAAAGGCCACCTATTCTACGTGGTACCTGGTACGGAAGAGCAAAAAAAAAGAATCGATTATTGAGGCAGCAAGCATAGTACTCCCCGCTCCGCTACCCACGCCGAACATGCGCGGTAAACGCAGGCGTATACGCACACCAACGAACGAATGAACAAACGATCGCGACAATGTATTATGCCGTGCGGCTCCTCTTGCTGTGATAGCAGCAGCCTGTGTACTGTACGTACCATCAACCTACTAAATGTTTCTGGCTAGTGTACGTGGCATATCTGACGCACGCTCTACCAACTTGCTTGGCAGCCGGATTTCACTGGTCGCACTTTGAAGTCGTTCTACGGTAGTCCCTCCAACTTTTCTTTGTAACAAAATCGCCGGTTTCGAAACCAGCTCCTGAACGTATCGCCCAAGACGCGCTGCCCCTTGCCACCCCGACGCGTCGTCGTGTGAAAGTCCTTTTTGCAAACAAGAAAATGTGTGCACGCATGTTTTTTTTAATAGCAGCCTTCCTCGTGTCGAGCACCTATGAAACGTTCGTTAAAGGAAATCGCTGATTTTTTTTTGGGGGGGGGGCTATCGTGGAATCTACTCGGCCAAAACATGTGACTGGCGACGTTTCCTCGACTGACGACGGCTCCAAAATCGCTCGGATAACCTTTGTGCTTTATTACCAGGTACATTTTTCTTTACCCATAGCACCCTTCGTCGTGTCGAACACCTCTGAAACGTTCGTTGAAGGAAATCGCTGTTTTTTGGGGGGGAAATGGAATCTACTCGGCCAAAACATGTGACTGGCGACGGTTCCTCGACTGACGACGGCTTCAACATCGCTGGAATAACCTTTGTGCTTTATTGCCAGGTACATTTTTCTATACCTACCTAGCACCACGCACCCAGGAGGGGGGGGGGGGGGGGGGGGGGGGGGGGGAGTACGGCACGTTCTTGCTGAAGTGCGTTGAATACAGTAGTGAGTGCGTTGCCCGGAGTTGGAGGAATATTTCGAAGTATATACACGAAACAGAGAAGAAAACAAGACGCTCATCTCTTGTTTTTAATATATACACGAAACAGAAAAGAAAACAAGACGCTCTTCTCTTGTTTTGAACGGTAGACAAACACACGCGGTGGCGGCAGAGTTATGTATTTTCGGAAGAAAATTTGGCGACATATCATGCTAGCGAAACAAAATGACGAGGGTTTTTCAGGAGGCAGATTTTTCAGACCGTATGGTGTGGTTCGATTCGGTTCGGTTCGGTGCGTCTTCGTGTTTTTTTGGTGAAAAAAGAAAAGACAAAGGCAGACTCTAAGCTGTGAGATCGAGGGTATCGCCGAAAATCACCTTGCAAGCTGCTTGTGTTTTACCGCACCGCAACGTACGATTTTTCCTTTGACAAACAAACCCGCACCGTACCGCGGGATTTTCAAAATTTCCAAAAATCGCACCAACCGCAAAGATACCGCGCCGTACCTTGAGGTTCAGCACAAACAGAAAAAAAAATGCACCCAGGTGCGGGTGGTTCTAAATCATGAAAACGTTTGAAAACGACACCACTACGAAATTTACAAAAAACGCAGTACCTGGTACCAGATAAGACCATGTAAAGGGCGACGCACAGAGGAAAAAAAAACAAAAAAAAGGAAAGGAAAAACAGAGAAAACGGAGGAGCAGGAAAAAAAAACTAGTTGTCAGTAGGTCTGTTCGCGAGCTGTATTGCTCTTGACGCATCTCCGTGGAGCCAACAGAAGAAAAAACAGGCGGTCAAATAGTTTTAAAAACGGCGAGCCATTTCCGTTTTTCTTCGATTAGTATTTTTTTGCGTCCCGTATCCTCTGCTCGTTTCTTACGCCGAGAAAAAAGTCAACAAAAACGAAAAACAAAACGAGGGGATGCGATTTTGTCTTGATCGTTTTTGTTGGCCGTGTGTAGCGACCAAAAACACGACGATTGCGAAATTTTCAAAACCGTCTGCCAGTAGCGTGAGCGCGCTGCAGTGAGAGTAGGATCACGCTGCATTGTTGTCGTTCGAAGATTACTTCTATAATCGCCAACCAGCAGTGGCCGATGTCGTTATCGTTTGCCTTTATCATCGCTAACCAGCAGTGGCCGATGTCATTATCGCCAATTTTCGTCAAGTTTTTCCTCCGAAGCTACCAAAGGGGTTCATACGCCTTCGTCAATAAATGAAGGTCGCTCTACGCTGCCCGTTTCTTATGCCGACCGAAAGAGCAGAACGAAACCGAAAACGATCGTCTCATGACGGCTTCGTCACGAAAATAAAACCTCTCTACCACGCCCGTTTTTTGAGCCGAACTAGGGAACGAAAAAAAAGAGAAAAAAAAAACGAAAACGAGGGGGTGAGATTTTGTCGAAACGCGCCTTTATAAAAAAACAACGTCCCCTCCACCCTGCCCGTTTCTTGTGCCGACCTCAAGAAGGAAGCGAACACGTAGCGATTGTCTCACCACGTCTTCACAAAACAAAATGTCCCTCCCCCCTGCCCGTTTCTTATGCGAAATACGAAAACGAAAACGAAAACGAGGGGATGCGATTGTCTCATCTCACCTTCGCCGAAACTTTTCTTTACCGAAAAAAAAATTAGATCCCTATCCCTCTACCCTGTTGGTTTCTTATGCCGAACTAAAAACCAAAACGAAAATGACAACGAAAATTCAGGGGGTGCGATTGTTTCCCTACCGCTTCCGCCACAAACCTTAAACGCCCCCCTGGTTTCCGTTTCGCACTCTCCAAAACAAACTGGCTGCAGAAAAGCATCCCACAATGTTGCAGCACTGAACACTAGTGGTCCCTCCATAGCGCGAGGGTATCCAGAAAAGCCCCCCCACGACAGTTGCACTACTGTACACATTCAATAGTGGTCTCTCTATAAACCCCGTATCAACCGGCACTGCTCCACATGCTGCCACTACTGTCGCTTGTTGTTCCCATCTGTGTCAACAAATTTTACAGGCACTGTGTCGGGAAACCGGCGTTACTCAACCGGCGCTATATTAGACGAATGGATCTGGACTGGGATCTGTAAGAAAAAACACTCGGATACGGGGCTACCGACTGCCGACTGCACCGCACTGCACCGCTCTCTTTAGCCGTGTCGCCTGCTATGTATACGTTGTCCTCCCGAGCTTGGGGTTGGTTTCATACGCCGCCGGCCTGTGAAAGGAGGAGGGGGGGGGGGGGGGGGGAGGGGGGGTTAATTTATGACTTCTTTATGTGCCACCAGCTTGTGGAGAGGAGGGGAGGGGGGGAGGAGGGGGGAGGGGGGGGGGGGGGAGGGTGGAGAGGGACTACGGGGGGGAAGGGGGGGGGGGGGTGGAGAGGGATTACGGATACGAGAAGCAGAGGGAAAAATCGGCAAGATGGTGTTAATAGCTGGTTACACTGCATCGGCTACGCTAGGCATGTTCCGTCAGCATGTATCACGTCAAGGCACCCCGTCATTCTCGTTACCCTTTCTCTCCCTGTGGGAATAGATTCTCTACATGTGTTGAAGTTCATTGGTTTAGGTTCCACCGCATTATCTCAGGTTGCGCCGTATTTCTTTGGGCAGCGTATCTACCGGATATCCGCGAGTACTGAGTTCGAGGTCGAATTTCCTAGCACAGTTCTTCGTCCGCCTCCCTGCTGCAGCCACGCACAGGTACCATACAGATCCAGATTACCGAGTACAGATCCAGATCATACCGACTCTCCGTTTTCCTCTCGATCGCCATTTTCTACTATTATTAACCCTCCTCCCCTCTCCCCTCATCATTACACCCCCTCTCCAATCTACGAAAGCCTGGCGCTAAGAAATAAGGTGAAAGAGCAGAAGCACTTAAGAGATATATGGGGGGTTCAGGGAAGATATTGGAATGACAACGTATCTGCACGGCGCAATGGACTACGCGAAAAAGCTGAAGCTGCGATTTCGTGTAGGGGACCTGGACCTACCACAAAGAAGAAAGAGATATACCAGTATTCGGGAGGAGGACGTGGCTGCAAATATGTGCCCGTGTGGAACAACAATAGAGAGTAGGACTCACATAGTAGGAGAGCGTCAAACATACAAGGAGGAACGGGATGCGTTAGAGATGAGGAAATTAAACGTATGTGACATGGAAGAGTCTTGTAGACTAGAGAGTAGCGAGAAACCGACCGCTATCCTAGGATATAGATGGTGGCCAGAGACTGCGAAACAGGATGGGGATACGACAAACAGTTTACATGTAATACATGGAAGAAGCGTAATGAGCGCCCAATTTTTTGAGGTGTCTCTAGTAGGAGTAGGCACGGTGCGCTCCGTCTCTAAAGGGATGCGTGGCCACTAGTCAAATGACTACGGCAAGCAACAACGAGTACGCCCCCTCCAATCTACCTCACCGCGCTTGGCGCTTGGTGCGGGCAATGTCTAGTCGGCGAAACCCGACGTGCTCCGTCTCAGCATTGTAGTGATGCTAGGGGCTATGGTCCTACGGACTACGGCCATGGATGATGCGACGACTATCCCCCCCCCTTCGCGATCCCAACATTTTCCCATTTCTCGTATATACACGCTACCTATCACACATCTTCAATCAATCAACCAACCATGAATCAATGAATCGCATGAGCAGCCACTCAATAAATTTATCGATCAATCAATTCATCAATCAAGCAAGCAATCAATCAATCAATCGATCAGCCACTCAGTCAATCAATCGATTAATCAAGCAACCAGTCAACCAATCAAGCAATCAATCAAGCAAGCAATCAAGCAATCAATCAACCAACAATCAACCAATCAGCCAACCAACCAATCAATCAACCAAACAATCCATCAATCCATCAATCACTCCATCCATCACCCAACCAAACCACTCACGGCAAGCTTCGCAGCCAGGGGCAGCACGAGTGTCACAAACAGGTACGCAGGAGGCGCCGTAAAAATATAGCTGTCCACCCTATCCAGATACCCCCCATGGCCGGGCAGCAAGCTCCCCGAATCCTTGAACCCCGCATCCCGCTTAAACACAGACGCCGTCAAATCCCCCACCAAACCCACTAAGCACAGCATCGCTCCATAGGCAGGTCCCGTAGCCCACCAAGCAGGCCACCTAAGCAGGCGTGCTCCCAGGGTAGAAGCTAACGATGACGCCGCTAGTCCGCCCAGGAGACCTTCGATAGTTTTGTTGGGGGAGGCGTACCCCGCGGCGGGGCTGACGGCGGAAAGTTTGGTTCGGCCAAAGGTTTTCCCGGTGAAGTAGGCGCCCACGTCCGCTGCGACGATGCTGTTGTACGTCCACCATGTCACTAATGCGCCCTTTAGAGGGGGGAGGAGGAGGAGGGGGAGGTGAACTGGCGGGGTGGGGGGGAGGGGGTATTACGGCAAGGGGCTAGGGTGGGAAGGTTAACTGGGGGTTAGGGCGTTAGAATGGAGCGGGGGGGGGGGGGGGGGGGGGGGGGGGGGGGGGGGGGGGGGGGGGGGCGTACTTAGTTGTTGCTTGCCTTAGTCATTTGCCCATTGACCACGCATCCCTCTCGAGACGGAGCACCGTTCCTACTCCTACTAGAGACACCCCCAACATTCGGGCGCTTATTACGTTTCTTCCCTATACTACATAAACACTGTTTGCTTATGCTATCTCCGTCCTGTTTCGCCTTCTGCGGCCACCATCTATCTCCTAGGATAGCGATCGTTTTCTCGTTACTCTCCAGTCTACCAAACTCTTCCATGTCACATACGTCCAATTTCCTCATCTCTAACGCATCCCGTTCCCCCTGGTGTACTTCACATTCTCCTACTGCGTGAGTCCTACTCTCTATTGTTGTGCTACACGGGGGTGGGGGGTACACTTCTAAAAAGGTTAGCTTCCTCCCATCCCCGCCGTGCACCTGCAATATCCCACACCGATTCCAAGTAATTTCCCCCCAAAAAGCTGATGCAGTTGTAAAAGGGTTGACTGTACCCCATCCCCGCCCCACACCATGTCCAAGGTTTCCCCCCCTCCAAAATGTGGGGGCAGTTCCAACGCCATTAACCGTCCCCTATCCCCGTTGTATGCCAGTAATATTTCACACTGATTCCAAGTAATCCCCCCCCAAAACGTGGGCCGCGCACCTGCGTCAAGGAGTCTGGGACGGGAAGGGGAGCCCAGGATGGGTACCAGGGGAACACGCCCCGCACCCCCGCCCAAAAAAGCATAGGGTTTCCCGTGCCCAAAGCACGGAGGCGTACCCAGAAGCTAGGCAGGTAGGCCCCATAGAACACCCCCATAAAAGTGGTGGAAATGTCGCCGATAGAGGCCGGGGTTCGCCTCACCAGGAGGAAGTACAGCATGATGTAACTGGGGGAAGGGGGGGAGGGAGGGGAGGGGGGAGGAGGGGGAGGTTATGTCAAACAGACGCGACTCATCTGGCCGTACCGCTTTCCGTGTGGAACACTTAACCGGCCTGCGGCCAACCTAGCAACGAACGGACGAGACCAATCACGCGTTTTTTTCATCTTTTATCGTCACATTTACTCTTACCTATGCTCTGACTCTTACCTATGCTCTGTACCTTCTCCCTCTTTCTCTCCAATCAACCTCTGCCTTTTGTCTCTCTGCACCCGTCTCTTACTTGCCCTCTTTGTCTATATCTTGTCTCTGCTTGACTGCTGTCTATAATCTGCCCGCCTTGCCCCCCTGAGGAAGGGAATGGGCGGGTCAGTGGGTGGGCGGGTCAGTGGGTGAGTGGGATGGGAGAGATAAACCATAGACGAGAGATACTATATACGCAAGATCTTTCGTCTACCAGGTATAGTTCATCTCTCCCACCCCACCCGGCCACCCACCCACCCGGCCACCCCCTTCCTTTCGTCCCCCCTCTGCCCCCCCCGCCCCCTCCTTTGAACCGCCTTTTTTCTCTACCCCATCTGTGTATAAAGCGTAATGAGCGCCCAAATGTTGGAGGTGTCTATTAGGAGTAGGAACGGTGCTCCGTCTCGAACGGGATGCGTGGTCAATGGTAAAAAAGCCAAGGCAAGCAGCAAATGAATACGCCCCCCCCCCCCCCCCCCCCCCCCCCCCCCCCCCCCCCTGTTTATCTCACAAGCCGATGTTAGCCATGACGTAGTTGTGAAGGGGAGGGCAGCCCACGGCGAAAGCGTAGAGAAGCACCGTTGCCACCGCACTGATGCGCCGGGCCGGCTTCACCCCTGCACCGTACCATGGCACGGTAGCACAATGGGGATAGTGGGCGATTGGTTGGACGATACGAGACGATTAGACGGTGAGTTAGGGCGATCGTACAATTGCACAGTTTACAATTACACATGTTGCACGAGATTTGTACAAAATGCACAACTACGCGACTGAAAAAAAATCCACCTTCGAGCCATCGCAAGATAGCACACTTGGCGTGATTTTAGCAAAAAGTGAAGGCTGTACGTCAAAACGATGCACGACTGCATGATCTGGTCCGACCCAATCCGAACCCATCCGGTCTGCCAACGGACCGGGCAGCCCCCCCCCCCCCCCCCCCCCCCCCCCCCGCCCGGTTCAAACCCAACTCCACCCACCCTCAAGCAAGCTGATCAATGTGCCCCTCGCCCCACACTCATGCAGAAGCACAGCGGGGGACAGTAGCAGCAGCACAGAGCACACACCGAGAAAACGTAGCGAGTGCGAGAGTGGCCCATGGGGGAATAGTCTAGCGGCGGCGGTTTTGGGATTCGGAAACGGTTTCATCTGATTTAACGCAAAAGCCCACCCGAAGCCTGGGTACGACCGTTCGTCGTCCTTCTGCAAGGCCATTCAAGCCGGGTATTGGGTAAGAAATGGGGGGGGTATGATAGTGATATATACCCCACAAAAAATATAGATTATGCTGGATAAGTTGATATATCAAGTCACGTAGGTATCATGCGCATTATTCCATACTTCGAAGTAAACGTTATGGGATGTGATATATACAAGGGAAGTGATGTCCTACTGTATACCCTGATATATCACGAGAAAGCCTTACATCTTACCAATATGTAGGGTTATATATGTAGCGATATATGTATTACGATGTGATATTTATATCATATCTTGGCCTTGAAAAAGAACATAACTAGGGTATCGGGATATATCAAATCGTATAGGGGATGATCTACAGGGGAAGACCTACAGGGTAAGGGTATACCGATACCAGGCTCTAGTCCCAAAGACCCGAGAAGACCCGAAGCCCCTGTTTGACCTTCGGCCTCTCGTGGATGCGCACTGCTAATTGCAAACAACTCGCGGTGGGGCGGAATGGAATGCCGCAGATATACTTATGTTCTCCTACCCGAGGTGGCATCAGAGCGGTTCTTGGAAGGATGCAGTTCAACCTTCATGCGACTCGCCGAACACCTCACGGCGCTTCGCGCTTGGTGCAAGCAATGTCTGCCTGGTCGGTGAAAGCCCGACATGCTGCGTCCCGGCATAGTAGGGATGCGAGGGTCTATGGCCATACGACTACGGCCATGCACAAACTGAGTACACCCCCCCCCCCCTGGGGTGGCCTTGTTTTGGCGTGCTGTCCCCGGGGCAGCACGCCTCATTATGATAATAAAGTTGTCCCCGGGGATACCGAAGAGGTAGGGGGGCCTTTGTCAGAATAAAAATAAAGCTCATTCCACGGGGACAACCGCGTTTTTACCACTTTTTCTTCCATTTGCGCTGGGGGGGGGGGGGCAACACAAGGACGGGGGCATTGACAAAGCACATTACGGTACTCCACAAATCGGGAAAATATATGTCCATCGTTTATCGCATCATCACACTATAGTCAGTTCTTGCCAAAACCGGTATATAGCAATGTAACACGATAATATTTAGATCATATCTAGGCCGAAAAAGGCATGACTACGATATATGGAGACATCACATCCTATAGGGGGTGATATATAGGGCAAGGGTATACCGATTTCAGGCTCTGATGGCCATCCAGTAGTACTCCACCCGCGAGGGTAAAAAATAGGATGAAAAAAAAACAAAATGTCCATCTGGTACCACTCCACCCGACCCCTTGGGAATATAGGGCAAGGGTATACCGATTTCAGGCTCTGATGGCCATCCGGTAGCACTCCACCCGCGAGGGTAAAAAATAGGATGAAAAAAAAACAACAAAATATCCATCTGGTACCACTCCACCCAACCCCTTGGGTTCCACCCACACATACCCTTCTGCAAGGCCATCCGGCACTGCTCCACCCGACTCCTCGAGTACCCTTGCTCACCCTTCTGTATGGGCCATTCCGTACTACTCCGCCTGATCCCCTCGCTGTCACCCTTACCCCCCCTTCTGCATGGCCATCCGGTAAAACTCCACCCGAACCCCTGGATTCCACTCTTACTCACTTTTCTGCGTGACCATCCGGGTGGTATTCCACCCGACCCTCCGGGTACTCTTACTCCCCCTTTTGTGTATGGTTATCCGGTACTACTCTACCCGACCCCCCTGGGTACCACCCTTACTCACCCTTCTGCATGGCCATCCGGTAGTACTCCAGCTGAGCCAGCAGCGCTTGCAAGGCGAATCCCACCGAAAAGACCCAGTTTCCGCTGAAAATCCACACCGTTGCGATGCCCGCCATGAGGAAGCCGGTGCGGACGCGCTTCGTGAGAGTCGACAGCATACCTGGCTGTTCCGGGCTAGTCGCCCCTGCGACTGCTGCCGGCGTAGCTATCGCTGCCGGCGTAGCTGTCGCTGCCTGCGAGTCGGCATAGACGTTAGCCAATGTTAGAAAATAGAAATATGAAGTATAACAGAAAAGGGGGGGGGGGGGGGGGGCAATGAGAAATTAACAAAACTTTCAAAGGAAACAAAAACAAGAGAGACGGCAAGAGAGACAACAATAAACCAAGGAAATAAAACAAATAACACAAGAAAACGGGTGCAAAATACAAGGAAGCAGAAAGGAAAAGAAAAAGAAAACATCAACAAAAGAGGACGTTGACTCCGAGGGCTGGGGGTGTTAATGCCTGTGCGTCGGCAGAAACGTCAACCACGGTCAGAAACACGTATTACAAAAAAAAGGGGAGCGAAAAGGGGGCACTGAGAAAATAACGGTTTAGGTTTCGGCGACTAGTTAACGTGACAACAGTAACAACAGTAACAACAATAGCAACAGCCACGGCGACAACAACGACGACGACAACAACGACACCAATACCCCTATCAACACCACCACCACAACCACCCACCAACAGCACTGCCACCGCCGTCGCCACCATCACAAAACTGGTTGAAGAAATACCCTCACCCCC
This sequence comes from Undaria pinnatifida, assembly GCA_012845835.1. NCBI lineage: Eukaryota > Phaeophyceae > Laminariales > Alariaceae > Undaria > Undaria pinnatifida. Next base: position 4,516,157 of record JABAKD010000015.1, on the reverse strand, counting down.
GCGCCCAACCGTCCCGGCATTGTAGCGGTGCGAGGGTATAAGGTTTGACAGACGGCGGTCATGCGTGACAACGATTATCCCCCCCCCCCTCCCCCCCAAGCAAAAACGCCTTCCATCACCACCACCAACCTGGGGGGCCGGGGACGACTCGAGCTGTGCGGTCGCCAGGGCCTTCTTCAGCGAATCCGATGCCGTGATCAGCGCATCGTACTCCGGCTTCACGCAGCTCTCTCCGAGGCTAACCCCGGCCTCTCGTCGGAGGTCCTCGATCCCGGAAACTACCGTCTGTTGGAGGCCGAGAGGGCACGACCCCGTGAGGAGCGAAGGAACGGGGGCAGCGAGGGGGGAAGCAGGGGGAACGAACGGGGACGCGAAGGAAAGATGCAACGGAGGGATGGAGTAAGGGGGGAGGGGGACGAGGGAATTATCAAACTATATGGTGTCCTGATAGTTTGCGGGGGCGGCGTCACCCGTACATACCCGGGTAGCATGCGCGCGTCGGACAGATCACGATCTATACCATCTAGATAGACAATATAGATAGATCGTCTAGATAGATAACCTAGATACATCATATAGATGGATCGTCTAGATAAATGATCAAGATAGATTATCTAGATGATCGATATGTTCAGATTATCTAGATAGACGATCTAGCTAGATAGATGATCTAGATAGATAATCAATATTGATGATCTAGACGGACGATCGGTCTAGATGATCTTGCCAAATCATCTAGACATATATCATATCTAGACAGATGATCTAGATAGAGATAATCTAGATAGATAATCTAGATAGATAATCTAGATAGATAATCTAGATAGATAATCTAGATCCTACCGTATGACACGCAAGACAACACACCCCTCGGACAAACAAAAAAACGATTTCTCGACAACGGGCAAGATATTGCAAACGCCAAGCCATGCGTCTATGGCAAGTATCTCGACGACATCTTCCCAAAACCCTGGTTTCGGACGAAATCGGCTGTGAGAGTCATCGCAGGGAGTGTGCTATCTTGCGGGTTACAAGGGTATATTTTCCACAATCTAGATAGATAATCTAGATAGATAATCTAGATAGATAATCTAGATCCTACCGTATGACACGCAAGACAACACACCCCTCGGACAAACAAAAAAACGATTTCTCGACAACGGGCAAGATATTGCAAACGCCAAGCCATGCGTCTATGGCAAGTATCTCGACGACATCTCCCCAAAACCCTGGTTTCGGACGAAATCGGCTGTGAGAGTCATCGCAGGGAGTGTGCTATCTTGCGGGTTACAAGGGTATATTTTCCACACCCTGGACGATATGCAATATCATATTGCAATACGCATACGAACCTATTGCCGTGTCCGCCGTATTGGCCGCCCCAATAGGTATTGGTAGCGCTTCTGCAGACATACTGTGCAGAGCAATGCATATCAAGTCAACAGTTGCTGACATATCGGCGGAAACAACACTTATCAGAATGAGTACATCGATTGGTATTGACGTCGCAAATCATAACAATAAGTTCGTTCGATAGCATATTGGAATATCAATCAGTATTGAGTCTTTTGTTGTATCCATATTGATAACGGCAATACGTATTGATAGATGCAAAATCTCTAATATTGCCTGAGTAATAGTGATCAATATTGGATGGTTGAACAGTATTGACCACCCCAGTACCTATCGATATGATATTTGGGAAACATATTGTAACTTCAACGCATATTGCAAGAAGCAATACTGCTGTATGTCTTTCCTGAGATTCAGTATGATGCCACCACACATGTGGAATAATTTTGGTGTCGTTGGATATTGGATATCACGTGTTGGATATCACATATTGCACTTCGCATTCCACCACAATCAGTCAATAGTCGGAACAGTTTTGGGTATTGAAGGGGTCTCGGGCAAATACACGAGGTCGAAAAGGCACCCCACCCTGGGATGCAGCAGCATGTTGCTTGTAGATCTCCCCCCCCGCACCCGATCCTGGTGCCAACAAACCACCACAAGGCGATCATGAGCAACTGCGCCAACGACGGTCAATCGGCGGGAGGTGGCAGCAGCAGCGGTGGCAGCGCGCCGGCATCCACCCAGCAGACAGCGCTGTCCGGCTTTGTTAGCCAGGGTGATGGTGAGGTTTCTGAGAGGCCAAGAAATCGGATTGCAGCGAACCTGAATTTCCCGAGCAGCGTTCCGGCGGACGTGAAGGACGCCGTTCTCCGCTACGCTCCTCCACATGGTGTAATGATCGCGGACATACCCAACGTGAAAGGAAAGCCTAGCTTCACAGCTTTCTACGGAGTGAGGCTGGAGTACAAGCCCGAGGACGGGGAGAAGTTGGAACCAGTTAGGAAGCAGGTGTACGCCTGCCTCGCAAGCCAGGGGTGCCGCACCACGGCGAAAACCTTGAAAATTTCCTCGGGTTCTACAGCGTCCAAAAGCACATCGGTAGCATGATGTTTTTCGTGCTTGCAACGTACTCCGTACTTCGTTAGAAATAGTGCCGTTCATCATGCATGTCATACATGTTCTTGCATGCATGTGGTTTTGACTGCTGTACTGAGGTTAGTTTGTGCCGCACTGCTGTCCCTGTCGGTGTGTCTAATCGAAATAACAGGAAGCAAGCGGCGGTGGACAGTGTGCAGCAGGTGAAGCAGAGCCAGCTTTACCAGTCGGATCCGACGCGTTGGAACGCGCTCAGCTGTGTGAAGAGCTTCATCATTCGCCACGCTCTTCCGTTCAGTCTCTTCGACGACAAGTACACGCGCCACACCCTCGCTGTCGTCGCGCCTGCCGACAAACTTCAAGTGGAAAAGCTCAACAACAAAGCCATAAGTTGGGTGGCTGAGAGTCGCTGGCATACACCTTTTGCCAGCCGACTCTCAGCCACCCAACTTATGGCTTTGTTGTTGAGCTTTTCCACTTGGAGTTTGTCGGCAGGCGCGACGACAGCGAGGGTGTGGCGCGTGTACTTGTCGTCGAAGAGACTGAACGGAAGAGCGTGGCGAATGATGAAGCTCTTCACACAGCTGAGCGCGTTCCAACGCGTCGGATCCGACTGGTAAAGCTGGCTCTGCTTCACCTGCTGCACACTGTCCACCGCCGCTTGCTTCCTGTTATTTCGATTAGACACACCGACAGGGACAGCAGTGCGGCACAAACTAACCTCAGTACAGCAGTCAAAACCACATGCATGCAAGAACATGTATGACATGCATGATGAACGGCACTATTTCTAACGAAGTACGGAGTACGTTGCAAGCACGAAAAACATCATGCTACCGATGTGCTTTTGGACGCTGTAGAACCCGAGGAAATTTTCAAGGTTTTCGCCGTGGTGCGGCACCCCTGGCTTGCGAGGCAGGCGTACACCTGCTTCCTAACTGGTTCCAACTTCTCCCCGTCCTCGGGCTTGTACTCCAGCCTCACTCCGTAGAAAGCTGTGAAGCTAGGCTTTCCTTTCACGTTGGGTATGTCCGCGATCATTACACCTTGTGGAGGAGCGTAGCGGAGAACGGCGTCCTTCACGTCCGCCGGAACGCTGCTCGGGAAATTCAGGTTCGCTGCAATCCGATTTCTTGGCCTCTCAGAAACCTCACCATCACCCTGGCTAACAAAGCCGGACAGCGCTGTCTGCTGGGTGGATGCCGGCGCGTTGCCACCGCTGCTGCTGCCACCTCCCGCCGATTGGCCGTCGTTGGCGCAGTTGCTCATGATCGCCTTGTGGTGGTTTGTTGGCACCAGGATCGGGTGCGGGGGGAAGATCTACAAGCAACATGCTGCTGCATCCCAGGGTGGGGTGCCTTTTCGACCTCGTGTATTTTATACCCTGGACAATATCTACACCACTACCATATTGGACACGTCAATATGTGTAAAATGGATGGTTCGATACGTATTGCCACCAACAGCCGCTGAGTCCGAGGAGTATCGATATGAATTGTGGTAACGCCAACAGCATGATCAATATCGCCGGTGTGTATTGGATTATCATTATTTTCTGCTTGGGATGCATTGTGCATACATCGTTCGTATCAGTATCTTCCAATCAATATTCCAATACGATAGTGGTTTCTCAACATGTGAAAGGAATCAGGTGCCAATTCATATTGTTGGAGTAATATGTGCAGTATTGCGGCATTCAAAATATTTGCTGGCCGCAATACAACGTCAAATGAGTCATCGATACGTATTGCGTTTGCCAACATGGTAATGCTTGCAACTATCAGTACATTGTGGGTGTCGCCGATATGTTGAGGTGGGACGTCGAGACTCGTCCCTCTTGCTTCCTTGTGCGTGTGTGTTTTTCATTATGAAATCCGAAATAATAAAACATGGCAACACTCACTAAAGTACACAAATGGCTTGCAGTGTCTAGTGTTGTTTTGTGAAGGGAGGGTTTACGAAGTGAGAGAGCGAGATGCGCGTTTTTTTCTTTTCTTTTGGTTTTGGTCTTGATCGTTTTTGATTCTGCATTTGTTTCGGGATGTGTTTCTCGATGTTTTTTGTGGGGCGGGTTGGGACGCAATGAGTGCGAAGTTTGGATTGAGAACAAATACACCACAGCGTTTGATTCAATTTCAAATACAAACCGTTTTCGTATCGACTTGACAATAAATGACGCGTTATTCTCACACAGAATGATTTTCGGGGTAAGCAGAGTTTCCATCCCCACCCTTTGTTGCCGCTCTCGGATGGGTGGGGTTTGAAGCATCATCCTCACGAAAGGCGACTACGCAGCACGCGTTGTTTTCACAAACCAAAAATGATGCATTTGAACATCCACCGTTCTTGGTTTGAACAGCTACTACCCCCGCGAAGGATGAAAGGACTGCATGCCGTCACTATACTCTCTGGAGGCCAACGTAGCAACATTCGTTGCACACATCGCCGCCTCGAAGTCGCCAGGTTCCAGGTGGCAAGGATTGTATCACTTGATCCGAACATCCGAAGAAACTACAATGTACTGTACCTCTAACGTTATCCATTCCGTGCGGCCCCTCTCACCCGCGATTCTTGCCCCGCTAACCAGATCAAGAGGCACGTCGTGGAGCTGTACGCTGCGACTACTCGTGTCATCACCATCAACCTCCGGAAAAAGATCAGCGCTGCTCTCCTCCCGATTGTCTACACCAACACTGACCTTTGGACTAGCAAAGTCTCCGGGGACAAGTACATCGGTGAGGTTTCGTTTTGTGTCGCTGAGCTACATGCTATTTTGGGTGCTTTCGTGAATGAAAAGGTCAAAACACGCGGCAAGAACACACTCTGAAACATCGCTCGCAGTGTGCTGTATTGTTCTAGGAAGTGAGGGTTTACGATTTTTTTTTTGCCGTCCGACAAGCGCAACTCTCTCCACCAACAGCGCGAAACAAAGAAACAAACGTACGGGGACCCATGAAACAAAACAACTCCTCCCAAACATACCACAGAACACGATCACGCACCTATCTGCGTCAATTAATCCCTTGGGTTTTTTTTCTGCTTCATATTCGACGTAGAAACGGTTGCTGGCGACAATCGACCGGGAAAATAAACTTGTCTGACATCGGGCGCTGATCTGCAGCCACCAAAACAACAGCGTGTCCGCACGTACCGCCTCATGCATTCCCCTTTTGGTCGTGGAATCCGCTGCGGACGCGCGTACCATCCCCGACTTGGGACCCTTAAAAAACATGTGTAGGCCGTTTCAAAATAGTTGAGGTTGCTCACCCTGCGCCTCTTTCAGAGCTGTGACGTGATCCAATTGTGTGCCCACATTCCACCTCCCTCTTGTTATCTTGCTTAGGAATTGCTTCTTGTGGCAGGTATACGCATCTTCTACATGGACGCGAAGGGCATCGTCCAGACCATGCTGCTGGCCGTGAAGCATTTTCGACCTGCTCCAAGCCCCGGGAAGGTCACCGGCCAAGCGGTCATGCTGTGGGTTCGCCAAGTCCTGGCCCAGAATGGCCTGCATGAGAAGGACATCGCTGGCGCCGTTACTGACGCCGGAGGTGACGTCCGGACTGGGGTCGGTGAGGCGTTTGATCGTGAGTGGTGCATCCCTCACGTGTCCAACCGTGCCACCATCGACGGCACCGGCATGTCCCAGACGAAATAAGCCTCGAAGAACCTACTCTGCCGCTGCTTATTGGAGCTTTGCAAGAAGGTCGTCGAGATGGCCAACCGTTTCCTTCAAGATATAGCTCAAGAGGTTTCGTCGTGTGTGGTACATGGAGTGTTTTTGTGGTGGATGCTGGACAGTCTGGATTTTGGTTGAACAGTATTCCGAGTACCCAACACCCAACGCACACCCGCGGGGCAGGACCCATGCCGGACTTGTTCCTCGAAGAGATATTTTTTGCCCATCACGCCACCCTCCACCCTCCTAGCATGTAACTCGGATGTCCGGAAGTTGGGTGTGATTTTTCCGCTTGTGACAACCACCGTAGCACCTCTGTCACAAATTCCGGGGCAGTCATGGTTTTCGTGCTGCCTATTTTCGTGTTGTTCTCTTGCGTTTTTCGTCGCGGATCCGTTTGGAAGACGCGGTCGAGGAAGCCACGGGTGGAAAATGCTCGAAAGCGAAGCTCACGCAAGCTGTTGCTCAGCGCTGGGTCAACATCTGCTTCATGTTGCTGCGCGTGCTGCAGAGATGGGACGCGCTCGGGGTGTACATGATCTGCAGCACGGTTTTTCCTTTGACGGGCAAGAGGAACGAGGTGAGGTGGGGATTTTCTCGTGTCTTCTCTTTCTATCCAAGAGGTTCAAAAGAGTGTTCCAGAAGTGTAGAGGTACCTGTATGGAGCAGGTCCCTGCAGGTAGCGGTTCATGTTTTCGGCAAGTACTCGCACATGACAGTGAAAGCTCACAGCATCCCATAAGTTTCGCGATATATATGCAAGGTGGCTGCTTGCTATTCTCCCGGTGAACTTTAATAAAAAAAAACTGGAACAATATTTTCCGTCTGCTGCGTTCAAATTTCGCATGGGGGGGGAGAGATCACGAGAGAAGATGATGTGAAAATGTGACCACACTGCCGGACCAGTGTTCGCTTGAAGTGAAGCACTTGAGCACGAAACTTGCTTGGCAAGCATGTGCCACACGTGATGCGCGGTTCATTCCTATCGAGACCACCTCATGGGGCCGTCCATTTCCTGCATTGTAGGGGTGGTGTGATGACCACCACCGTCCATAATTGACCCCTCTCGCCCTGCCCCGATTGTTGTTCCCACATCTGTCCCTGTGCCCTTGCCAGCTCGAGGAGGTGTATAGCATCGTAAAGGTGGTCAACGACAACATCTTATACTGCCAGAAGAGCTTGGAGCCAACTGGTCAAGGGGCCTTGAGGCGGCTCTTCTTTTTGCTAACCGACACTCTCGAGCCCAACAAACCACTCAAGATTGTGCATGTCGCATCCGTCGGCGCGGAAAGCGGCACATCGATCTCCCGTCGACCTCACCAGCAACTCACAGAAACCGGCCGCGAGACTCGCGATGCGTTCCGAGTCCCATTCGCGACGCGGTTCCTGCCGCGCTACGGGAAGAACCTGGTGAACCGCTCCCATGCCTTCGATCGAACGATGTTTCTGTGTCCGGGCTCGCGAAGGTTGAAGTACGTCGATTCGCTGCTTGCCTCAACCGCCGCTGTTGGCGTTGCCCTGGCTTCCGCTTTCGAAATCAAGACGAAGATAAGAGCCGAAGTTCACAGCCTCCTGACCGACGCTGTGAAGGAGAAGAGAGTCCGGGACAAGAAGGCGGCAGAGGCTGCCACTGCCATCGTCGACACACCGGCGGCGAAGCGGGCAAGAACTAAGGCGGGGTGGCCCTGCTACGGAGGGGGGTGGCTCTGCCACGGAGGAGGGTGGCTCTGCTACGGAGGGGGGTGGCTCTGCTACGGGGGGGGGTGACTCCGTCTCAAGCCACCACACCACTGAAACGCTGCATGGTGCTGGTTTCTGGGACGACAGCGACGACGACCAGGAGCCTCTCCCTCCCGTCGACCGCGACGCCATGGAGAAAGCGAACTCCCTTCTCAATGACTGGATGGCGATGAAGGTGAATGAACAAGGCAGTTTGGTTCGTTTCCGGTCTTGTCGAAGGCAAGGCCGAACTCGTGTCTTCTTGCTGCGCGGAGGTCAGCCGTTGCCGACTTGATCAGTGGGATTTGTAAGAGCGATCGGTGCGTTGTGATCGTGTACACTGAACCCTCCACGTTTGATTCGGTTGGCCTGCTCTTCGTTCTGATCCATGTATAGCGCTGGTATTCTTCCTTGTTGCGTAATTCCTTGTCCTCCGTTTCCGCTCGGACGTGCAGTTCACTAAGGAGCAAAGGGAGATGGACGCCGCTGAGTACTGGCGGCTTCATGGCAAACGACACCCTGTAGCCCTTCGAGCCGTCGCGCAGGCCGTCTACGGTGTGCCGGCCTCCGCGGGTCTCATGGAGCGAGACTTCTGCATCGCGGACTTTTTCATGCCCGGCAAACGCGGCTCCCTCGACCCCGCTCAGTTGGAGATGTGTTTCTATTTGCGAGCGCAGTACGACAGCATCCCATCCGACATCCCCCAACTCGCCGATGACGCTGTGCAGAATGCTCTCCCGAAACGGTTCAAGGACCCGGCACTGCTGCACGAAGTTCAGGTTATGGACTACGCGGAGGAACAACACTCCGACGAAGACGACGATGCGGTCGACCCTGCGTGGGTAGCTGCCGACCCGCAGTCCGGAGGTTCAGGGCGCTAGGGGGGGGATTCACATGGAGATGTGCCATGAGATTTTTACGGTTGGAGTTTCTGTGCCGGGGTAGAGATGTTTTCCGAAGAATCAATACTTTGTTTTCAAGCGGGGTACGTCAGGACGGTAGCCCAGCACCGCACCCCGCTCATCGTGTCAGGTTTTAAGAGTACGGGGAGCGTGCTTGTCTTCGTTGCGGGCGGTCGCAGAGAATCCGTTTTTCTTGGTCCATGGCTCAGCGCTTGTCGTTCCGCAGGGAGGGGATGGGAAGGGGGCGGCTGGCCTGAGCTTGTGCATTCGAGATTGACGTCACGAGGAAAGCTGTGGCTGGGCGCCGACCGCCCAGCGTTAGGTGTATGTTTTAAATGTTTTGTCGTTGAAGGTTGTTCAGGTGCGTCACCAAAATTTTGGCACCGTGATATCGCTGTGCTGTATTCGGCGTGAAACTCTTCGCCTTTCTTCTTGCAAGCGCTTGTCGGACTTTTTCGGCTTCACAACATGTCCATACTTGTGTGCCACTCCACCAAAACTCACGTGCCAACGAAGAACATAGTGACGTCAGGTTGCCGATTTTTAGGCACACATCACCACATATCGAGGCGCTAATAAAATGTGCTGCAAGAGAGAGCGAATATGCATAAAAAAGAACGGTACACTTGGCGAAAAAAAATCACATATTGGATAAAACAATACCTACATATCGATACGTGGGCGGTCAACGCATTGAAATGGTCACTATGCATCAGTACTAGGCGAAACAACACGTATCGATACGCGCAAAACGCAGACTTTGATGGTGACAATGCATACCGATATTTGACCCTGAAGCGTATAGTAACACCAATATCATATCGATAGGTGCACCGCAAAAATGTTGGTTTGATCAATTCATATCGACATTTGGCCGTTCATGGCATTGCGTGCATCAAGAGATATCAAGATCCGTGTGGTAAGAAGATTGGCGATTGCTGTGCACATCGATGTTTGGGTGGCATGACGTTTTGCGTCCACCAATTCGTATCGACATGTTGTTCGGCACAGTGCTGATGTTGTCAATACCAATCGATACGAAAATAGCGCACGCATTGACCGGTCAATATGCATCTTCAATATCGTATTGTCCTACGGGTGATATTTTCCGTTATGAGATGTTGCGTATGTGTATCATCAAAGATGAGCCCGCTCCGCCACCTGCCCTCCCGCCTGCTCCCGGTCCAACCACGCCTTATCGGTAGCAACTCCAGAGCCATACTTCAAAGTCGGTTTGTGGTGGTGGTGGCGGCCGCGGTAGCAATGCCGACGCCCCCCCGAAAAATAAGCCAAACAAACAACCGAATGTTGTCAGTACCTACCAGGTAACCAACAAAAACAACAAAAACGTCGGACTGCGCCGGGAGCGGCGGCGGCAGCGCGTTGTCCCCATTTCCTCAGGAACAAGAAATACTCCTTTTGTGCAAGCCGACTTTTGGTTTCGTATGTATATGTGTATGTGTATCAAAAGCGCACCTTCACCCGCTCCGACACCTGCCCTCCTGCCTGCTCCCGGTCCAAGCGCGCCTTATCGGTAGCGCTCCACAACCACCGTACGTAGTCAAAGTAGAGTAAAACGGCCTTAAAAGGCCCCGCCCTAGAGTGCTCCTTGCTCACAAAATCGCCTGTCCTCGCCGTGGAGGGGGGCGTAGAAACAACCGCAGCAGCTACCCCTTCCCCCCCCTCCGCCTCCGCCTCCGCTTCCAACGCCGCTGCCGCCGCCACCCCCGCCGCAACCGCCACATCAGCACTACTATCAAGGGAATTGGACGCATCCGTCGCCGGGTGTCCACCACCAAGCGCGTCGTCACCGCCAACAACGTCACCGCTACCACCGGCATCGCCAACGTCCGTAGCGCCGTCAGAGGCCGCCAACAATAACGCCACTTTCACGCGCTGTCGCTGCTGTCGTCGCCGAGGGGACAGCGATGCTCCCCACCGAGCCACGCTGGAGAGGGCCTTGGTAGCAGCAGAGGAGGGGGAGGAATATGAGGAGGTGGCGGATTGGAGCGGTCGACACGGTTGTCGACATTGAGCGGACGATGCGGTGGTGGTAGTGCGAGCGGTGGTTTTAGCACCCGCGCCCTTTGAGAAGGCGCCGACGCCACGAAGTGGTGGTGGTGGCGTTGTTGAGGCTCGAAGCTGTTGCCCGAAAGCGTTCTGGTTTCGATGTCCGGCACGGGGGGCTGGTGTGACGGGAAACAAGGGAGGGGTTGACGGGGGAGGGTTGGTGTTGTTGGTGTTGGTGTTGTGCTGTTGGTGGTGGTGGTGGTGGCAGCGGTGGCGGCGGTATTACTGATTTTGGAGTTGGTTTGTTGGTGGTGGTGGTATTGTGGGTGTTGGTATCGTTGGTGTTGGTGTTGTGGTGTTATTGGTGGTGTGGTTGGTGGTATTGCTGTTGTGTTGGTGGCGGTGATGCTGGTGGTATTGTTGGTGTTGGCGTTGTGTTGTTGTCGGTGACGTCATAATAGTGGTGGAGTTGGTGGTATTGTTGTTGGTATTTTTGTTGTGGTTGTGGTTGTGCGTACTACCCTGTCAATATCTGTGCGAGTGCATTATAACTACGAGCAACGTCTGAACGCCTGAAACTCGAGCGTATTTTTTTCGGTTTAAGCTGGTGGAGTTTATACCTGGCACTCACGAGGAATCACACATACCAGATGCTTGCGCAGATAGCTGGTGGGAAAACTCGGGACCAGGTGGGCCACCGAACAACTAGCTCAGAACCCTGAGAGACGACCTCGCCGTTTTTCGATCCACCGGAGGCTTCACTGAAACTCCCCGCTGCAGCTTGGAGTTCAAACCGTACTGTGGATCCATGCAGCAAAGAAGGCGGGCAACTGGTACCGGGGGGTCCTCGAAGCAGCCGAACAGTTCATGGCCAGGTGGCACGTAGAGGAGGCAAAAAAGAGCTCGGAGCGCCGCGCAGCCCGGATGCATGGCGCCCAAAGCCGAAGGGGGGGGGGGGGGAGTAGGGACATTGAAGAAAGCAAGACGAAGACGGCAGACAGGGTAGCAAGGCGCCAGGCCGACTAGTAGGTAGAACCTGTCTACGGAACTTCAAACCACGACTAGATTGCCTGCTCCATTTCCTCAGGGGGGCAGTGCCGACCGATACTGAGGTACGCGGGCATGCTCGTTCTCGCTGAACCAGTTTTTCCCTTTCACCCCTTCGTCCCTATTTTTTGGCTTGCCCTCTTCTGTTTTCGTTTGGGTACCTTAGAGGGTTATTGAGGTGATGACGTCGGCATGGACACCGCCGTCGTAGAAACAGCAGTACGATAAGTAAAGAGACCAGGCAGCAGGCTGGTGCCGTGTTGTGCCGTGCTGTGACGTGCTGCGTGCTGGCTGCGCTTACTCTTTCGTGCATGTGGTAGGATTGTCATACCAGGTCCCAGCTGAGTTTAGCTTGGCTCATCAGCTCAGCTCAGCTCAGCAGCGACCGCAGCGCTGCTCGTAGCTCAGCAACGCAGCGCCGCGCGGTGCCGCGGCCGGCTGTGCGATGCGGTGCCATGCTGTGCCGTGCTGCGTGCTTTGCTGTGCTTGCTCTTTCGTACATGCATGTATCATTCGAAGTCGGTACTACTAGGTCCTGTTCGTATTAAATTGCCGAGTCAATTAAAGCTCAGGTTAGCCCAGCTATAGCTCAGCAGCGCAGCGCAGCGCCGCGCCTTGGCCTGCGGTGCGGTGCTGTACTGTGCACTGTTCTTTCTTTCGGAAATACAGCAGTACCAGGGGCCATGCGGTACCAGGTACCGACCGGCATGTACGTGTGTACTCGTCTTTTCGCTTTCTTCACGTGATGTCCAGCCTCGGTCATCTTTTTTTTTTTCGCAGAAACACCCGTACTGGCGATCAGAACGTGACATCACCAACAAGCACACAGCACAGCACAGAGCGATCAGCTTCGCGCAAGTATCGCTCTTGGCATTACCAAAAATCGTTAGTTGCGCCAAATCATGGGCATCTTCTTCCTGCGCCCTTCGCGTTTAGTTGTATTCTTCCTTGCGCGAGCGCAGCGAGCGGCGTCAGCCGCGCGCGGAGCGAAGCCATTGCATTTATAATTTGCACCGGTATGTATATGTACTCGTCTTTTTGCTTTCTTCATTGATTATCCTCTCAGTCCTCCTTGTCCCCCCCCCCATCGCAAATTACACTCGTGCTGCCAATCAGAACGTGGGATCGCCAGCAAGCACACAGCACAGCACAGAGCAAAATCAGCTCTGCACAACTATGTCTGGGCATTATCAAATCGCAACGAGTTGCACCTAACCAAGGGCCTCTTCTTTCCTCCCCCTTTACATTTTGTTGTATTGTTCCTTCCGCGAGTGTGGCGGGTGGCGTCAGCCGCCCGGGGAGCGGAGCCCTTGTAGATACTTCGAATTATACGACTGCCGTAACCCGTCGCCGAGTCGTGTATGTAAGTTTCGGGTTTACATGCGGCCTCCTGCCGCGACAGATACATGGATAGTCCTGCTTTGCGTGTCGCTTGCTCACCGGCTAGCATACATACCAGTAAGCTATTAATACCTGGTATCATACCATACTCGTGTGTGAGGACCATTACGTGTGGCCGAAGAACATCTCTCCAACTTGAAACTAAAAAAGCAGCTGCTCGCCATGTATGCATGTTGACAATCTTCCATCATAATTTGCACAGAGAACACGACCGCTTGGTAGCCTCAGAGGTCCCGCTCTTCTCTCATACAAGCAGGCATTCAAAGTGGCCCAGCCGCGCGTCTCGTCGAGGGTGGTGCACCTGCTATGTACCCGTACTCGAAGGAGGGATGCGGGTTGCACTTCGGATGCACTCAAGATAATGATAGGAAATACCCGGTACGTACGTAAGAAATACGACGACGGGAAAACACTGGCGATATTAATTACTCGAAGTACATGTTTTTGAGTTTTGGGTATGCTTCGCAGCAGGGCAGCGCTGTGGGTTGATTCCACATCTGACCACAGCAGTACCCATGCCTCGAGAGCCATGCATAAATAAGTACTGGCACCCGCCCCGGTTAAGCTGCAGGAGGTCTAATGAGTGAGCCTCGGGGCGGTGCAGCATCTCAGCATCAACTGCACAATCAAATACCTGGTACCAAAAGTATCTAACCAAAGTTCGCATATTTGCAGAATCAGTTTCGTCCACTCTCAAACTGCTAAAGTCTGACCTGCTGAAGGCCCCACGTAGAAGCTGTGCGATCTAACGGCAAGCAACAACATGCACGCGATGAGCATCTGACGCGAAGCCATGGCTTTGGCGCGGGTAGGCTGACGTCTCCGCTCCTTCGCGGGTTTCATCTGCACTCTCCTTTCTTGGTTTGAAACACAATCATCATCGCAATATAGAATATAGACTAGCTATTAATAGAATCGCATGCGAAGGTTTCATTGTCAACAGGCAGGCTTTCTTGAAATATCCCCATGTTCCCACCCCCCCCCCCCTTTTTGTGGTTTTGGCGGTTGGCCTAAAATTCTGCTTTTGTTTCGAAACATGTCATGTGTACTCTCGTAGGGCACACACAGCACGTACTCCTGTAGCAACGAATAGCGCTTGCAACGCTTAGCGTGTAGTAGCTTGCTGGGGCCCACCGTGCCCGTCTACCCCCCACCCTTGCTCGTGTAGTTCGCAATATTTTCATTATCTTCAAGTTTTTCCCGGCATTGTTGATATCTTCTCTGCAGTTGAGCTGGATCTTGCCAGTACCAGGTAGATATCACGTTGGTTCGGTCATCCCCAAGGTCGAGGCATCATTCACCTCGGGTTTCGTGCTTCGTTTGAGATGATTGTGTGGTCTCTGGCCTCTAGCAGCCACATGATAGTATCTGATACCGGTATCTAGGTACAAGGGCTCCGCTCGGCAGGCGGCTGAGGCGCCCGCTAGGCTCGCGTAAGAAAGAGTACAACTAATTAAATGTGACAACGTATGACGGGGGCAGAACGAAACCAGGCCCATTATTTATTTGGTGCAACTAGCGACTTGATAATGCCAAGAGCTTCTCGCGCAGAGCTGTTTGCCTAGCGCTTTGCTGTTTGCTTGTTGGCTATGTCACGTTCTGATCGGCAGTACACGGGGGTAGTTTGCGAACAAAAAAAAAAAAAGAAGAGAACCGAGAGAAGACAATCAAATAAATGAAAGAAAAATGGCGAGTACACGCGTACATATACCGGTACCTGGTACCTGGTGCTTCGCATGATAACTGATACTGCATGCCCGAAAGAAGCACAGTGCAGCACGGCACAGCACCACACCGCTGGGCAAGGCAAGACACCACGCGGCAGCGTACGGCGCTGTGCTGCTGAGCTAGTCTATAGCTGGGCTGGGCTGAGCTTGGAGCGCATTTTTGTTTGCGATTCAACCTTGGATTCAACAACGTAGTACGTACAAACCTAGCGTAGTAGCGCCGGTACCTGGTGTGATACTTCGAATGCTACCTGACACGTATGAAGAGGAAGTACAGCAAAGCGCGCAGCACGGAACAGCACGGCACAGCATCGCACAGTAGTACCGCACCGCACGGCAGGGCGCGGCACCGCACGACACCGCACGGCGCTGCGCTGCTAAGCTAGCGCTGCACTGCGCTGCTGAGCGGTGCGGAGCCGATGAGCCAAGCTGAGTTCGGCTGGGACCTAGTAGGATGATACTTCGTGCAAAAAAGAAGGGAAGGAATATTTCTATGCAAAGCTGGACCGTTCCGCAAGCAGCGGAAGGAGGCGGTGTCCAAGTGGGAGATCTTGAGAGGCCAGGGATGCACGAACCAAGCCAGCTCGGAAAAAGCAAAACAAAACTAGCTATATAAGACTAGTCTATTACCAAGGAGCATACAACGCTTCCGCAACGCGTAAGGTAAGTTCACTGTTTTTGTTTTTAGAATCTTCCGGGGTAGCCCCAGCCTGGAGCTAAACCCCCATCCTGTTTTTCCCTTGGGCAATGCGCTGCTCGCTATGTTCTGGTGTTCTGGTGAGCTCGTGTGCTCGATGGATATGTCGAGGCGTATCTCTGCAGCGAACGTTTGGTCTTGTTGGGATACGAGATTGGTGTGATAAACATGGTAGCATGTATAACGTATAGATCGTAAAACTCAGATTACGCGTGTATACGGATGGACACCTGCAACGTCAGGCCTAAAAGAGTCATATCGACTCCCAGTCGATACAATCCTCGGTATTCCTTATGTAGGAAGAACATCAGACGCCGAGGAATTCCCACAAAACACACGGGACAATTTGCAATTTTTTTTTGAGCTCGCACGCCGAAACTTAACCGAGCGTGCAGACAAACAGGCAGAACAGAATAATAGCAAACTTAAAACCGTACCCGGTGTTTCAACCTGGACAGGAAGTACTCGTGTACAGACCTTAGCAGGATTCGGATGGGCCAACCCAAAACTGCTATTACCATGGCGAGGACCGCATGTCGTCTGCTCACAATTGTCACCCGTGGTGTATAGAGTACGACTCACGAACGACACCCGACAGGTGTCAGTCCACCTCGCCCATAAAAAGCCCGACCATCAACGAGAGACGCCACCCGCACCTCAATTTGAGAAGCTGGCGGAATTGTTTTAGGGGAGCCTATTCCCCTACCCGAGTTAGACCATCCAGACGCAGTACAACCCAAAATTGCGTCCTGCATCGTAGACAGGGTAGTCGATCACAACTAACTGTGGGCCAGGAAGAAAAAGCCCCCATAACTTCAAGTACCGCTTGAGACTCCGAGGTTACGGCCCAGAATCCGATCTCGTGTACCGCGCGGACGAAATACCCCAATGTCACGAACTAATAGCCGCTTACCGAACCGAAGAAAAGGTTTGCAAATCGCGCCAAGCCCACCACCTGCGCCCACCCTCCCTTCCCTCGGGAAACGGAAGCGAAAGGCAGGAAAGGGATGAACATACATAACTGATATAGCAAGGGTGCGTAAAAAAAAAGTCCGTGACCCACACCCCTTTTTTTCATTTTGGACCGGCCGAGGGGGGGGGGGGGGTCTCAGTACACTAATTCCTATATAAAATCCAAGCAACACTACTTCCTATATAAACGTATTGACTTGATTTTAGAGTGGGGAGAGAAGGTGCACTAAGTAAGTCCTAAAAAAGGAGTAGTATTTGATATGATCGTGGTTGGACTATGGAGGGAGTACATACATACACCGTCAATCCTTTATAAACAACGGCACAACACTAATTCCTACATAAAATCCAAGCAACAGTAAGTCCTATATAAACCTAGTGACTTGATTTTAGAGTCGGGGGAGAAGGTGCCCTAAGTCCTTAAGGAGTATGTATGTATGTATTTGATGTGATCGTGGTGGGACTATGTATGGAGGGAGTACTATACATACATACATACATACATCCGACATACACCGTCAAATCCTATCTAAACAACGGCACAACACTAATTCCTACATAAAATCCAAGCAACACTAATTCCAATATGAACCTAGTGACTTGATTTTAGAGTGGGAAGAAGATGAAGAGGAGGAGGAGGAAGAGGAAATACAACAAGAGGGAGGGGGGGGCAGCCGGGGAGACGGCCGGGGGGGTTGCCTCTAACAACATAATTTCGGGCGTAAGTAGGGCCGGTCGGGTTAGGGTTCTGTGGTGGTACTCCGAGTGGGGGATGCGTGGTTGGTCGGTGTTGGGAAGCGTGCTCCTCATGGGTTCCGGTGCCCTTGTTTGGTCTCTCCTCATGGCTCGCTGGATAGACTCAAAAACTTATACATTATTTCCTCTTCATTGGACTCTAAAAGACAGACAACACAGGCCCTTGGCACACGGTAGTGCAGGGCAGAGCAAGTATAGCAGGTACAGCTGGTAGAGCAGGTAGTGAGATGTGGGGCGTCCTGCTTGTCCCATCATCGTCACCTACATTATCGCCCATCTATGATGGCCTTGACGTGAATGTGACATCTCATGTCACATGGTTTCACGTCGAATCTATAAAACTATCCTTCTACGGAGGGCACTCCATTACAGTTCAAAAAGGCGTCTCGAACAAGTAGAGTGAGACGAGGAACAAGGCAGCCCTGCCGGGGGCGGGGAGAGGGAAGGTCACTTGCGGCCAAACGCCGGAATGTTTCCGCGTCTGAACGCAGCGACTGTTGCAACGGCCGAACTTGGCAAAGGGGAGGGGGGCAAGCTTGAGGCCGGAGGCGGGGAGCAAGGGGATGAAGTACTACTACTAGTAGTCTACAGCAATCATCATCATCTCATTGTCTGTGGCGTGGTGAATTTTATTTGGGTTGGCTCAAGTTACTTGCAAGTTGGGTCGGGCGTGCTAAACTCATGCTGGGTGTAGCGTTGTGTGTGGCGAGGATTTCTAGACAAATCAATGTGGGAAAACACAAAGTATCGACAACACACCGAACAAACAATTGAAAAAACAAGACAGCAACCAACAACAGCCCGAAAGCACGATATACTTTGTTTAATCGCTCTGGATATGTCGTTGCGACAGTGCATGGGTGCTATCTTGCTGACCAACCATCGACAACAAGCTTGAAATCAATGTTACTTTTGGAAAAAAAACTTTTTTTTCGGACGGCTGACCCGGGGGGGGGGGGGGGGGTAGGGGGGGGGGGGGGGGGGGGGTCTCGAATTTTTTTCTTCCCGTACCCTTGGATATAGCGCTAATAAAATTATCAGATGCTCCGCGGCATACCACAAGCACGTACGAACAAGTTGGCTACCAGGTTGACTCATTAGTAGGCACACGTACGAACAAGTGTCTGCCATGCTCTGACGTGCACTCTAACCGGCATTGCGGTGGGGATAGCCGGGGCAAGGAGAAGATGCGTAACAGTTGTTGTACCCAAAACGTACATGGCACTCCAAGAAGCGGGACATTACTCGCCCATGAGCTATAATCTAAAGACGTTGGAAATAGGGCAGAACGACAACTTACTCCACCGTCTAGTCACAAATTGTTCAGCAAAACTACACACAGGGAATGGCCACGCGACTCCGCCCCAGCCAAAATCGATGTCACAACTTGACGCACTCATCATGGTAAATCAACTTGTCGACCTCGCACGATAGTCAGGCGCACACGCCACGAAAAGACTTCAGCGAAAATAAAATAAGACAAAAATACTAAACGTCAAATATGCCCGTGGTGACGCAGCACAGCCACCACGCGGAGCACAGAAATAATAGTACGTGCGGCCGCACTGAACAATGTGTTGAGAACGCATCTAGGATATACCTAGATCAACTCCAGAGTAAGCGTTTTCTTTCCTTGGAAAAAAGCGGAAATATGAAGTTGGTGGGACTCGAACCCACGACATATCTCTTGTTGGTTATATAGCACTACCTAGTGGCCGACGTTGTCACGTTACTACGTTGGCCAGTGGGTAGTTCTGTATAACCAACAATTTGTTTTTTCCCGTCTGTGGGACTCGAACCCACGACATATCTTTTGTTGGTCATATGGAACTACCAACTGGCCAACGTAGTCACGTGACGTGAATGGTTAGGATAGTTTGCTCCTGAGCGCAGACGCGAATGGTTATGATAGTTTGCTCCTGAGTACTGCGGTAGTGCGCGGCGGGGGGATAGAGCCCCGGAGATCCCTGTTACAAAGTCGGTAAGAGTCAATTGGCGCAAACATATCTTTTGTTGGTTATACTCGTATAGCACTGCCCACTAAACTTACGTAGCCATGGGACTACGTGGTTTAGTGGGTATTTCTATGTAACAGACAAGAGATATGTCGTGGGTTCGAGTCCCACAGACTTCATATTTCCGATTTTTTCCGGGAAATGCAAGAAGGAAATAATATGTACTTGCGAGCGTGCGCGCTGGAGACGTGAATGGTTATGATACTTTGCTCCTGAGTACTACGGTAATGTGTGGCGAGGGGAGAGAGCCCCGGAGAATCTTTTGTTGGTTATATAGAACTACCCACTGGCCCACGTAGTCACGTGACTACGTGGGCAGTTCTATATAATCAACAAAAAATATGTTTGCGAGTCCGCCAATTGACTCTCACCGACTTCGCAACAGGGAATTCCGGGGCTTTCTCCCCTCGCCACGCACTACCGTAGTACTCTGGGGCAAACTATCATAGCCATTCACGTCTCCAGCGCGCACGCTCGCAAATACGTTATTTTCTTATTTGCTTTTCCCGGATAAAAGCGGAAATATGAAGTCGATGGGACTCAAACCCTCGACTTATCTTTCGTTGCTTATATAGCACTACCCACTGGCCGACGTAGTCACTGACTGCGTGGTGCAGTGGGTAGTGCTACATGACCAACACAAGACATGTAGTGGGTTCGAATCCCACCGACTTCATATTTCCGCTTTTTCCGGGAAAAGCAAGAAGGAAATAACGTATTTGCGAGCGTGCGCGCTGGAGACGTGAATGGTCATTATAGTTTGCTCCTGAGTACTACGGTAGTGCGTGGCGAGGGGAGAGAGCCCCGGAGATCCTTGTTACGAAGTCGGTGAGAGTCAATTGGCGGACTCGCAAACATATATTTTGTTGGCGTGGGCCAGTGGGTAGTACTATTCAACCAACATCTGATTTCACAGAGGGTCGGTCCTGAATCTGGTATCCTGACGGGATCTTCCGTCGTGCACCTGACTGAATATCAGGGCACGGAACCAAGACCGAGAGGCGAGGCATGTAAGGACGATAGCCTCCATGACCCCTCTTGGTTAGACTGAGCTCTAGCACCTCTCCTTGCTAAACGAACTAAAGAGAACGCTCGGCTACACCGGCCGTAACGGTGGCGACAAGGGACCCAGGGATCTTCCGCCTCGATCTTCGCGACTTCGGCCGTTCTGGGATACAGGACCTTTTCACATTGGTACGTATTACAAAGTTCCCCTTCGGTCGAGTGGTGACGCAAGGCTGCTGCTTCTGGACTCCCGTGCGTTTGCCCGTACCCTTTTTGCATGGAGCCATGCTTACTATGATATCAGCCGAGTTCTTAAGTAACACCGCCTTCAATCGTCTCGGACTACCAAGCCTCCGAATGGTACCGTACCATTCGACTCCTCCACTCGAGAAAAAAACAAAAATCACGGAACCCCCAGCTACCTAACTCTCCTTCCTCCTCCCCCCTGTCGAAAAAAAAAGGGGGGGGGAGGAATAGGAAGAAGGGAGAGGCGCGGACTTCTGGCTGGGTTGGCCAACCCAGTGGCCACGTCGATCTGCTGACGCTCCCAGCAAGAACCCCGACTCGCTTGTGCTCAACTCGGTCTTGCTAACCTACTCGTGAGGTCTGCTCTCAACAGCGAGGTAGGGAGGGCGCTAGTTTGCGCTCGTCTCCGCCCACGCCCAAAACCCTCCCTAGACCCCGATATAAACATGCCTAGTTCGCTCTTACAATAAACCGTGATATGCCGGTCCCAACATCGACGGAGACCGTTACTTCGTCTACCGGCAAATCTACCCCTCCGCGTGGTCGGAGAAGCCGGCCATTTGTACATGTTGTATTCACGCCGCGTGCTTCAGACCAAACTCAGGACATCACCAACAATGCCCCCCAAATCTTGCCACGCGAGCAGACCAATAATACAAGCTTCCACACGCCTCCTTCTCCAGCAATTAACGATCCTTCTCTTCCGAGCATGCAATAAACAGAGCTTTGTATATATGAGTATCGCCTTCTGTTGAACACCATGCTGGACGGAAATGTAAGCACCATTTTCATTTCATGTTACAACTCAACGGTCCTTACATCTACGTCTAGAATGCAACAACCCAGAACTATCTAATGCCCCATAACTCCGAAATGCGGCATTTCATATACCTGTGCCAAGAGCTACAAAACGTACAAGGTTCATCAGCGAAACATACTCATCAGCGAAATACACGAACACACGAAATCTCCGAGCATGAGGCAGCACCGCCACTGAGGTTGCCGATCAAGCTGCGGCAGTATTGTACTATTAACAGTCAATTCTACAGCCTGTAATTCAGCGGCATGGCGCCACTTGCGCGAGTGGCTACCCTATTCAACAGCATTTCGTGCTGTTTGATTGTCGAATAAGCACTGCCATGGCACTGTTTATTACGCCGCGCCAAACAAACAGACACATTTTTGAGTGAGGGACAACATCACTCGCCCTAGTGGCCCAAAAACGGACAGGAAAAATGGGAGTACCACCCCTATCGCATCCTTCGCCTGGGGGACCTTTTGACGCGCGCCCGGTTCACGAAGATGCGCCCTCCTCGTTCCGTGTTGCCGGATTTGCACGCTTTCTATCCCAACTTATCTGAGTTTGTATCTCATTATTTTGGTTCGCGTTGTGGTGCCGCTCTTGTAAATAGGGGGTAGAGGGTGTGACGTAGTTTCGGCGGCCCAGATCAGTTACTGGCCGCTAGAGCGACCTCGCTGTAAGGCCGTACTGCAGTAATCCGACATCTTTGGTGGAGACAGCGACGCCGATCCCACGCGCGCCGAGGCTCTCGTCCATCGCCACTTTGTTTTCTGGACGCACAAAAGACTACGAGAGTCCGCTACCGCTGTCTAGGGGCGCCAGTACACCGGGCAAGCATTTCGTCCTCCGGCAGAAGGGTGCCAGGGCCCGCGGGCGTGCCACCGCACGTGCCGAGCAACAGTCCATCCAGTAGACTATGACGAACCGCTACCGCAAGGAAACGCGTGCCTCATATCACGCAAACTCACATTCCACGAACGGGCCAGGAAGAATTGCGCAAAAAGTAGCATCCAAGGCGGACTCGCTCGTCCGCCATCACTCGCGAAAACTCGCCACAGTTATCTGCCTGGTGCTCAACCTAGATCGATATCACTCTGCCCGGCGAACGCCACACGGCCTGTCTCTTCCGCTCGCCACGCGGGTGGCCGGCGTCCACGGCATTACCGGTACGCGAAGGGCATGTGTAGTCGGCAAAACGGTCAAAGCAGAGTGTCGTGCGGGGTGTCCGCCCCCGCGGCAGGCGAATTTTACTCGGGTTCTACAGCCCTACCGGCGCCCGTTTCCGTCGCACTATGCCCCGGGACTCGTCGACATCCGTTTCCTTGTCGACGTCTGAAGCCGTCGCGGATTTCGCGGCGGCGTCAAGCGTCCGTTTCCGTCGCGAATCCTATGACTTTGCGGGCGTCCGTTTCCGTCTCCAAGCCCACGCTCTCGCCGGCGTTCGGTTCCGTCCCCGATCTTACAGCATTGGCAACGTCCGATTCCATCGCGGATCCCATGGCGTCGCCGACGTACGATTCCATCGCGGGCGTCACGGTATTTTCAATGTTGGATTCCATTTCCGTCGTAATCGCGGATACCACGATATTGTCGACAATCGCGGATACCACGATACTGTCGACAATCAATTTCGCTGCGGATCTCACGGAGTCATTGGAGTCTGGGTCC
The DNA here is from genome assembly GCA_012845835.1 of Undaria pinnatifida. Taxonomy (NCBI): domain Eukaryota; class Phaeophyceae; order Laminariales; family Alariaceae; genus Undaria; species Undaria pinnatifida. The sequence goes on along the minus strand of JABAKD010000015.1, from coordinate 4,493,060 downwards.
GTCACGGATACCAATACGCCGTCGGCATCCGTGTCCGGCGTGGACCCCGCCGCCTTGTCCGCGTCTGTTCCCGTCGTGGATTCCGCAGCCTCGCCAAATGTCCGGTTCTGTCACGGTGCTCATGGCTTTGTCGGCGGTCGGTTCTGTCGCGGATCCCACGGCCTCGACATAGTCTCATTTTGTTACGCATCCCACGGCGTCGGCAGCGTTCGTTTTCGTGGCGATCCCGATGGCTCAATTAGCACCCGTGTCTGTCACGGATCCAACGGCCTCGTCGGCATTCGTTTCGGTCGCGGACCCCACGGACTGTTGATATTCGACTCCGTCGCAGGCCCCACGGCCTTGTCCGCGCCCATTTCCGTTGCGGACTCGTTGGCGTGCGTTTCCGTTGCGGGCCCCACGGCGTTGTCGGCTTCCGTTCCAAATGCAGATCCCACGGCTTTGCCCACGTCCGATCCCGTGGCGGATCTCACGGCAGCGCCCGTTTCCGTCGAGGATTCTACACTTTCCGTTTCCGTTGCGGAGGACACGGCCTTGTCGGCGTCCGTTTTCGCCGCGGACCCCACCGCCTGGTCAGACTCCGATTCTGGTGCGGATGCCACGGTCTTGCAGGCATCCGATTTCGTCGCAGATCCCACGGTGTTGTCAGCTTCCGTTTCCGTCGCCGATCGCCCGACCTTGCCGAGGCCCGATTTTGCCACATATTCCAAGGAGCTGTCGGCGCCCGTTGCCGTGGCGAAATCTATAGTCATGTCTGTATCCGATGCCGCCGCGGACCCCACGGTCTCGTCAGAGTCCGATTCCGCGGCGGGCCCCATGGCTTTGCCGGTGTCTGGTTCCGTCGCAGATTTAAAGGTATCCGTTTCCAGAGCAAACTCCACTGCCTTTTCGGCGCCCGTTCCCTTCGCGAACCCCACGACTTTGTCGGCACCAACTTTTGAAGCGGACCCTACGGTGTCCTCATCGCCTGTTTTCGTCATGTTCGCAGACCCCACGGCCTCATCGGCGTCCGTTTCGATCCCAGATCCCACGGCGTAGTCGACGTTTAAATCCATTTCGGACTCCACGGAATTGTCAGCGTCTTGTCTCGTTGAGGACCCAACGATCTCAAGAGCGTCCGTTTTCGTCGCGAATCCCACGGCTTTGTCGGCGTCCACTGGGGTGGATGCGCGCTGAAAAGCACCGCGATGACCACCACCATGACTATTGCCACCCCCGAGTATCGCCGCTGACCACCATGGGCAGACGGCGGCACATCTGAGCCAGTCGAGCGGCCCAAGGCAGCGGAGAATGCCTCCCAGAAGCTCGGGCATGTACAGGGCTTTCTGCGGCAATTGACCCATGATGAACACCCCTTGTATTTCTCAGCAAGCAATGGTATCCCTGAAGGGCAGAAATTGTACAAAGAGGAGGGAGAAAGGTTACGGACATCAAGAGAGGAACCCAGTATGGCGTATATATCTGAATCATGTTGTAGCAGTAAAATGTACCTCCACGTACAATAAAGAGCTTCAACAAGTGGTGTTGGGGTCAAGCGCACGGGATCCAGCCGGCTCTCCCCGCAGGAGAAAAATGACACAAGGCAAGCACAATACTGATGGTCTCGGGTGTTGGAGGTGAACACCCCTTGTATTTCTCAGCAAGCAACGCTATCCCTGAAGGGCAGAAATTGTACGAAGAGAAGGGAGAAAGGTTACAGACTTTAGAGAGGAAATCCAGTATGACATATATATATATATCTGAATCATGTTGTAGCAGTAAAATATACCTCTACGTGAAATAAAGAGCTTCAACGAATGGTATTGGGGTCAAGCGCACGGGATCTAGCTGGCTCTCCCCGCAGAAGAAGAATGACACAAGGCAAACACAATACTAATGGTCTCGGGTGTTGGAGATGCGTCTGTCGTACCGAGCCTATGATACCAGGTCGCTGCGACACACGTTGAATTTGTAACTTGGCTAGTGTACGACGACAGCTGCTGTGGTGTGCAGGTTTAAAAGTTTGTGCCACGAAAGTGAAAATTTACGAGTGCAACAGCGCTCGGGAACAATCGAGAGTGTATCCATCATGATGAGGTTGTCGGTTGTCGCTGTCGCCCGTGGCAATCGTCCTCGGGCTTGTCTCGATGAGCAGGTTGGATTTTGTTCTGGTGCCGGTCCTCTATCCTAAACGTGACAATGCTTCAACCTCAACCGCGCCAGCGTAGGCTGAACCCCGTGAGCTGCAGGGACACCTTATCTACCAGGTGCTGTAGTACTTAGTACTGGTATGCGGTACCAGGTGCCTGGTGTGATAGATCGAAGCCCGCAAAAGAACCGCGTCATCACAACACGGGAACGGCGGTGGTGTCTGCAACAGACCGCGTGGCTTCAAATCTGACATACCCACACGTATCGTATGTTCCTGCAGCTCAGGATGAATGTGTACCAAAGCCGTTGCAGTTGAACTTGATAAATTGCCGTATATAGAAAGAGGACCGGCACGGCAATAACCTCCAATCTGCTGATCGAAGCAAACCCGAAAACGATTGTCACGTACGACAATGACAGCCGACAATCTTGGTGATGGTTGAGGCACTTGCCGGTACTGTACAGGTACACACATTCGATCGTTCAAAACAAGCTTCCGGACCGTCATGGTGTCAACCAACAGACAGACGTCAAGCAAGCGTAAACTGCAACAACACTGCTGCTGCTGCTGCTGTGGCATTTAAACACTCGTCGCGCACGAGCCAAGATCAAAGCTCAACATGTGTCGCAGCGATCTGGTATTATGAAATTACGAGGCATTCCGGTTGACTCACCGTCTGATACTGCACACGCCACCACCGTCACCGTTGTTGTGATGGTGGTGCTGTCTGTTGTGGACTTCAATCTTCGATCCTCTCCCTGCTGGGTAAACTAGGCTTGCCAGAGGTGCGATCAGCGATCGGTTCCGGTAGGTAAGCGATGGCAAGCCCTGAAAGTAAGGACAATTGGAGCTGAGCCAGCGAGGACGCTAGTATACGGAGGAAGACCGGAAACTGCAAGAACTGAAGGAGAAAAGCTGCGCTGCTGCGTGTGTTCCAGCGTTCCAGCAGGCTGGTTTTTATGTTTTTATGGCCCGGTTTTTATCCCCCGTCTCACCGGAATAAGAAAGCCAACAAGAAAATGAGAAACTCCTCTTAGTGGATTTCAGATATAACAGGATTTGATTTTCAATTTTCAAGTTTGCCTCTCCACTAGCTACTCGCCACACTGCCTCACTTCTCACCCCCTATCGGCACCGCCACACACTGCGGAGCCGACACAATGAGTGAGGCGACTTCCGTGGAAATTTTCAAGGCCACAGCTGCTTTGATTCTCTTTTCGATTGCTTTGGTCGGAGGAATCTTGCCCCGAAGACTGCGCAATGTTGGCTCGAAAGTGGTCTCGTGTCTGAACACTGCGGCCGGAGGGGTCTTCTTCGCTTCGGCGCTGGTGAGAGCAAGCAAATCAAGGTGTATGGGATCGGTAAACTCTTGTTCTCTCAGGAGCGTCGGTATCGTGTCCTGAGCATCTTTGGAGATGCGGAGCCACTCTTGTATCTTGGCTCAGACGGTTCGGTTAGGTCATCCTTATCCCTATCGTCCACCTTGAGTGAGACCTGCCGCTCTCACGAGTACTTGTCGGAAGTCTGTGGTTCGGCTTTATGAGGAAACGAGACATGGGATGTGCGAGTCGTACTGACTGCTGTATCGTTCTCCCCCTCCCTGTATCTCTCTCGCTCTCTGCGGGACATGAGCGTGCGCCCCGCAAAGGTGCGGTGCCTCTACGTCGCACATCGCAGCTTGTGCGCCGGTCGATATCTCGTGGGTCGTATACGTTTTCCCTTTTCTTTCCTTTCCTTTTCTGGTTTTCTTTTCCATTTGACTTACATTGGGTGTATCGTGCAATTTCAAATTTTTTACGTATGCATATTTTCCGACGGCGCCGCATAATCGGCGGTCATTTCCAGACTCGCCTGCCCGATTTTTTTGAGTGCGTGTTCCAGCCGAAGGCCACATCAAGGTGAACTCTTCAGCGCTGTCACCTACACTCACGTGACCTTGTCCGGAGCGAAGAGGAGTGATCGTGGGTTGTCTCTACCTCGAGATCGAAGATCTATGGTGTGTGGTGAACAACGTTGATCGAGGCTTGATGAAAATTTGACATGTTGACCAATCATGACCAAGAAAGAGCCAGAAACATTTTATCGTTTTTTAACCATTCAATCGGTCGTGCTCTGACTGGTGACAATCTTGATGGAAGGCCAAACGTTTGAAATTCCTGAAGATCCCAGCCAAACTTTGCCTGAACGGTCGCTTATGGGCCCAATTTTGTAGATTTTGTTTTTGAAACTTTACAGAATTCCGGGAAAAAACGATTTCTCGCGGCGATCTTGGCCGACATCTGCTTGAGAAATTCTCAAGCAGATCTTGGGTTAGACGCGGCGTAGTTTCGTGCTCTCCACACACTTCGTTCGACGAAATCAACGACAGCGTCGTGAACTCTGAACGTGGCGAGCTCGTTAGGGGCTCCGCCCCCCCCTTCGGAATCTCTCAGCAAATAACTCCCAAAAAAAACTTTCAAAACTCTTTGGCCAAACTATCGGCTTTCCATTGTCATCGGTCTCAGCTGACGTTTTTCATTTTTTCACGTGTATAATCGTGTTTTCCCCATAGCGACGATGCTGGCCATCTTTCAGCAAAATAATCCAAAAACAAGTTTGGAAACTTTTTGGTCAAACTATCGGCTTTCCATTAGCACCGGCCTAGGGCACACCCCCTTCCCCCTTCCTGGACTTTTGCCTGACGTGTCGGGGTCGGGTTCGCGCTTGCTTACCCCCGTGTGTTGTTGTTGCTGTCGTTTTCCCTTTCCCCCCACCCGGGCTGATGCGCAGGTTCACATGTTGCCCGAGAGTAGCGACACCCTTCAGGACGCGTGGGGGGACGTTGTTCCATGGGGGGGCGTCATCTGCGCCTTCGGCTTCCTCCTGGTGAATTACCGCGCCCGCGTAGATAACTTGCGGAAGTAGCAGTTGTCGTTGTTGTTGTCATGTTAGCTTATTGACCGTGCGCCGTGCATATAGAGTGTTCCGTACCATTTTTGTTGTAGTTGTTGTAGTGGGTGCGTACGTGCATGCTCGTATTTGCGTCGGCATTTTGTATGCGTTGTTCGGGTGGAATCGGAAGATGGCGTATCACTTACTATCCCGTGGCAGCGGGAAACGTTTGTAATCCCCCCCCCCCATTCGGTAGGAAACAAATGGTGGGCTGGAACACCCCCAAAACTGGATGGACGCCTCTCTCGGTGAAAACCTCGGTGTGCTGAAACAAACGGCACACCAAGCCAACCAACCAGCCAGCCCAACCTACCAATCAGCAATTCGTCCGTATATCTTTCGCTCACTGAGGCAACCGCAGGCGGTCAACTCCCCCTGCCCTCCCCGCGCCTCTTTCGGCTGCATCCTGTGGTTTGGAATATGTTTCAGGAGGAGATGAGGAAAATAGGCGAATGTGACATGGAGAAGTTTGGTTCACTACGTAGATACTTGTAGTAGTGAGGAAACGATCGCTACCCTAGGAGATAGATGGCCGCCACAGACGGCCAAACAGGAACAAGGTATCACAAAGGTTTAACGTAATTCATGGAAGAAACGTGGTGAGCGCGGAAATGTTGGAGGTTTGTCGATAAGGATTAGGAACGGCGCTCCGTCTCGAAAGGGATGCGCGGACATTGGTCAAATTATAAGGCAAGCAACAAATGAGTACGCCCCGCCCCCCCCCCCTCCTTACGCCGCAATATTCACCCATATATTTGAGCTGTCTCTATCACGAGTAGGAACGGTGCCCCGTCTTGAAAGGGACGCGTAGTCAATGGTCAAATGACTAACGCAAGCAACAAAAGGGTACGCCCCCCCTCCCCCCCCCCCCCCCCCCCCCCCTCCTTACGCCGCAATATTCACCCATATCTTTGAGCTGTCTCTTTCACGAGTAGGAACGGTGCCTCGTCTTGAAAGGGACGCGTAGTCAATGGTCAAATGACTAACGCAAGCAACAAAAGGGTACGCCCCCCCTCCCCTCCTTCGTTGCTCATGTGGCGCTGTTACGCCGGTGTTAATTTTTTGTTTCGGCAGATTCTTTGCGTTGACCAAGCGGTAGCGATATCGAACGCCAACAGGACAAGAAGGTCGGGCCACACCTTGGTGCCAACAGTGAGTGACAACGAGACTACACCCTTTCGTCGTCGGCGACGAGACGTTTATTGGACGCGAGGGGTAGGTAACGTTTCGCGGTGGATGCGTGGCGGTCGTATTTTGGTTAATGTTGTCGGTGTCTTGTTCGGAGTACGCACTGGAGATTATTTTTCATAATCTCTAAAGACAGCTCAGGTGCGAGATCGACAATTTGGTCTAAACTATATTTGAAAGAAATCAGCCACTGGACAAGAGAGGCGGGTGGCCTTTCGAGGTCAACGCATGGCGGCTGTGTTTTTTCTTCTTTTCGTGCTGTTGGTGGTCGTATTATGTTGCTGTTCGTGTCAAGTATTTTTCTTTTTGTTGCTGTTCGCTTATCGTTTGGAGTTCGCATGCATTAGGGTGTTTGCGATTTCCAAACTGTGTTAATTTGAAAAAAAGTAGAAATAATATGTGAAACCGACAAATCTCATTATTAACCCAAAACCAACCGACCCCACAAAAAAAATAGAAAAAAGTCGTTTGAAACGTATCTCTTAATCAAGTTTTTCGCTAATTTTTGGTGGGTTGGGTGGGCGTGGGACTGTGTTTTGACGGTTTCAATACGAGTATCACATGTGTATAATATATGCTTTCCTACCCAACTCCTACCCAACCGAAGTTGGTACAACGCTAACACCCTATTGAAGCAGGCGTTCATTGAACGCGAGGGGTGAGTGCCTGTTCGAGCTCGAAGTGTGGCAGTCCTGATCTTAACACGGTCGAACCCAAGCAACCTAGGTATGTAAGGATATCCCAGAGGTTTCCACGGGTCATGACCCGGCCCGCGGGTCGGGTCCGGGGGGTTAAAAAATGCTCGCGGGTCGGGTCAGGCGGTGTTCGTAATCTGACGGGCTGACGGGTCGTGTCGGGGTTCACCCTGATCCGATCCTACCCGTGAAAAGCCTTGGGATGTTCCCCTTCGCCCCGTACACACCAATGTACCCCAACCGTGTTCTCGATCGCGGTATGGTTTACTACGTGTGGTGGTGGTAATTTTGTTGCTGTTGGTGGCTGTGTGTTAGTTGCACTTGATGGTCGTATGCTCATTTTTGTTGCTGTTCTTTGTCATGTTCGTCCGTGTAGCTGTTCTTTTATCTTTTAGAGTATGCGTTGATGAACACGTGTATTGGGCGAGCGGAGTGGGACACTTTTGCGACGTCGAAGTGTGGCGGCCATATTTTTTTGTTGCTTTTGGTTTCTCGTAAATATTGTGCAATGGAGGAACGCTTGTTGGACGAGAGAGAGGGGGTGCTTTCAACGTCAAGAGCGGCGATCGTCTATTCGTAGTAGCTCCGTTGTTTTTTCGTTTGGAGTACGCTCTAAAAGAGAGGAAAAAATATGGATACACCTGATTTTTTAGTTGCTATTTTTAACGCAACCCTTTTGCTACTGCAAAGTGTTTCGCGTTCTAGTTTAAAGTCGTTTGTTTCCGACACAGGAGTGCAACTGTAAACGAATCCAAGCTGTACGTGTACATATGTCGTCTCGTCTTGTCTCCTTGCAGATTGCCCCAACTCTGGGTTTATTTTTTTTCGCATTCGTCGCGGCTTGCTTTGCCCCAAAGTTCTGGTTGCTGTCCGCGTTCTCACAAGCGTCGTTCTTAAATCTCGCAATTTCGGCGTTGCCTGTTTCCGCGCTATGTCCCTAGGCCGCGGGGTTCTTCATCGGGTTTGCGGTGCAGTAGTGGCCTCTCTACTCTCTATGTAACCGGTTGAGTAGTGCCGGTTGCCCGCTATGGTGCCTGTGAAATTGCTTGGCATGGATGAGAAAAAAGTGTGATAGCAATAGAGAAAAACCTGTGATAGCAGTATGCGGAGTAGTGCTGGTTGCCGCTATAGTGCCCGTATTTGCGGTTGGCACGTACCGGCACTATGCAGGGACCACCACTGTGAAGATATGGCGCTGGTGACATGAGGCGCACTCCAACCGCAGCACGCGTCTAATGTTACTTGTGATCGCGACGTCCTTCCTGTTTTGACCCAACCCGCGCCTTCTGTCGCCTCTTGCTACTACGTTCTTTGCAGTGTTTTCTTGGTATTTCTCGGCGTCGTTTCTGCTATGACCCACCCCACGCCTGGTATGTCTCCGGCTATCAATAATTCGACCTCTGGTGGCGTCATTTGTGTGTTGGCTTCTCCCTGTCTTATGTAGTGTCTGCCTGGTCGGTGAACACCCAACATGCTCCGTCCCGGCGTTGTAGAGATGCGATGGTTTATGGTCTTCAGCGCGGCCATGCATGACACACGATTACTCCCACCCCGCCCGCCTTATGCATTGTTTGTCTGGCCGCTGAACACCAGAGGTGCTCCTGGCGTGTAGGGATACGAGGGTCTATGGTATGATAGGCTACGGTCATGCATAACAATGATTAAAACCTCAAGACAGATCACGATCTACTTTAGATCATCATCTGATATAGATAATGTAGATCACTTAGATCCTGCATCTGCTGTTGTGAGATGTGGTGCAAGATCTTTACATAGAAAGTGCATACCCAACCCTGAAACAGTTCGCTAGATGATGCAGACCGTGCGGCTCCCACCCAGTAACATGAGCTATGCCGTACAAATCTTCCCCGAAAGATCTACATCATCAAGTGCGGATAGATGATTTGCCCGACTTGTGCAATTCTTACCCCCCTCTCGCCGCCTTATTAATGCCTCTTTTGCTTGTTCATAGGAACCTCCTTCGGACGCCGAGCTCTCAAGGAGTCTCACGGGCGGGAGGCTTCACCGAAAGACCGACTCAGAAGAGTTTGCAGAGATCGTGAGTGACGTTGCTTGACCTGCTGGCGCTATTAGTAATATTTCAGGTTTGTTTTTGGGAGAGCTTGGAACTGCCTGGTTGGGTGACGGAGTTAACGCGTTTACAACGGGAAAGCCGTTTTGGGGGACAAAAGTACTTGGAAATAGTACAGGGGAAGGTTTTGGGGCCCTAAACGGGGTGAAAAAGCCAACCAACTGACTTGGTATTTCAGTTCGGTATAGGACCGCCAACGGGAAGCTCCTAGTTGGAGTGAGCCTCAGATTCTTAATGTGACACCACCCTTGAAAATCCTTGACCACAGGCTGTTATATAGGATTTAGTGTAGCGCTCGCCGCTGATCACGATTTCTTAGTCCAATTTTCTTATCGTCCGCCCAAAGGTGAGCCTCACTTTCATATCAGGCAGTTTCTTATTCGCGCGTCCGTACTGCAATGTGGCGGAGTAAAAGCCAACTAGCGGACTTAGTAGTCCGTAGTCAACACCACACGTCGAGCCATTAACGCACCAGTTAGATGCAAAAGGCGTAAAACTCCGCTGCTTACCGCACGCAATACGCAACGAACTGCTTCATTAATAGTATTCGTGAGCTCTGAAAACCTTGTGGCCCGACCCGACAAGAAGACCTGTGAGCTTTCGAGCACCTCCTGGCCTGACCCCGACTCGACCCGCCTTTTTTTTTTGAAAACCTCTTGATCCGACCCGCGAGTCGGGTCATGGCCCGTGAAAAGTGCTGGTTATAACGACCCTTTTACTACTGCAGAAAATACTTCACACTAATTCCAAGTAGTTTTCCCCCCCAAAAAAACGAAGGTGGGGTTGTAAACGGGTTTAGCTTGGCGATTTTGCATACCTTAACCCTGCACTGCTGTGTATTGTGCACACATTTGTAATCGGTTCCTCGTTCTACCCGGCGACGTGAGTGTCCGTGCTGACTCTTCATCCTAGAGAGGCACGAATGATGTGGTCACAGACTGTTGAAACGGCAAAACCGAAACTAGGGCCGTAGAAAAAAATCTTGTAAAAATCCAGGTAATTTATCTCCGAGACGGGGTAGTTTGTGCCCGAAACGGGGCTGTCGTTCTTGAAGGGTTAATACGTGTGTTATTGCAGAAAGTATCCCACATTAATGCCAAGTTATTTTTACCCAGAAACATTGGCGGGTTTCTTAAGGGGCAAAGTTGGCGATATTCCGCTCGCGATTGTGTGCTCTGTATACATACGGTATACAACAGTGCGTAGAGGGGTGCCCACATTATTGTTTCGGTTTTTGTTGTGTTGCCGTGCCTTTTTTTTTGTAGATCGTTGTGATCCGGGTAAAAAAAGGTTTCGCTCAATACCCTTTCATTCGTTTTCCACTTTTCGTCCATCTGCGTATACGACACAGAGTTATGATTGCTTGACAATCGAACCTGTCTTGAGGTAACGCTGAGCTAGCTTGAGAATCGAACCTATCTTGAGGTAACACAGAGTGAAGTTGCCGATTGAACCTGATTTAAGGTACCGCAAGAGTTTAGCTGACAATGGAACCTGTTTTGAGGTAACGCAGAGTGAACGTGACGACCGAACCTGTCCTGAGGTAGCACAGAGTTAAGTTGACAATCGGACCTGTTTTTTAGTACACAGAGTTGACGATCAAGCCCGCCGTGAGATAACACAAAATGAGCTCGACGATCAAGCCTGTCTTGAGGTATCCCCGCCCTACACCCCCCACTGCTTGGCCGTGCCCCGTTTCGCTAAGGAGATGAGCGGTATTTCTCCACGGGGTCTGCTGGCTTCCTCGACGATGGGCGAAGCTACCGACGACCGCATCTCTGACGGTGGCGGCGGCGACCTTCTCCTGAAAGGTAACGTTAACGCACTAGTTTTTGGTGGGGGGGACAGGGGGCGTGCCGAATGTCCTCCTAAAAATGGGTAATTCCCTCAAGCCGTAGTAATTCTTGGTGATTACGGGGAAATGCACTTCCCTGCTTCTCCGTCCCCGTATATGCATGCCATTTTTATTTTTTCACAACACACAAAAGACACTTTAGCTGTGGGATGGAGAATTTCGTCGAGGCTCTTCTTCGCAAGCTGCGTGTGATACCTCGATCGCGCGTGCTATGGAGGGTGTTTCCTGGTGAAGGATAAAAGCCGGCGACTCCCCTGCTGGTACCAGGGTCAACAAGCCATTGTATACACAAAGGCGCTCATCCTGGTCAGATTTTGTCCCCCTCAAACACGGGTTTTATAGTTTCCGTGCTCAGATTGATTAACATCACCCTGTTGATCCTGGTACAAGACAAGGTGGTTCTAACGGGAGTGGCCGACCTATATCCTTAATGAGGACATACACGGTAACAGGCGCGATCGGAGTATCATACACGGCTCGCAAAGATGAGTTTCGACGAAATCTTCGATCTCGCAGCTGCAGTGTATTTTAACTTACAGATATATGATGATTCTTTTTTAGGGGACTGGGATTTGGTCAGGAGTTTTCTTCGTCTCGACGTCAGTATGGGATTATCGGAACTGGAATTCTCGGTCAAATAGCTTCGTTCGAGCGCCGTCTTCGGGGGGCGGCTCCAACGCCCCTCGCCCTGCCGTATCCGTTCCGCACCTCGACGTGAACGCGGATAGACGCTGATCGAGACAAGCGAGAAGTGCGCTTTATTTTTGTATTTTGGGCGGTATTCGCCCGAGCTATTCTTGGATCTTGGCATATGTAGAGCTTGAACGAATAAATCAAGGCACAACATTTCCAAATTGGCATCATTTCCAAAATGGTATCAAAACTTCTTCCCGATGACGCATTTTTCATGGCCGTTTCGAAGCACTTGCCCTATCGTAGCTACTACTGCTGTGTGTCGTTTCCTTTCGGCTCAGTGGGTATAGTGCTATATAACCAATGAAGGATGTGTCGTGAGTACGATTTTCACCCAGATCATATTTGGTGTTCAGGAGCGTGCGCGCTGGAGACGTTATGAATGGTTATGATAGTTGTTGGTGCTCTCCGGAGTACTACTAACTGTAGTACGTGGAGAGGGGATAGCCCCGGAGATCCCTCTTACGAAGTCGGTGATAATTACTTTAACGAACTCGAAAACATACTTTGAGTATGTTTTTAGCATAACCCACTGAGTTATTGAGCCACGTGACAGTGTAGTGCTGTGTTGTGGGTTCGATTCTCACCGACTTCATTTTTGTCTTTTTCAAGCGTGCGCGCTGACGACATTATGAATTGTTATTTTGGCAGTTTGCTCCTCAGTACTACTACTGCTGTAGTCAGTGGCGAGGGGAGAGCCCCGGAGATCCCTGGTAAAAAGTGGAGATGATCAGTTACGAACTCGACAACATAAGTGACTACCCACTGAGCTACTGAGTCAAGTGATCAAGTAGCTCAGTGGGCAGTGCTATAGAATTTCTCGGTGAAATCACTTTGGTCGAGGGGCGGCGTCCAACGCCCCTCGCCCTTCCCTATCCGTCCCCTACCTGGTCGTGAATGCGTACTACGTACGGGAGGTAAGAAACACGTCCGAAAATCGGCGACGATTTTGGATTTTGGATTCCTGGGCATTTTTTTTTCCGAGAGCAGGTCAACGCGTGGCGTACTAATCGATGACACAGCAACAGTCTATGTAGTAGTAATACGTATCTTCTCGACAACATGTCGTGTGCGGGAGCAATCGATGATACAGCAGTAAATAATCTGTACCAGGTATGTAATAATAATAATAATAATAATAATAATAATAATAATAATAATAATAATAATAATAATAATAATAATAATAATAATAATAATAATAGTCGACGATATATACCTGGTACGCTGTTTTCAAATTCCGAGCTTCAAGAGCAGCAGTTGTTGTTATTTATCACATTATCTCGGATAATCAAGTGCGTGGTCACAGGACAGGCTCCATAAGTAAATAATGTTGACTGACACCACTGCACAGGCAACACCTCTCTGGGTAACGCGGCGTCAACCATCGTAATATCGTACAATTTCGGGGGAATTTAATGTCTGTGCCAAAATCCTGTTTTGTTTTATTCAATTGTCAGCCGGTCGCCTAGTGGTTACCCTCGAATACTACTAACGTTTGTCCTTGAGTTCGATTCCCACCATGATGAGATTTGACTTTATTTGCAAAAATGCAAAAAAAAAAAGAAGGGGGATCAACTGCTGAGAGCGCCTAGCAGCGTGGGTAGGTACAATTCGACGCGAGTCGACGAGGGAAGAGAATGCTGACTTCTTCTCGCGATAAAAATGAAGGCACGTGCCGAAGTGGGGAGGGGGGAGGAGGGCCCGCTATGTGACCCCGGATCTCAGTTACTGCTGTGAGGGAGCGCGAGGGTGGTGCGAGGATAATAAATTGGATGAAGGAAAAACATTGTTGCAAAGGTATATTACTACCACACACAGCACCCCTATCCTTTTCCGGGATTTTATTTTTTTATTTCCCCATTCTTCTCTAGGCAAAAATTATTTACAGATTACTTATTTTGGTTCAGTAGTACGAGTAGTACATCCTGGAAGAAAATACTAAAGTGTCTGCGCCTGTTTTTTTTCCGAGGCTGAATTTTCAGTCGGAAATGAAAAAAAACTAAACGTCGACTTTGCGCTATGCGCATAGTCCGAAATGAAAAAGTACTACTACCAGTAAATCACATTAGTCTCCAAGTAGAAATACACACGGCGCTGTCAGCAGTCGTCATGGTAGAGACACTCCGGATATTATTTATTGAGGGGACGCGTCCGATGTCGACAACCTGAAGCACGCGCGAAACAAAGACAGTAGATACACATACCCCGCCTTCCCGAGTAAAACAGAGGAGAAGCGCTACGCCAACCTCCCGTACGAGCAAAGCCCCCCCCGCATCTATCTTAAGACAACGTCGCCGCAACGAGAGATCGCTCTCCTTTTCTTCGTTTTCCTCCTCGCCCGAGACCACGCAGAGCAATAAGACATCCTTTCAGGTAGTAAACAAAGCACTTCTTCCGAAATATCGCCGGTTGGCATGGCCCAATGTCGACGCTTGATGCAAACCGACTTTGCATCCTGTCGACTTCGAACCTCCATTGCCACTGGGAGAGCAGTGCAGTTTCTTCATTGATGCCAAGTCCGCTTTCGTTTCGCCTAGAGGCGAAGCAGGTTCTCGATGCTCTTTTCGATATTTTTGTTCGATATACGCCAACTTTTACTTGACGGCGCATTCAACAACAGTGTGTTTCGCCTATCCTTGCCTTCTTTGTTGTGTATGACGCTTTTCTTCTGTCAAATTGTGACCTTCAGAATCTCATGTTCGTACTAAACTCTTGGCATTACTTTAAAGTTCAATGAATGTCAAATCGGACAGCTACAACTTAACTTGTCGAAGTGCTGCCCTGCCCTACCCGAAGCATGGGCGCCGGCATAATGCGGAGCCCTTATTTATATACTATGTTCATTCCGCGCACGGAAGCTATACAAACCTCTTGTACCACTGCACTCCTGCTTTGGGGAAAAACACTTGGAATTAGAATAGGGCAATTTTTGGACCTGGAGAAAAGTGAGCACCCTGTATTAATAGTATATGCGGGCAGTATGCCTACTGCGAGTGTATGTTATTTACTGCGGAAATTCGCAACATACGTATCCTTTAAATGCTACTGTAGGGTGGACTGTGGAAGACAGGATCGGAGACACGTATCGTAGATCTCGTAATACGCGCGCGCGAAAGGACACGTCACCGGCGAGGCCATCTAAGATGTCGGGTCGCGGGCGACCTCCCCATCATGTCATGTCATGTCATCGACGGCGTTGACCCGGGTAAATAACCGCTGCTGAGACTCTCCTATTTTCCCATCATTCTTTCCCCTGGAACCACCCCCCCCCCTACTACCCGATTCTCCGACATTTTCCTTTCCGTTCCGCCAAACTCCAGACTGTTCCAACATTCTCACATTTTGGTCACCTCTTTAGGAAAATATGCGTGTTCATTAATACCATGGCGTTCTCCCCGGGGAACGGGGGTGGAAACTGGCGGCTCTCCCTCGTCCCGTTTCCCCTGCCCCCCCCCTCTCCCGTTCCCTATCCCGGCTAATGTACGCGGCTGACCTGCCCTCTACTCCCGACAGATAACCTCAACAGCCGGAATCCCATTCAGAAGCCGCGTTCCATGCCTGCATCTACCATTGCTCTACCTGTACCCACCCCATCTCGTCCTTTGCCCCGGCTGTCTACTCGGCGCTCCTTTCCTTCCTACTAGAACCCTGGACACCCAGAGAGGATATTCCATGGTAGACCTCACCCGCCCCTTAATTATTGTGACGTCCACTTCCCTTTTCTCTGGATGACCCATGGCTGTGCTCCTATCTCCGCTGGCCTTGTCGCTCCCCTTATCCTTCCGGAGTGCGGCGCGCATTCCTCCGGAACCAGTTCCCCGACCCCCCCCCCTCCCATTCCTCCTCCATTTCCTCCCCACTCTCTCCAGTCCGCTCCTTAAGCGAAACGTATATTTCCCTCTCATACCCTCCGTCTTCCCCCGCTCCTGTACGCCATCCGCGGGGCGTTTTACCTCCCCGGAACCGTCCTCCCGTAGTACTCAACCAGTTCCACCATTAAGTCCACTACGTCCCTTTCCCGCCCCCCCCCCGCCCCCCCCCGCCCGGGTCCTGTTGTTCTCACGGCTACCGCCTCTTTTCTCTCCTGGTCCCCTTTCCCCTTTGACGTGTATCTTCACCGTACCTGCTGCCTTCTTCTTTCCGGGCCCCCGACTGCACCCCTTTCTCGAAGGAGGCCACATCTCCCCTCCTCAAGCAGCAAACCCTCGTCCAGCTTCCTCCCTTCCTCCGCGAACAGCTCCGTTGCCCTCAACAACAGCTAATTCGTCCAGGGCTGTCCGATCCACCCGATCCTCCCGCCTATCCCCCTCTCACCGATGCTCTCCTCCATCACTCTGATCATCTCCCACGTCAGCGGCATCCTCACCCGCGCATGGTTTTCCCGTTCCACAAGCGCCCTCTTGAATCGTTTCTCCACGTCCTCGATCCTAAATTGCTTCCGCGGCAGTGAGAGCCCCCCCCCCCCACTGCTCGTAGTAAAAGATTACCACCATCAACTTCCCCACCACGATCGCCTCCTTATTCTTCCTTTCCGCGCAGCAGTAGGCCACGATCTCTGCCAGCTCATCCGCCAACCCCCACTCGTGCATCTCATTCCCCAACCAGTTTTCATTCCTTCTCATGATCCTCCAGCTCACCCACATTCACCAACATTGCGCATAAGCCCTTCGAGTCGACTTCGCAACTCGTCCCACGTGCGTCGCTGTGCGCAATCTCCGAAGACATCCTCGCTCCTTCCACTCTAAGTTCCCCCCGACTGGAGGCCCGACCCCCCTACCGCCTCGAAAGAAGCGTCCGAGCCATGTCATTCTGTGGGGCTGTTTCACGAACCAGAAGAACGGCGCCGCCGACTCTTCTCTCCCCGCCAAGCCTTCCGTCAGGCACCATCTCTACCACTCCACGTCTGCCATAACCCCTCCGTAAGATCCCACACCCTCCTTGCTTCTGCCTTCTTCCTACCCCTTCCCCCCCCCCCCGCGCGCCTTTTCCTGCCCATTCAGATGTAGCTTTCCCCGCTGCAGAAGCCGCCGCACTCCTCCCAACGCCTGCCCCACCTTCCCCAAGCCCCCTCCTTTGTTTAGCAGCATCTCTCCCGCCAATTCTGACATTGTGGTCAGCCGCTGTGCCTCCGAGATCGCGCTGGCGATCATTCCCCACCGCCTTGGGGTCCCCCTCCCCCCGACGCCGGATGTGTCCCGCCGCAGACTGATTTGTACGATACCTCCCCCCAAAAACCAGCGATTTTCTTTAACGAACATTTCATGGCTGCTCGACACGAGGAAGCATGCTATGAAAAACTAGTCTTGAAACATTTTCCTTGTTTGCGTGGAACTATCGAACGATTTCGTCCGGGGGGCAAGGGGCACCGTATTTCCGGAGATACGGCCGGGAACTGGGTTCAAAAACCGGCGATTTTTTCGTTAGAGAAAAGTTGGGGGGGGGCTACCGTAGAACGACACCGCACATGCGTGGGGTGCCCTTAGCCCCCAGGCCTCACAATGGGCCTCTAACTCTTCTTGCCTAAGTACAACGTGAGACAGTTTTTCGGCTTGCGCCTGCCGTGAAAGACGATCGACAAGGGTCCCCGCACCAAGACCCTCCGCGACGTCCTCTCCGCAGCCGCACCGGCTCCGGACATAGGCAAGGCTTAACGTTTTGATGACCACCGCGGTATTCGCCCTGCGCCAAGACCCTCCGCGAGGACCTCCCCGCAGTCGCACCGGCTCCTGGCAAAGGCAGGGCAAAGCATTTGGTGACCACCGTGTGGTTCAACAATCACGCGGTGGTCGCCGAACGTTTTCAGACTGCCACCGTGGTCACCAAATATTTCGCCCTGCCTATGCCCGGAGCCGGTGCGGTTGCGGGCAAAATAGGCATGACTTAACACGACCTTTTTTTTTTTCTCATTTTTTCCGTTTGGTTCTGCCGTTTTTCGGGACAACGTTGATACATACAGATCGGCCGAAGGTTGGGGTTGGGAGTAGGGCTAGGGTTAGGCCAACTCTCATAAGAGCATTTTGGAATCCGAAAATTAGACCAACTCTTATAAGATCATTTTGGAATCCGAAAATGAACGTGCTCGGGCCGTAAAACCGGCTTGCACCCGTTTGGACCCGAAAATGGCGATTTTTCAGCCTAAATATTTTGGATATTGTATTCAGGACGGCTTCCACCCGGAAAATGGATTCCATTTTCGGATTGAATGTTTCAACTATCCAGAAATGGCACGTGGATTTGCATCGTGAGGGGCTTCCATATGTCGTGGGAGGCACCAAGGGTTAAAATATGCCGAAAACAGCAGTCCCCGCCGCACCTGACCAGCAAGCAACAGGTAGGTGTATTCATAAGCCATGTCACGTTGAACACCGCCGCACGCCTCGGGCGTCACCTCCTCGGGAGTCACCACGAGCCGATGGGATCGAGTAGTGATGGTGCCGACTGGTGACGACTACGAGAGCCTTGCCACTCTCCTTGCCGTTGCGATTGCAGCATTCTCCAAACGCGTATCGTGCAACTTTTCGTCGAGGACCGGGAGAGTCGCCGTCTGCAAGATGATTATGTTGATGAACCGAGATCGACACAGGGAGCGAGGAGGAAAACAACGCTCCTCGCGTGAACGTACACAGCTGGTTTTCCTTCGCCGCACCCGCAATCCTTCTTCTGCGAGCGCAAGAGGCTGTGGCCCGGCGAACTACAGTACCTGGTAGTTTTTTTTTTTTTTTCACACACATGTACTTTCCAGCTTCTGGACAAGTCGTGGTCACAGGTGTCGTCCCTTCTCCCCCCCGGTTCTTGCCTTCAATTTTTATCGCGCATAGGGTTCAGCAATCACGCTGCTCGTCTATTTTTCCTCGAGTGCGAATAGTCAGTCATGTCGCATGTCTTGTTCCTGCCGTCGATTACTGTGTTGTGGCAGGTCTTATCCCAAACAACCAATCAGAAAAATTATCGGGTTCATAAAGGTTGTCCGGCTGATTCTGCGCGTCTGGTTTTCCGGACCAAAATTCATGAATTGTTCAGATTCCAAAAGGCTCTCACGACGATGTAAAGAATTGACCTTACGAAGAGTCTTGAGGCGTTTCACCCCCAAAACTTGTCGCAATACTGGAACCGCACTGGACCCAAGTATTTCATTGTTTTTCTCCAGCACTTTTTTTTTTTTTCTTCTTTTTTTATCCTCCGGCGGATGGGGAAAAATAAAGCTTTAGCTCACCACACTTCCACGTATTTCCATACGCGTTGTGTGCCAATTTAACTCAGTTGCTTCCGCAGCCCAACGCTAACTGGCGCACCCTTCGGGTCCCATTGTAGGTATAGCGAATCTGTCCCTATCAGTGGTCTTCGTCACAACCCTGGCAGCGCAAGCTGCCGTTGTATGCGGATGCTAGTACTGTATCCTATTTTTGGTATAATGTTTTTTGTGCGTTGTTTCATGTTTTTCCGTACTGTTGTGTCCTATGTCTCGTTACATGCCGCGTATAGGCGGCTCTCGTAACAGTGGGGGTAACGGGAGGAGGGTGCCCGAGGATGGAGTTAGCCCCGCTGGAGAAGCGGGACTCGCGCACACCCATGAGCACGATCACGGGCATGTGGGGCACTCGCACGGACTCGGCGGGGAGAGGGACGGGGTGTGGGTTCGCGTTGCCCTCTTACTGGCGCTATCGGTACATTCCGTCATGGAGGGGTTGGGGGTGGGCGCGAATTCCACGAAAGCTTACAATTTGCTGTTCGCGATAGGCGTTCACAAGGTGAGAGGCGGTTGCGGCGCACACGTCGGGGGGGGGGGGGGAGGTGCTCTGAGCGATAGCTGTTCACAAGGTGCCAGGAGGTTGGCGCGAGGAGAGAGGGGAGGAGTGGGGCTGGTGTGTGCTTGTTGGTGCGGGTAGCCCTCCTGCTGGCGCTATCGGTGCACTCAGTCATGCAGGTATTCGGCATGGGTGCTGAGTCCACGAAAACTTACAGTTTGCTGTTATACATAGGCGTTCACAAGGTTCGAGGCAGTTGGGGCGGCGGGGGTGGGGAAAGGTGTATTGATATCATGCACAAACGTGGTCTTCACACCATAGACCCTTGCATCCAACATTGCCGGGACGGAGCACGTCGGGTTTTCACCCACCAGGCAGACATCGCGTGCACCAAGCGCGCCCCGTGAGGTACGTTGCGAGTGTGTATGTGGGGTACTCATTTGCTGCTCGCCTTAGTCGTTAACCGTTTACCACGCACCCTTTTCTAGATGAAGCACCGCCCTAATCCTAATAGAGACACCTCCATCGTTTGGGTGCTCGGGGGGGTCGAGGGGGGGACGATTAGACGCGCGTTGATGGAAGTGCAAGGCTGAGAGGATAGTCAGTCGTGTCCGCCAGTAGACTTTGCCAGGTACCACTCATTCGATGATGTGGTTGAGGGTCATTGCTGTGTACGATGCGAATATAGCTCACCCTAACCCCAACCCAGTCAAGCAATGTCCAGGGCTAATCCTGTTCGGCTCGTACACAGTCGGCGTCAACAATGGTGCTGAGTAAATGGCGAGGGGCACTGGGCCGTGCCCGCGACACGGCTTCCCGCTGAACGTACCGGCCATGCTGTATCCCCTCGGAGGAAATTGTACACACGTCGGACAGATCAGATCCCTATTGATGATCTGTTCATGATCTGTGGGTTTCAGGGCAGACAGATAGATCCCTCGTCAAGACCAAGGCTGCGGTAGGGGGGGCGCATTTGGATTTTTTTTTTTTTTTTTTTATCCTCCGGCGGATGGGGAAAAATAAAGCTTTAGCTCACCACACTTCCACGTATTTTCATACGCGTCGTGTGTCGATTTAACTCAGCTGCTTTCGCAGCCCAACGCTAGCTGGCGCACCCTTCGGGTCCCATTGTAGGTATAGCGTAAGCTATCCCTATCAGTGGTCTTCGTTACAACCCCGGCAGCGCAAGCTGCGTTGTATACGGAGTCTTTTTTTTTGCATTGGCTTGAGGTTACACGCGCGAGTGACCGTCCTGTTCCTTTGCGGTCTTGAGCTTTCCCGTGCTGTTTAAATTTTGCGAGACCAATCCGCAGTGGAAAGGTTAGCTACGCTGCGCCCAACAGATCGCCTAAACTCTTTTGTCATCGAAGTACAGAGTGGCTCTAGCGAGTGATGAAAACCTCAAAGCCGGTAGTGAAAAACGGCGTATGATTCCACAACAGTACATGTTTCTTGGGTTTTATGTTTCTTGGGTTGGATCTGTACTGTACAGATCGTGCAGATCGTAACGAAGTATGTACGTATGTAGATTATCTAGATCGTGATCTGTCCGATCTGTGAATTTTTCACATAACCATCACCACTGCTGCTGTGAAATACCGTAAAATAACCGTTTGCGTCAATCCGAAGCTATGATATTTTAAACCTTGCAGTAAATGCAAATATGAATCACGGTAATTCCAAGTGTTTTACCCCCACAAATGTGCTTGCAGATTTAAAGGCTTGAAGGGATGCCACGTACCTAAGACTGTTACCAGGTATGTTGTGGATCTAACCATAATCGGGACCCCCCCCCCCCCCCCGTCGTACCCCCCGATGTGTTCCAGCTCCTTCTCCTCGGCGCGTAGGCCGTTTGTTTTGTCAAGAGTCAGTATTTGGTATTTGGGTAAGGTAGAGAGCTCCAGAAGTAGACTCGGAAACTGTAGGTTCTGCCCCCCGCCACCCCTCTTTATGATTATACGGCTGCGGCTACGCATGAAACGTGTACACGCCCTTCTCGCCCTCCCCTGTGTGCTCCCGCCTGCTCGGCAGGGCTTGGCTGCTTACGCTCTAGGAGCATCACTCTTGCAAAGCGGTGTTTCGGGGAGCCAGCTCACGGGATTCGTGATCGCGTTTTCGGCGATGACTCCAATAGGGATTCTGCTAGGAGATTTGATAGAGAACGACGGAGAGGATGACACGGCGGGAGCAACCTGCGTGGCGCTAGCTGCAGGAACTTTCCTGTATGTTTCTTTGATGGAGGTTCTTCCTCCGGAGTTGAATTCCACCAAGCATGGGTGGTCTAAGATGGGGTCCTTAATCGCGGGTTTCTCGATCTCGGCAGTGGTTGGTTGGTTGGTGGGATAGGAAAGAATCGGGGCGAGTGCGGTTGAGTAGGCCGTTGAGTGCTTCAGGTTATGGGTGATACGAGGGGTATTTATTTTGCTGTGGATTGTGGAGGGGATCGAGACCCCTTTCCTCTCGCTACGGTTGTCTTTCGCTCGTTGTTTCCCCTGTGCTATGCGCGCATGGGCGAGGGTGGCGTAGATTGATACATGGCGATCGCTCGCTGTTTGGGTTGAACGTTTTAAAGGTGTTTCTAGTAGGTAAGGCGTCATGTGTACCCTACGGACGCGTGCTAGGATGGAGGCTGCACCTTTTGGCCTAAACTTTCTGACAAGCGGGGCTCGTCTAGTGAGGGTTTCCACCGAATATCGGTTGGATTACCGTTCGTGGTTTTAGTTGTTCGGCACCAGGTATACAAGTTAAGTTAACCGAAGCCGTGGAATTGTGTACCGAGCTGAACTTAAGCGCTTCTCAAAGTCGCTTGTTGGGTGATATATAGTGATCTATACGATCGTGTAGTTACTCAAGTGAGGAGCCTTGCATATTGTAGGAGCAACCCCTATCGTAGCATGCGTCTAGGGTACAGTACCCGAGTACCGCATCTGATTGTTGCTGGTGATACCCGGCTTTGTACCGGGATACCCGCCACACCTAGGCCGTGGAATTGTGTACCGGGCGGAACTCAAACGTTTCTCAAAGGCGGTTGTTGGGTGAGATATACGATCGTGTAGTTACTCAAGTGAGGTGCCTTATATATTGTAGGAGCAACCCTTATCGTAGCATGCGTCTAGGGTGCAGTACCCGGGTACCACATCTGATTGTTGCTGGTGATACCCGGTTTTGTACCCGGGTACCCGCCATACCTAGGCCGTGGAATTGTGTACCGGGTTGAACTCAAACGTTTCTCAAAGGCGGTTGTTGGGTGAGATATGCGATCGTATATTTGCTCAAGTGAGGAGCCTTATATATTATAGGAGCTACCCCTATCGTAGCATGCGTCTAGGGTACAGTACCCGGGTACCACATCTGATTGTTGCTGGTGATACCCGGTTTTGTACCCCGGTGCCCACTGTACCTATGCCGTGGAATTGTGTACCGGGTTGAACTCAAACGTTTCTCAAAGGCGGTTGTTGGATGAGATATACGATCGTGTAGCTACTCAAGTGAGGAGCCTTATATATTGTAGGAGCAACCCCTATCGTAGCATGCGTCTAGGGTACAGTACCTGAATACCACATCTGATTGTTGCTGGTGATACCCTGCTTTGTACCCGGGTACCCG
Organism: Undaria pinnatifida; assembly: GCA_012845835.1. NCBI lineage: Eukaryota > Phaeophyceae > Laminariales > Alariaceae > Undaria > Undaria pinnatifida. Next base: position 4,470,121 of record JABAKD010000015.1, on the reverse strand, counting down.
CCATACCTAGGCCGTGGAGTTTTGTGCCGGGCTGAACTCAAACGTTTCTCAAAGGCGGTCGTTGGATGAGATATACGATCGTGTAGTTTCTCAAGTGAGGAGCCTTATATATTGTAGGAGCTATCCCTATCGCAGCATTAGTCTAGGGTACAGTACCCTGATACCACATCTGATTGTTGCTGGTGATACCCGGTTTTGTACCCGGGTACCCGCCATACCTAGGCCGTGGAGTTTTGTACTGGGCTGAACTCGAACGTTTCTCAAAGGCGGTTGCTGGGTGAGATATACGATCGTGTAGTTACTCAAGTGAGAAGCCTTACATATTGTAGGAGCCACCCCTATCGTAGCATTAGTCTAGGGTACAGTACCCGGGTATCACATCTGATTGTTGCTGGTGATACCCGGCTTTGTACCCGGGTACCCGCAGACAAGAGTATATACCCTACTATCACACCCTTGAAAAAATTATTTCCGCCATTGACGCCAGTATTTCGTGCAACTGCGTGCCTCTCAATGTATAATTAGTATATATACTTGCGGCGCGCCTGTGCCGCACTCTGTAGGTACTGGTGGTGTTGCGTGGACCGTTTTTTTTTTCCGATCGATTTTTGTTGTGTTTATCCCTTTGTTTGCCGTGCTCATGCTGAACGCTACGAGTAGCTGTTGCTTATATAGAACTACCCACTGGCCCACGTAGTCACGTGACTACATAGTTCGGTGGGTAGTTCTGTATAACCAACAAAGGAGATCCCTGTTACGAAGTCGGTGAGAGTCAATTGGCGGACTCGCAAACATATCTTTTGTTGGTTGTATAGAACTACCCACTGGCCCACGTCGTCACATGACTACGTGGGCCAGTGGGTAGTTCTAAATCACCAACGACAGTAGCATAAGTTGGTTGTTTAATGCACGCCTTATAGTGGATTCGTGTTTTTTGCTTGTGACCCGGCGTTCTTGCACTTTGGATGTCATGGTTACCGGTAGTATATGTATGCGCTTATTTTTCCATGGTGCCGAGAGTTTCCTGTCACCCCTTTTTGAATTGCACCGTCGTTTGGGCTGCCTAAATAATTGGAATTTGAGTGGGATCACTTAGGCAGTATAGAAGGGTGTTAACTTGACCCCTTGGGACTTCACACGGAAAAAAAATGTGACGAAATGCAGAGACGGTTACAGCATCGTCCATTCGTAGAAACGGGGTCGCGTGGCTATGGAGTGATGCGTTTTGTGTCCGAACTGCAGTGTAACCTGACGACGGTTACATGCGCATACAAACAAGCAAGAAGGAGTTAATATGCCTTCTGGGATCATCAAGGTAGCTATCTACTTCGTATTACAAGAACGGACGTTATCTACGCGTCGTGCGTGCATGTCCATTATTTGAGGAAGCGAAAGCCCATCAGGTTGCCGGTGTTTATATCGCGGGGCGACGGCGGACGTAGCATTGACGCTTTTTTTTCTTCTTTTTTTCACACACACATCTACTTTCTAGTCGCGTGGCTGTGGAGTGATGCGTTTCGTGTCCGAACCGCAGTATAACCTGACGACGGTTACATGCGCATACAAACAAGCGAGGAGTTAATATACCTTCTGGGATCATCAAGGTAACTATCTACTTCGTATTACAAAAACGGACGTTATCTACGCGTCGTGCGTGCATGTCCATTATTTGAGGGAGCGAAAGCCCATCAGGTTGCCGGTGTCTTTAGCGCCGGGCGACGGCGGACCTAGCATTGACGCTTTTTTTTCTCTTTTTTTCTTTTTTTCACAAACACATTTTCCAGCTTCTGGACAAGCCGTGGTCACAGATGTCGTCCCTTCTCACCCTCGGTTCTTGCCTTCAATTTTTATCGCGCATAGGGTTCAGCAATCCCATTGCTCGTCGTTTTTCATCGAATGTCGCTAACTCACGCTCTCGCGCTTTCCGCAAGTCAATTTGTGCACAAGAAAAAGTCCCCGCCGATTTATACGAGTATCATTCTATGCACTCGGGGGGATTCAAACTCACGAAACTGACCTATATATACCAGGGTCGAGAATAATCTGATGCGTCACCGGGGCGGATATTACTTGTACGTACTCCGGAGAAATATTAATGGTGAACAGCGTGGTAGCATAATCATCGTCATGATCACCACCACCAGCTGTCGACGTATCGTCAACCAACCAACTGAGGGTTTATTTCGGATCGCCGGCAAAAGAAACGTCATGTCATCACATGATTAACGGCGCATTACTAAATAAAACATCCCGTTTATTTATCACGGTCCGTCCATCGTGGTATAGTTCCTCAGCTCCACAGTGACTGGAGCCTGTCCTGTGACCACGGACTTGATAATATGCGAGTTAATGTGAGAACAACAACAACAACAACAACAACAACAACAACAACAACAACAACAACAACAACAACAACAACAACAGCAACAGTACCGGGTTCACTTATTATTACTTCGTATATAAATAGAAATACACTACTCCCAGCTGTGAGATCGAAAATTTTGTCGAACGAATCTCATCTTTGCAAGCATTATTATTATAGTAACCACGGGCTTGCTGTACAAGTCTATCACAGCAGTGCAAGCCACAATTATCAATGGGGGGGCAGGGCGCAAGGAAGGGCTTCGCGCGGCTGATGGGGGGGGGTATTTTGTATGGGAAAGTCGCATGCATGTTGTGTTATTTACTCGCTCGTATTAGTAGGGCAGAGGTGGCTCGCATGTGCGGCAGAAAAACCAGAAAAACATGTGCGGCTGATGAGTTTATCCCCTTTCCCCGTATCTTGTTGAATTGGCGTTCCTATACGATGTCTCATGTCACCCGCATCGTATCGGCGAAGCAGATCAAACCAAACCCTAGGTCTACTCAGTGGCCGAAATCTCGGGCTCCTCTCTGCTAGGTGCTTTGGGGTAGGCCCCTGCCAAATAGCTTCTTAGTTGCCTTCGGTCGGTGGCGGGTGGAGATCCAAAAGGAAATAATTCCTGGCCGAGGGAGAGCCAAACATTATTTGAAAGGAGGCTTCTTGCTCCATCTCCTGTCGTGTCCTTGGTCTTTGACGTTTTGAGTTGATCCTTCCCAACGGGGTGCGCTCTTTGTCGACATCGATGGCAAGGCATAGGAGGACGGCCGCGGCCGTCGGGCTCTGCCTCGCCACGGCGACGACCTCGCCAGGGCTTGCGTTCCAATTGCACCCTGTGCACGGGATAGCAGCCTCAGGGAGCAATGCTCGTGGTCATGATCTGGGCGGTCGACGGTCCGCCGCGTGTCGTCACCTGGCCGTGAGAGACGAAGGCCATGACAACGAGAGGCGACAGGAGAGCAGCGAGGCACCGCTTCCATCATCCCCGAGAGGCTGTGTCAGCAGAGGGGGAAGGCCACGGGCTAGCAAGGATGTCGCCGCCCTCGTGCTATCGGGGCTCCTTCTAGGCAATCCTCAGCTTTCGGATGCGGCGGCTACGACTACCCCTGCTACTGGTGCTCACGGCGTCGACACGGCCACACAGAGTCGCCTTATTGAGGACCTCGAGAAAAAGCTCACGAGCTTGTCGCTCGGCTCTGCCAGCCAGCCTAACCAAGCAGAGCCGTCGCAGGCATCCCCCACTTCCGCTTCGGAACAGCAGCAAGCAGGCACTGAATCATCTCGGCGATCCCCAGCTGCAACAACAACTGCACCCCAAACTTCTACGGCCACCGCACAGCAAGCCGCGCAGCAGGCAGCAGTAGCAGCGGCAGCTGATGATTCTGCTAGAGCCGGGGCTACTCCGTCCTCTCCCAGCTCTGCTACCACCGAGACAGTAGCAGCAGGTGGAGCCTACACCATAGGGACTCTAGGCACCATCGGGGGGAAGCCCATGGTGAAGCTTCAGGAGCACACCTTCTCTGTCAAACTTCCTGAGCTGAATTTGCCTTCGGTGGGACCCATTACGGTGCCAGAGGAGGGGGGACTGTTTGGGGCGCCTGCTGGGAGGGTGGAGGCTGTGCCGGGTTTGCCGGGGGCGGAGGCTGTGAGGAATGTGCTGATGAGGGCGCAGAGTGGAGAGGATGTGGATACGCTGCTGCGCTCAATGGCGGCGATGGTGCCCACCCAGGCTGGTTATCATAGGTGAGTGTAGGTGGTACCATTGTGCAGCACCTCGTTATTGGACAAGAATATTTGTCGTGGCGTCGTATTAATGTTGGTGATACGCGAGTGTGTACTCGTGAAACAAGTACTGCACCAGTAGCAGCAGCATCACGCTCGTCTACTGGTATCACACCCCGTATAATACACTTTTGCAGCGAGCAGTAAAGTGGCCACTGCTTCGCTGATGACAGCATACTTACTGGCCGCTACTCCGTGGAGGAGCAGCTATCACTCAACACTCGAACAGAGAAAGGAATGCTGCCATTGGAATGTTGCATGTTAAATGCCTATACAAGCGAGATAGATGGTGCGACGGAGGTGCTCATAATCAGTTCTGCTGCTGTACTGCCTTTCACATCCACCCCGACCTTCTGCGGTAGCAGACACAAAATGGTATACTCCCCCGCCCCCAACGCCCCCTCCTTCCCCACCACCCGCACCATCGCCTAGACCTAGCACCACGCGTATAGCAAACCCCTACATCTATGCGACCTAAAGCCCTCCCCCCCCGCCCCCCGCCCCCCCCCGCCACATTCCCCCCCCCTCCCCCACAAGGAGGATTTATAGTTTCCACGCACAAATTGAGCTGCCCCACCCGTCCCCTCCCCCCCCTCCCCCCCTCCCGCCCCCCTTTTGATCAAAATCAGGCCCCCACGTCCTTGAAAACTCCGCCCTCCCCTCACCGGTTATTCGACTTACAGGATTCACTTGATTAACTGATGCGTTCCCTTCCACAGCTGTCAGATTTTGTCCCCCTCAGAAACGGGTTTTATAGTTTCCGCGCACAGACTGCTTAACTACACCCTGTTGACCCTGATAGCTACACTGTAGTCGCAAGAGGAGTCGCCGACCTTTATCCTTAATGAGGACACACAACCCGTAATACGCGCGATCGGAGTATATCACACACAGCTTGCAAAGATGAGTTTCGACAAAATATTCGATCTCACAGCTGGCGCGTATTTTATTTTACTATAACGCCCCACCTGAAATCAAAATCTACCGGAGTAGTAAACACTACCAGCCAGCTGATATCATCTCATTATCCATCTAGCCATCCATGCCGTAGCTCCAACTCATCTCCGCCCTCCCCCCCCCCTTTTGTTCCCCGTCCAGTTCATTCAAACGCCCCACTTACAATCGAAATCGGCCAGAGTAATACACACTTCTAAGCAATTGATATCACGTCATAATCTTTCTAGCCATCCATGACGTAGCTTTCATTCATCCCCCCTCCCCCCCTCCAACGCCCCCTCCTTCCCCACACCCCGCACGATCGCCTAGACCCAGCACAGCGCGTATAGCAAGCCCCTACATATAGGATTAATACGCGCGATCGGAGGATCACACGCAATGTTGCGAAGATCAGTATCGATCGAATCCTTGATCTCATAGCTGGAGTGTATTTTATTATTATTTGTGACCTAAACCTCTTGAAGACCTTTTCCGCCCTCCCCCCCCCCCCCCCCCCCTTTTTTTTTTCTCTTTCCTCGCTTTCTCTTGCTCAAACGCCCCACCTAATACCAAAATCCGCCAGAGTAATAAACACTTCCACGCCCTGGATATCGCCTCACTATCTTTTTAGAGCCGTCCATGCCGCTGCTGCAATTCCCATCCCCCCCCGCCCCCAACGCCCCCTCCTTCCCCACCACCCGCACCATCGCCTAGACCTAGCACCACGCGTATAGCAAACCCCTACATCTATGCGACCTGAAGCCCCCCCCCCCCCCCCCCCCGCCACACACATACCCCCTCCCCCACAAGGAGGATTTATAGTTTCCACGCACAAATTGAGCTGCCCCACTTATTCCTCCCCCCCTCCCCCCCTCCCGCCCCCTTTTCATCAAAATCAGGCCCCCACGTCCTGAAAATCTCCGCCCTCCCCTCACCGATTATTCGACTTACAGGATTCACTTGATAAACTGATGCATTTCCTTCCACAGCTGTCAGATTTTGTCCCCCTCAGAAACGGGTTTTATAGTTTCCGCGCACAGACTGCTTAACTACACCCTGTTGACCCTGATAGCTACACTGTAGTTGCGAGGGGAGTCGCCGACCTTTATCCTTAATGAGGACACACAACCCGTAATACGCGCGATCGGAGTATCACACACAGCTCGCAAAGATGAGTTTCGACAAAATATTCGATCTCACAGCTGGAGTGTATTTCAATTTTTATAATATAACTAAACGTAATATAACTAAACGTAGAGCTATGCAAGCGTTCAGGTTCGACCTGTCATACGGACAGCAGCAAGCTAAATGCTGCAGTAGTAGAAGCTTCCCACAATCTCTCTTTCCGTGATGTGGACATTGCCCGAAACATTTGCCATTCCAGGCAGGCTGACCTCCTACCTACCTCATTGTACCCCCCTCATCCTATCCTATCCACCTTACTATACGAACCCCTTCTCCCCACATAGCGTACCGCCATCATGCTGCTACTTACAGAGCCATGACAGAACTGGAGCACCGCGATCAAGGCAGCAAGGCAACATCAGGACCGCGGATAACAGCTAACCCCCCTCCTGACACCGCACTCCCCCGTTTCCTGTCCACCTCACTATACAAGCCCCTCCCCAATACCATTATCCTACTGGTTTACAGAGCCATGACAGAACTGGAGCACCGCGTGTAAGGCAACATGAAAATCGTGGAAAACCCGCTCTTCGCCACGCTACATATTATAGACCACACAAATCCCTGTTGTCATATCTCCCCCCCCCCCCCTCCAAAACAAATGAGTACGTCCCTCCCCCCCTCCCCCTCCTATCCACCTCACATACCCCCCCCCCCTTCCAATCCACCTCACTGTGCGAACCCTTTCCGCATATCGCCATCGTTGCTTACAGAGCCATGACAGAACTGGAACACCGCGTGCACAGCAACATCAAGACCGTGGAGAACCCACTCTTCGCCCCAGGCGTGCCCCTCGCCGCTGAATTCACAAGCATGCTCTCGCACGCCAAAGAAACCGCCTTCTCGCGTGCCCGGTCCTACCTGCCCAAGGGCGTCGAGCCCGAGCTAGCTCTCTTCATGCTGGTCACGCTGCCCGTCCTCACAGTAGCGCTTCGTTCTGCAGACGAGAACAGCCGCCGGCCGATGCCCCCCCCTCTCAGCGAGAGCGACACTGCCGCCCGCCCCCCGCGGGTGACAAAGTTCCCTAACTCTCCCGCTAAGGTTGATGCAGCTGCGGTCGCTGAAGCGCGCGCGGTTAGGGAAGCAGCGGCGGCGGAGGTGGCGGTGGAGTTAGCTGCAAAGGAGGCGGAATCAGCAGCGGCAGCGGCGGAAGCAGCCGCAGCGGCTCCGGTAGCGGAACTCCTCGCGGAGGGGGCGGGTGTGGAGGTGGCCGCGGCGGTGGGGGCGGCGGTGGCCGCCGGGCCTGACAGCATGCGGGCGGAGTTGGAGAAGCTGCAGGCGGAGCTAGCGGCGGCGACGAAGCTGGCGGCAAAGGTAGAGGCGCTGGAGAAGGCAAATGCGAGGCTGATTACACAGGTCGCCGATCTGAGCAAACAGCCCGAGCTGGCTGAGGCTGGAGCTGGGGATACGAAGGATAAGGAAGATAGCAGGTGCGAGTGGGGATTTCCCGCTGGAGTTGGGGTGGGTGTATGCGTGGGGTTGTTTTTTTGTCCCTGGGGGGCGGCTGAGGACCACGGCTGGGGTTACGATTGAAAGGTGGAGAGAGGGTTGATCGTTTTTCTCTGCCGGTCGAATGTATACCGCCGGCTGGGGTTGGGGTTGGTGGGTGGGTGAGGGGTGGGTGGGGGCTGGGGGGTGGGCTCGCTTGTTGTTTTCTGCGGGTTTTGGGGCTGGGTGGAAGGAGGCTTGCGTACGCGTGGATGGATTCCTCCAGTAGGAATTAGACGAATATCAAGAGGGCGCACGGTGCGGGAGACTGGGTGCCTAACGTTCAAGTCGCCATGGGTGGCGTGTATGCTGTAAATATGAACTCAGCGGCTTCTGAGAGCGAGTGGATACCATGTCCCGTTGGTTGCCCAAGTAGTAAGGAGACCCGGGGCTACGGTATTTTCCGTGTCACCAGGTATGTATATGATACGGTAGCGTATTGGTGGTGCTGACGGTGGTGTCCGAAGGGATATTCACGACGTTGCCGGGACCCGTACAACCCCGTTGTCGCAACCGGACTTCCGCCGCTAGCGACGTGCTCTGTACCTCGCTCAACAGCTCAAGCCCGACAAATCGTTCCATGGCGGTGCATTCTATCGGGAACATAAAATCAAAAGTGCAGCATCTTGAAAATTGATAATTAGAGGGTAAACGCTCGCTCGAATGGTCCTGGGCGACTGAGATACGCGATCCTAGAGGTGCCCCCCTATGCCGCACTTTGGTCGGAGTTAGCCTGGACTTTCAACGATAGCTGCGCCATCTCGTAAACACTGCTGAGTTAGTTTTTTAAACCAGACCTCCGTGCCGTCGGCAGCGTCTCGTTATTGCTCCAGGTAGCTCCATGCCCTGTGGGTGGAGTCTCTAATTTGCTGTTGTCTCTGCCTTCTTTATCTGGAAGTACCTGGAAGTGCATAAGCTTCAAGGAACTGGGTCGATGGGGGTTTTGTCCGTCACAGAGAACGTCTTTGAGTGGGTCGAGGATAAGGGGCCGGTTTACGTGTGACTTTTTATTTTCTTATCCCGCTGCTGGGTAATGCGGATGTATCGTAGAACCTGGTATTTCCGGAGAGTAATGCAGGCTGTACACCCGACCTGTGACTCTCCCGCTTGCCGGTGTTTTCTGCGTCGACTCGGCGACGCGTCCTTCCGTCGCCTGGCCCTCCTCAAATTTGCTACAAGGCGGTGGCAGTTTCAACTCAAGCTCCGTGTTCCTTTCTCCGTTCGGAGAATCCAAAAAGACTTGCTAAGTAGGAATGTGAAAGACGGCAGTTTTTGACTTAACGCCTTTTTACGACTGGAAACCCTTTTTGGGGACATTAACGGGGTTATTATGTACTGTACACTATTAATACCAAGGCTACGGTAGGGGGGGGGTGTCTCGTTTTTTTCGCTACCGGGTCTAAACTCGCACGAGTGACTCTGTAGTACCTCACTGACGAAACGACTTTACATGATATGCTTGGCGCAGCTTGGCTAACTATTGCATTGCGGGTTCACGTCGCCAGATTACAATGGCACCCAAGCTTAACCCCTTCACAACTGGAACCCCTTTTTGGGGAAATTTTACTCGAATTTAGTATAGGGTGGGATTTGGGGGCTCTAAAGGGGTTAAGACCGCAATGGAACAGGGGGTCACTCGCCCCAGTGACTCCGGGCCACTTCACAAAACGGTCAAAAAAAAATAAAAAGAAGTATCGTAGCATTGGTCTATTAATAGGGTGAAAGCCTTACCTCTCTTGGGGGACGCATATACAGCAACACAAGATGGCCATATGTGGTTCATTCAACCGCCTTTTATGGTGTGGGCATGCCGTACAAGTATTGCCGTGGTATTATGCAGCGCGCGTGTTGTGGAAGTCCTTGTGTTCCAGTTCGGACATTCGTTTTCTAATACCCTGCCCCCGCAGCCCGGGTCGCGTTGTATGGCCGATGCCGTAATCGTCATTTCCCCCCTCGAAATTTTGTTCCGCCTGAAGCGTTAACAAGGGTTAAAGTGCGACTGACGGCAGCGTGTCCGTCTCCTGGCGTGTTTGCTCCTCCTTGCGCACTTGGTGTCGAACCGGGACGGGAACGGAGTTTTTTTTCGCCGCCAGTTTGTTTTTTAAGATGGAAGAAACCAGAAAATGCACGATCCGCTGCTTGTGCGCGATTACGATAGCATCGCGCCGCCACGAGGAGAGCGAGACAAGAGCGTGCAACAGCAGTACAAGTGTTCAAATGTCCTTGTGCTACGCGCATGCTGTACAAGTAATCCCCTTGCACTCCGGGCACACCCCTTGCCCTGGTACATAGCCCCAGGTTAACCTTGGTCCCAACACTCTTGCTCACTGGCCCACGCCCTCCCTCTCGCAGGGCCGCGCTGCGCAAGGAGGTTGCGCTAAAGCAGAAGGAGTCGTACCGCGACATGGAGGAGATGGCTGCTAAGCTCACCACGGCACGCGAAGTCATGTCGCAATCTTTCCCCGGCCGAAACAGTGACGCTTCGTGGGAAGAAGCTGTTCCGGACCCGGTGGACGTATCGCCTGCACCGGCAGCGGAGAAGAAGAAACCGGTGGCGCGAAAAAAAAGGGCTGCGCCGGCGGTAGCGGAGGTAGCGGAGAAGAAGTCGACGGGCAAAGAAAAGGTACCCACGAAAAAAGCCGCCGTGAAAAAGGTACCGGTGAAGAAAGTAGCAGAAAAGAAGGCACCTACGGCGAAGAAGGCACCGGCGGCGAAGAAGGCACCGGTGGCAAAAATGGAGAAGGAGGCAGTGGTTGGGGGGGAGGCGGCGGCGGCGGTGGCGGGTAAGAAACCGGTCGCAGAAAAGAAGAAAAAAACTACCAAGGTTGCTAAGAAAGCACCGGCCAGTGAGGCCACAAAAATGGAGGTGGAGGTTGACGCAGGGGTTGCGGCTCCCGCGCAAAACGGTAGCATGGCGCCGGGGGGGGTGGAGGCGGTTTTGGCAGCGGCGGCAGCGGCCCCCTCTAGGCCGGAGACCCCCGACGACTATGAGGACTTGTCCGAGGACCTTTCAAGAGCGTTGCGAGGGGTGCAGGGGTTCGACCTCGATGCCCTGGACTTGGAGATGGATGACCTCCGTCCTGAGGATCTTGAGGTGCGTTTGTGTCAGATTTAGTTTATAGGCAAAGCCTACGAAGCTCCGTTTTTTTTTTTTTTCTTGTGTGTTGAGGCTAGTAGCCTAGATTTTTTTTTCGGGTTCAGACAGAGCCAAAGTCTGTTTTCTTAGTTTAGGCCACCAAGTTAAACTTTTTGAATCCAGGCTGCCGCCGTTCAACACCGGAAAGGCGTTTAGTCGCCGCCCCTATCCCTCCTCATCCTCCTGTAGACAGCGACGGAGCACACCCATTGACCCATCCTCCATGTTTTCTCCCCCCCCCCATCCAGTTCCCTCCCCCTTCCCCTCCCCCCCTCCCCTCTCCCTCCTCTCATGACCCCCCCCCTCCGCCCCCTTCGAACATTGAATGTGGATTCGTTGTCAATGGTGAAATTATTAAGGCAACCAACAAATGAGCCCCCCCCCCCCCCCCCATTATTTATAGTGTGCAGGTGGAAAACCTTAACTCCGCTCAAGGAGATTGTTGCCCCAGAGTGTGTATTTGGCCAGGAACCACTAGGCAGTTACGGGGTGACACCCATTGCTGTCTCTAGAAGTGGCCACACCGGAAAACATATCAAGTAATCTGACGCTGTCACCTATATGCAAGAACGTACGCACAAGGTGCCGAAGTCCGCTCCACAAACGATTCTCAGTAGGATGCAGCTCTTCCTTCATGCAACTCGCCGAACACCTCACGGCGCTTCGCGCTTGGTGCAAGCAATGTCTGCCTGGTCGGTGAAAGCCCGACGTGCTCCGTCCCGCCATTGTAGAGATGCGAGGGTCTATGCCACTATCGTCATACGAATACAGCCATGCATGAATATCGAGTACACCCCCCCCCCCCCCCCCCCCTTTCGCTCACCCCTTAAACCACGTTAGGAACTCCGCAACTTGGAGCGGGAGATGGGAGACCTCGACATGGCCTCTCTCGAAGCAGAGTTCGACCAGGAGGACGACGAGACCGTCTCGCACGCCCTAAGGATGGCGGCGGAATCGGCCATGGCGCATACGTCGGGGGGAGGACGACGCATCCGAACCGCATCTCCGGTGGGTGCCACCTCATCCCGGTCACCTGGGGTTGGTGGTGTTGGCGTTGGTGGTGGGATTGGTGATGGTGGTGAGATTGGTGATGGTGGTGGTGATGGTGCTCAGGGGAGTGCGGAGAGGGCTCTACGCATTGGCGCGGGCGTGTACGATGGGGGGTTGGGGGGGGGGGTGGAGGGGGTGGCGCGGGAATATTCGCCACCTCAATCTTCTGCCGCTCCGTCTCAGGCGGGCGCCGGGTCGGCGGGGGGGCTGGGAGGCCTAGAAGCGTTCAGAAAGATGGAGGGTAGGAGGGAGTTTGGGGGCTGGGGGGCGGGGGGTGAGGGGGGAATGGAGGGAGTGGACGATGATTGGGCGGTGTTGACGCCCGCAGAGCTGAAGCGTAAGACCGTGGCGGAGCTGAAGGGTTACCTGGATGAGGAAGGCGTTGGTTACCCGGCGAAGGTGAAGAAGGCGGAGCTTTTGGACATCGTCACCGGCTTCCTCAACTAGGGGGGGAGACGGAGTAGCCGATTTTTTTTGTGTGTCAACCGTGGCAGCGGTGGTGATGGCTTCAGCGGTGGCGATGGTGGTGGCGGCGGTAGTGGTGGAGGTAGTGGCGGCGGCCGCAGCAAGATTTTGATCGAGATGGGTGGAAGTGGAGAGGAATTTCTTTTGGCTTGGAAAGGGAGGGTTGCGGTGCGCAGAAGGAGGATGGGTGGTGACGTTGCGCCCCCGATAGGCTGCGCTAGAAAGATCGGCGCTGGTTCCGGCGGGCCGGCCAACTAGCCGGCAGGCCGTTGAAACGAAGAATCTAACCGTTACAACGAAATATCGGACCGTTTAAACTTAAAAGGTCGAACCGTTTAGTCGAAATACCGTGCACGCAGTAAAAGTATGTCCGTGCGCTAGAGGCTTCTGCACGCGTCTCGCGGGAGATTAAACCTTTCAACCGAAAAGCACGAAAAAACTGCACCGAGCATTGTTGGGACGTTGGTTTCTCTTACGATGATAAGTCGACGCAGACGCAGAATCGGAGATGTTTTTTTCTCCCGTGATTGGCCGAAGGAAGGAGTGAACAGAGAATCTGCACCGGTGGCACGAGGCGATACCCTTCTTTTTTTTCAGTGGGGAGGTTGAAGGGACGAGAGGCGTGGTATGCTGTTACAGTATGCCTCTGTGGCGTTTGGAAACCCAAGTGCGCGTCGAAATAACGGATGAAACCGACAGCGTTAAAAACTAAAGTCGCCGTTTTTGTAGGCACGCTCGGGGAGGGCACACAAATGGTACGGCACACGTTGTGCGTAAATAACGTAAAAAATTCCTTCACAGAGGTGCAGCTTCCGATTTTTTTTTATGGCTCGCGGGCGTTGTTTTATTGCTCGCAGGAGTTGCCCGACAGGCAGAAGCATGCCGGTTACAGGGCGCGATGGACGGGGAAAGAAAATTAAGCGGTATACAACTGGTCAACCGGTGTGACAAGAGATCACGTTTTTGTGCAAACCCTTCTAGCAGGCGTGGCAGTTTCTGAGCTTGTGCATGGCTCGCGTCAAGGACTCTTTTGGTCTCAATATACCTGTTTTAGTGCAGGAGTGGTCCGTCAGGGGTCTCCTAGCATATTTTTGCCAGTTACCGTTGGGGGGGGGAGCGGGGACGCTAATGAGACGCGGTAACACCGCACACGGTTGCCGAGAAACAAGGGAAGGAGACAGGGAGAGAGGGGGGGGGGGAGGGGTTGCAAATTGAGGGGGTAGGGAGAGAGAAACAGGGCTGTTCTCGCCGGCGTGCAGGCTGTGCTTTAAGAATCCTCGGCGGCGGTGGCGCCTTTTGTTGTTTATTGTTGTTTCATTTTTGCTTTTATTGAATTGGGTTTGCTTCCAGCTGAACACTTGTGTTTTGCGTTCAGCTCGTTTTTTGTGGTCCTGGTGCTGCTGGTGGCAGGTCTGTTTTTATTTTGAGTTTTGACACGGTAGAACTGCCCCCTCTGGATTTGTCTGTAATGGATTGTTCTTTCATTGGTGCTACAAACTCGCTATCGTGTAACATCAAGTCTAGTCCCGCCAGCCAGCGCGCTGGGACTTGTTGGTCTCTGCCCCCCCCCCCCCCCCTAATTGATTGTGTGTCGCCGCTAGCTTCAAAATATTCATTTATGGTCTCTACAGGCTGGCTCAAGTAAAATAACCTACACTATCCCCCACACGAATACCGCTCGCATTATCTACTTAAAATAGTAAATATTTGGTATCATACTGACCCCCATGGCCAATGGAAGAGGGTGGCATGGCCAGTTTTGTTTTAACGGCCTCGGGCTGTCTCTAGGAGCAAAGCTCGTATCGACCAATGACAGGCCTTCAATTGCTTCAATAATGTTCGGGCTTTTTCCAAGCGGGGGCGAAAAAAGCAATTGCGCTGCATTTTGCACGATCCGGTTGGACGTACTCCAATGCATGTCTGTGGATTTTTTCGCAAAAATAATCGAAGTCTGACCTGCCTGTGTTCAACACTTGAGCATAATCTAGCGAAAACACTGGATCCTACACTGAGACCAAGTCATTTGAAGGAAATAACGTATCTTACTCATTTTTATGCACAGGTCAAAATATCCAAGCCGTTTTTTAGAGATAAACCCTGAAATTTTGCACGTGTTCTACACGCCCATCCCGAGGTCTGCCCTCCGGGCGCTTTTCTTTTTTTTTTCCGAAAATATTTGGGCTAAAGTAGTCCACATTTCCCGCAAAAATCTAAGCTTGACGAAAAATCAGGCCCAATGACAACAAAACGACAGGCGAGGTCTTTGCGAGGGCACATAGAGGACGTATGCAAAAATGCACGGCCTGAATCGAAAGTAAGGCGTGGGCATTCGCCGGAGAATAATTTTGGGCTTTTTAACGTGAACCAGCCTGTAGGCGATTCTAAGTCAACAGATTCATCTGTCTGTGGTCTCTATTTCGAAGAATCATTTCTTTCCTGTTTGTTTAAACTCTGATCGGCCAGTGTCTGTCAGACGTCGTTTTTTTCATTGTGAAAACTCGTGCCAGGCATGACTCTGCCCAAATTCCATTTTACTTATTGCTGGAATTGGTACGGTAAACGCGTACGGCGGCCAAACCTAAACAAATTGGCAGCACACTGAGGAATATAACGCCAACGCATAACGTTGGCGCTGCATTACAGAACGCTGGCGCTGCATTACAGTTTTCAAGCCTCTTGTGTGAAAGAACTCCGATCGATTGACCCCCGTGTACGGCCACGAGCGCCGAGAGCCGGAGCGGAGACGATCGGCCTGTGCCCTCACTTGACGCCTTCTTGTGTGCGGTTTTTGAGCACCACGATTTGGCTGAAAGCCGCCCGTCTTCCAAGCATTTTTGGTGAAGTTTTCGTATATTTTTAGAGAGATAAGATCCTGCAAGCCTTAAGAGCATCATCATCATCATAAGCTAAGTCTGACAGCGTGAACTGGGTGGCTACAATACGGGTGGCACTTTTCGACCGGAAATACTATTGGGTGACAGGCGGGGCTCAACCGAACAACTACCTGGTACCCAATATCATTTTGATTCCGATTTAGTTGTGCGTCTTACAATAATGAATGGTACCGGTATTCGTTATCTTCCTGACACCTGACCCACCAGCCTTCTCACGGGTCAGGTCACTTCTCGCGAGTCGAGTCGGGTCTGGTCGGGTCTGGTCTGGTCGGGTCGGGTCGGGTCGGGTCGGGTCGGGTCGGGTCGGGTCGGGTCGGATCGGGTCGGGTCGGGTCGGGTCGGGTCGGGTCGGGTCGGGTCGGGTCGGGTCGGGTCGGGTCGGGTCGGGTCGGGTCGGGTCGGGTCGGGTCGGGTCGGGTCGGGTCGGGTCGGGTCGGGTCGGGTCGGGTCGGGTCGGGTCGGGTCGGGTCGGGTCGGGTCGGGTCGGGTCGGGTCGGGTCGGGTCGGGTCGGGTCGGGTCGGGTCGGGTCGGGTCGGTCGGGTCGGGTCGGGTCGGGTCGGATCGGGTTGGGTCGGGTCGGGTCGGGTCGGGTCGGACCGGATCGGGTCGGGGTGATTCGACGTGATCCGTGAGATTTTAAATCCGCTTAACCCGACCCGGACCCGTAAAATTTTGAAAGTTTATGTTTTGTAGGGTACTCACGAACTGTACCCGGGGTATTTACTCCGGGTATTACCCTAAAAAGAACTTCTGTAAGTTATGTAAGGCATTCATACCCGTACCCGGAACTTCTGTAGGTTCTGTCTGACGTTCACACCTGTAGCCGGAACTTCTGTGAGTTTTGTACGCCCGTGCCACAATACCCGGGGTACGGGTACATCATTTTCATACCTACCGGGAACTTCTGTGAGTTATATACGCCCGTGCCACAATACCCGGAACTTCTGTGAGTTCTGTAACACTTCCGTACCCGCACCTGGAACTTCTGTAAGTTCTGTAAGACTCCCATACCTCCACCCGGAACTTCTGTGGCTTCTGTAAGACTGTGGCACGATACCCGGCGTACGGGTACATAACCTTGTCACAACACCCGAGTGCCGGTAAAGACCAGGAGGGTCGATTGCGGTGCAATGTTAATGTTATACATTATGACGTCATGGCGGCAGGTTTTTGATGGGTGACTTTTGCCTTGTTGTAGGGTCTGCGTTTCTTTCAACTGCTTTTCTTCGCGTGTTCCTGGCTCCATAGCCAGACGGTTAGAGGTGTGGGAGTGGGTTTTGAGAAGCCGCATCTTCGACTCATGGTCTAGTTCGTAGAACCGGAGTTTCCCCGAATCTCCCATATTTCTGCATATGCGACTCATCAGGGTGGGCTAGTGTTAAGATACGGCCTCGAAAGGCCTGTACTTATCCGAAATTGAGATCATTTGGATGGGTTTCGTATGTTAAGGTTGGCGTTTTATATTCGGGAAAGTTAGGAAATAGATGGGAGGCACGTGCCTCCGATCTCAGAAGCTATCCGGGGCTCTGGTGGCTACGTCCCTACGAAGGCAAAGAAAGTGAGTACTCTCCGAGGACCTGCTCAATTGGCAGGGGGCACTCTGTGCTCCCCCCTATAACTTTACAGTAATGTCTACACAGCCACACACCAAACCGACACGAAATTACGAATTACGATGCACACACAAACGAACCCCCTAGCTGATGTACTTTCTCCCCCCCCCACATCCCATTTATTATCCTCGCACTATTCTCGCGCTCCCTCCCAATAGTAACTAACTCAGATCCGGGGTCACATAGCGGGCCTTTCTTCCCCCTCCCCACTACGGTAGGCGCCTTCATTTTTTTCGCAAGAAGAATTCAGCATTTTCTTCCCTCGTCGACTCACACGTCGAATCGTGCGTACCCACGCTGCTAGGCGCTCTCAACAGTAGTTATTAATGGTTGATCCTTTTGTTTATTTAGCATTTTTGCAAATAAATTCAAATTATCACCACGCACGGTGGGAATCGAAATCAAGGACCAACGCTTTAAGCATTCGAGGGTAACCACTAGACCACTTGGGCGACCCGACATGTATGTTGTTAGTATTCGCCTGTTTTCATTCGGCATGATAGTCCAACATAGTTAAAACCGACTTCTACCTGTCATGCGTCACTCTGTATGTACGTATGTATGATATGACACACGCTTCATTTACTCACACTCGAGCTCTTGGCCAACTCTTCCGTATGGTACGTACGTGATACCAGTATGTGTTATTACCTTGTTTGTTTGCCCCCTTGAGGCGGATATTTACCCGGGCATTACCCGTATCCGGAGCTTCTGTGAGTTTTGTACGATACACATTAGCGTATACTACATATACCCGAAACTTCTTTAGATTGTTGTGTTCTGTATGTAGGGTATATACAAAACCATACTCGGGGTGTATTTACTCGGGTATTACCCTACAAAGAACTTTTGTAAGTTCTGTACGCCCGTGCCACAATACCTGGGGCACACAACATTTTCATACCTACCCGGAACTTCTGTAGGTTCTGTACGCCCGCGCCACAATACCCGGAACTTCTGTGAGTTATGTACCTGATAACAACACTTCCTGACCCGTACCCTATGCTTCTGTAAGTTCTGTATGGCGTTCATACGAGTACCTGGATCTTGTATGAGTTATAGTGCGCCTGTTCGACAATACCCGGGGTACGGGTACAACCTTTCTACCAGGTATACCGTACCCGGAACTTCTGTGAGTGATGTACGCCTGTGCCACAATACCTACAACTTCTGTGAGTTCTGTGACACTTCCATACCCGTACCCGGCACTTCTGTAAGTTCTGTAAGACTCCCATACGATTACTACCCGGAATCCACAAAACCTACAGAACACACGACCTCGAATTTTTGAGCACGTCCTGATCCGACCCAGGCGCGTGCCACGATAACAGTAGTAGTAGTAGTAGTAGTAGTAGTAGTAGTAGCACTTCTGGGCTGAAACGGCTTAAGAACGACGGGGCTCCTTAACCCTACATCATCATAAGTTATTTTTCGCCGTATGTAGACTATACCAAAAAGTAGGCCATGGGATTGATTCTTCATCGGGTAGCGCCTTTATTTGTCTCCAAATCAGTTTTTGAGTGAGGTATAGAGCTCCTTGCAATAGGTTAGGAGCCTCACAACACACACACATCGTGCACCTCTACCACCGTCGTACTATTAGTAGCGTGCGTCCCCGACTCGACCCGCGCGAGATATTGGAAGCAAGAGCCTCCTGACCCGACCCGCGGCCCGGATAACAAATGGCCCGTGAAAATTCCCGGATTGTGCACCATGCAACTTGTGTCAACGTGACCTTTCGTGGCCAACCGGACGGACGCGTTTGGGCTTTCCGTTATTGAGACCCTAGGTTGACGCGTGCTATGACAGAGGGTAGAGGCGGAACTTTTTGGCTCATCTTTTCGTGAGTGACGGGGCTCGTCCACCCAAAATCGCCGGAGTTCCGCCGTATTTTTTCCCCGAGTGTATGTGAACAATCCCACCCAAGGGGTGCAGGAGAAACTTCTGAGCTCTTAACACAAGGAGTTCAATACCTCACCCGAAATATGACTTCGAAGACATTCATTCGTTTGGGCAACCCTACCAACATTTTCTGTGCGCTATTAACAGTCACCAAACAAAAACACAACGTAAAATTACCATGCTCTGACCGACAGTTCCAACGCTTGAGGAGCTCAATCAACCGGTCAGAAAGGCTAGGCCCAAAAAGTGGTGGCATCGGCTCTATGATACCGGAAACATCGACGGCGAAAAATTCTCCCGATTGAGACAAAACAAACGTCAAGAAGGCCGGTGCACGCCTCTGTTTCGGCCGCGATCTTCTGGCGTAGAGCCTTTTGCAACGGCGAACATGATTCCTCACACTAATTCCAAGTGTTTTTTGTCGCGAAAAACGTCGGGTGAGGCAGTTCCAAAGGGCGGTAAAAACCCTTACACCACACCGCAAAAATCGTCAAAAACGTCCAACTCCAATTCCAAGTACTCCGTCCCCAGAACCACCAGTGCAGTTCTAAAGGAGTTAAAATAGCGCCGCGTTGAGCAGCTGTGATAAGGTTGCGCATCTACTTGCCCTCCCGACCGGAATTCCCACGGGACTCTCACGAGACTCGCACGGGTTTCCCAGAGATTCGCCTGGGATTCTCACGGGGCTAGAACGGGATTCTCGAGGGATTCGCAAGGGACTCTCACGGGACTCTCGGTGTTGATCAGCGCCGCCGCCGCCGCCGCCGCCGCTTCTGCTGCTTTTGTTTGCTGTTTATTTTCTGGTTTGTTGGTGTTGTCGTAATTATTAACAACGAAGCTCACAGCTGAGGTTTCCTCTGTTTAGCGTTAGTACAAAACAAACAAAATCACCGGCCCTGGCTTCTTGCTGTTCTGGGATCTCGGTCGGTGGTCGCAGAATTGGTTTCAGCCAGCTCGAAGCAGGTCTCTGTTTTTCGCCTGACGAAAATAAGCGAATCGATTTCGCGGGCGCCAACGCCCAACTCGGTGAGCGAGGGGCGTGGATGAGAAAAATACCAGGTAAATCGTTACGCGGGCACGGGTGTGCGGACAGACACGACTGACCTCACACGAAACCGGAGGAAAAAAGCGCCTATACATCACCCCCCCCCTCCCAATTTCTTCTTAGCTTAAGTTTCCATTGTACAGTTGTTCTTATTCTCTTCTTCCCGCCCTTCCTCTAGTTTCCTGCTTTTCCTCTTCTTTCTCTCCGTCTTGTGCGCTTCTTCGCCTTCAACGTGTGCCCTTAAACAGTTGCCAGTCTCCACCACTAACGGCAACACTATCGGCAACACTCACGGCAACACTAGCGGCAACACTAGCGGCAACACTAACGGCAACAATACCACCACCGCCCCAGACCGAGGGCTTGGTACGGAGCACGTTTACGGCCTGTTTTTCAGCGGAGCAGGGGCACCTCGCGCGAGTGAACACCCAACTTCTCCAAGTCTTGATATACTGTGCTTTTCGGATGCGCGATAAGCAACCCCCCACGGAATTATTAGCTACGCTGCTCCACCCCAATATATTTAAGCACACAATAGAGAGCGGTACATCCCCGCCCGCGCTAAAAGGCCTATAAGCGAGAAGGGAAAAACTTGGTATGCCTCTACAGTACCGCAGTGTTAGCTGCCGGCACCACCGCCACCACCACCACCACCACCACCACCACCTCGCGTGCGATGCACCCTCCACCCATAGCTCCGGCCAGGGCGAGCTACTTCCCGAGCACGTCTATCATCTCCACGCGGAACACCAAGTCTTGGTTCGCCGGAATAGGCCCCGTGCTGCGCGCACCATAACTGGCACCATCAATCATCAGATATGAGGTAACAGGTATCAGATACACGTGATATAAAGGAAGCGGCAAAGTGGGGGGGGGGGGGCGACGAAAAACGCAGATGCGAGAAAGAAACGCGTGATAAGAACGGGGGCGATGACGAGGGGGTCTTAGGGGGGTATGTATGGTCTACAGCGCGCGCGGGGGGGGCTACTCATTATCACACATGGCCGTAGTGTTCCGACCATAGACCCTCGCATCTCTACAACGCCGGGTTTCTCCGACCAGGGTAGAAATTGTTTGGGGTGGGTGTGGGGGGGTCGCGTCTACCTCGAGATTAGTTCTGGAAACCACTAAAACTGCAGGCAGACCTATGGATACGTACAGAACTTTGTGGAGGGGCACAAAGACATGGAATACACTCGTACATCGTTTTAACCGTTTCACTTCTGCTAACAGAAGCCCAAGATCTGATTCCAAGTAAATGCCTCATACCACACAGAACATAGGGGTGGCGGGGACGGGAGACGAGCAGGCAACAAAGCAACCCGCAAACACACAGCACCAACAACGCAAATTTCGGGCACCAGAACCGCCAAAAAAAACTACAGCAGACGTGGACACAAAATGCCTGGTACAGACTAGATGAAAATGAGGCTAGAAAAAGCAGGGGGGAAATGGTAGACTAGACCAAAATTAGGCACGAAAAATAGGTACAAGAACAATAAAAACAAATCACCCCTGGGCAATTTCCTAGTACATTAGTCTATTGTGACCATGATTGATTTGGGGCGCTGCCTATAATTGGAATTGGGGCTACAGTTGATTTCGGGTGCTGTCTGTTAATTGGAACGGGGCCCACAATTGGTTTGGGCTGCTGTCTATTAATTGGAACGGCGGCCACAATTGATTTGAGGTGCACTCTATTAATAGGAATTGCGGCTACAATTGATTTTGGGCTGACGTCTATCAATTGAAATTACGGCCGCAATTGATTTGAGTGCTGTCAATTAATTAGAATTGCGTCTACAATCGATTTCGGATGCTGTCTATTAATCAGAATTGCGTCTACAATTGATTTCGGGTGCTGCCTATTAATCGGAATTGCGGCCACAATTGATTTCGGGTGCTGTCTGTTAATAATCGAAATTGCGGCTACAATTGATTTCGGGTGCTGTCAACCACTCGGAATTGCGGCTACGACTGATTTCGTGTGCTGTCTATGAAGGAACTTACAATGGATACATACAGTCTACTAATCGGAATTGCGGACACAATTGCTTGTGGAAGGTCAGGACAGCTGTCTGTAAATGAAAGGTCACAACGATGCAACTGAAAGGTCAGGCCAGAAACCTATCGACCGAATAATTCCTAATACTCGGCAAAAATAAAACAAATCATTAAAACAATTTCAATGGAAGATCACAGCATGAACCTATTGTGTGAACCATTTCCATTAATAGACAACACAATCAACAAATATTAATTGTTAAAACAATTACAATTGGAAGGTCAGGACAAAAACCTGTTACCAGAACCATTTTTCTTGATAGGCAAGACCAGAAACAACTTGTTGAATCAATTTCAATTGGAATATCAGAGAATCAACCTATTGCGCGAACCATTTCCATTAATGGACCAGACCACGAACAAATTGTTGAATCAATTACTCGTACAGTTCAAAGGACAGGACAGAAACCTATTGACAGAACAATTCCTATGAATGGGCAAGATCAGAAACAAGTTGTTGAACCAATTTCAATTGGAACATCAAAGCGTGAGCCTATTGTGCGAACCAATTCCATTTAATGGACGTCCGGACGATATACCGAAAAAGCAGTACGCTATCGTGGGGAAGTTCCCGATCCTATTGAAGAAGTAATAGAGTATTGGAGTCTCCTGTACATAAAAGTTGCAGGAGACAATTCCAGTTAATCGACAATCCTCTAATTCAATTGCTCAAACAATTCCAATTAATAGGCGGGACTACAATGTGTCTTGTCCATGTAATTCAAAGTGTTACACAATGTTACGAATCACTTGTCCAAGTAATTCCAATTAACATAGTTCTCAGGGGGTCTATTGCAGGTGCAATAGTCTATTGCGATGTCTATCGTCCAAGGCATATGCAGAAACGGCCTGTCATACGTATGTACCCGTTATGCTAGTCCCGGACTCCGGAGTACGTAAAAATAACACCCTCGACGGTATTAGACTAGTCTACGAGTAGCTGTTTACTACCTCTTGTTGCAATCAATATGACTGTCTACTCTGTGTTCCCTACTTGCATATATATTGGCGACATACGAGGCACCATATTAGTCTGCTATACATAGTGCTGCTGTTAATAAGTTAATATATAGAAATATATATAAAAAGCACACCCTGAACAATTCCTATTATAATACCTGGTAGTTTATTGTTTAACTGGGGTGCTGTTTATTAATTGGAATTGCCTGGATAATTTATTAACAAAGAAAGTTGTCCATTAAATGGAATTGCCTGGATAATTGATTTGCAGCGTTGTCTACTAAATGGAATTGCCTGGATAATTGATTTACGAAGTTGTCTATAAAATGGAATTGCCTGGATAATCGATTTACAACGTTGTCTATTAAATGGAATTGCCTGGGTAATCGATTTACAAGGGTGCCTACTAAATGGAATTGCTTGGATAGTTGATGACAAAGTTGTCCACAAAATGGAACTGCCCAGGTAATTGATTGACAAAGTTGTCCATTAAATGAAATTGCCTGGATAACTGAATTGCAAAGTTGTCTGTTAAATAGAATTGCCTAAATAATTGATTTACAAAGTTGTCTACTAAATGGAAATGCCTGTACAATTGTCATCGCCAATATGCTGCAATAGACTATTGCCCGTACAATAGCATGGGGTAGTAAATGACAATAGACTATGGGTTCAACAATCAAGTTCCGTGGGCAACTATTAATAGCAATTGCTTCGACCATTTATGTAGATTAGGGTGTAGTAATAGAAATCGTCTGACCAATAGGGCCTGGTGGGCGTCTATTAATAGAAATTGTCGGTGCAATAGAGCTCGACGGGTTTCAATTAATTGGAATTAGGGACCACAATAGACAGTAGCCAGTCAGTTACAATAGGAAACTGTTAATAGACTATTGAACTGCTGTCTATTGCCCAGGGTGTGAACGTACGAAACCAAAAACATATCCCTGGTACGGACTAGACGAAAATTAGCCACGAACAGAACGCACAAAAACTACAAGAACACACGAAAAAAAAACACAAAAACAACGCCTGATACAGACCAAACGACAATGAGACAACACTAGTACGCACAAAAACTACAGGAACATACGAAAACAAAACCATATGCTTGGTACAGACTAGACGAAATTAGGCACGAAAAACAGGCCCGAAAAGTGCCTGTGGTACAATCAGAGTACCTGTGGTGCAGTCAATCGAAACCAACACTGCAGCAAGAAACGAACGGTACCGTAGACATGAAATGCATAGCAAATACGAAACGTTGATCAAAACTCATCATTCGAAAAATACGTGCTCATTCGCAAAATCCATGCTCGGGCCCATGTAGCAGGAGGGGAGAGGGGATTCCATATTTCAAGCATGACCCGCGCCGCGTATTGATCGACCGTATATTGTGACTCACGCCAAGGCAGCTGGGATGGCGATCTCTCTGCTTCCCCCCACGCGCATGCCCTCCACGCCCCTATCCATGCCGGCAATCACGCTTCGCATGCCTGTAGAGGCAGACAGCGGTGGAAGCGGTGGGGGTGGCAGCGGCAGCGGCAGCATCACCAAAGAAAAAAAAAAAAAAAACAGGAAGGAAGGAAGGAAATAAGATAAGCAAAAACGAATTAACAGACACATGATACTGGGATTCATAACAAGTTACTGCCTTGGGATGAAGCACGTAAAATAGCTACAATGTATAATTGCCACCGTTATTATCGATGCTAAGTTGTTGAAAGTTCATGCTGGCAACACCCATCCACAGGAGTCAAACATATTCAAAGAATAACACATCTGAAAGACGAGCGGCTGGTGTATCACGCAGCTTGCAAAGATGAGCATCGACCCTTAAATTTTATCGACCTCGCAGCTGACGTATTTAAAATAGTTTAATAAAGCGTTTTTATGTAAAAGTGGAAGAAACGTATTGAGCACCCAAACGTTGGAGGTGTCTCTGTCAGGAGTAGGAACGGTGCTCCGTCTCGAAAGGGATGCGTGGTCAACGGTCAAGTGACTAAGGCAAGCAACAAATGAGTACGCCCCCTCCCCCCTCCTCTCCCCCCCCAACATCCCCTCAGCCCTGAAAAAAAAAGCCATCCGTACCGATGCGAAACTGTAACGGCCTCCTGCGGTTCTGGTTCTTGTCGAATACACGGCCGTCCGGGAAGCATCCCTCGTAGCAAATCTTCACGTTCTTGCCCGGTACCGCTATTTTCCCGCCTCCAAAAATCCTGCGAAACCCAGTATTTTGAGGCATGTGCGGGTGGTGTAGTTGGTGCACGTCTTAGATATCACAAAACGGGTCCGCAGTACGATTGTATATCACCAGCATATGCGTGGGTAGAAAACGTGCGTCCTGATAAACGTAGAAAAATAACACATACCAGTGCTTGGTGAATTACCGACAATAAAACGCAAAATTAAACAATTTAGTATTTTCGGACTCGAGAGGCACAAAACAAGGTCAATAAAACAAATTAACAATGATTGCATTTCAGTACTTCAGCCGCTCTCGCCCGCCAGCCCGAATCGTACCACCACCAGATGTTGACTACGAGTACGTAAAACATGTGTATGTATATAAGTATCCAAGCATGCAACTTGATTGGCTGGCTGATTGTGCCGCACTCACGTATCCCAAAATTGAGGTCGCCCTTTAAGGTCTTCGACTATATTATAAAAATAAAAATACAAGCCAGCTGTGAAATCGAAGATTTTGTCGAAACTCATCTGTGCAAGCTGTGTGTGATACTCCGATCGCGCATATTACTGGGTGTGTGTCCTCATGAAGGATATAGGTCGGCGACTCCCCTTGGAACTACAGTGTAGCTTGTACCAGGGTCAACAGGGTGATGTTAGTCAGTCTGTGCGCGGAAACTATAAAACCCGTTTTTGAGGGGCACAAAATCTGGCTATATACTCCGGAGTATAACGTACGGGCATACGCAAGCATGCAAGCTGGTAGATTGGCTAACTGCGAGGCTCTCACGTGTCCTTAATCTTAAGGCCGCCCTTCAAGGTCTTCGTTTTCGGGTTCTTAAGCGGCACTCCCACCGGCGGTGTCCCGTCGTCGGCGTCCATCGCGCCAAACGCCTCCTCCAAACCACGTTTCGCCTCCACCGCCTTCCTGTAGGAGTTGCAAAACAGTCGGGGGAAGGGCAGAGGGCGGGGGGTGATGGGGAGGGGATCAATGGGGGGAGGGTGTATGTGAGGAAGGGGTGTGTTCGAGAGGAATAAGAAACAAACCAGTTGTTTCATAGACCTGTTCACATTTATAGTGCATACTATTAATAAGTGCATGTGGTTGTTTGTGCCCGTCCCGTTTCGCCAAAAAAACAAATCGAATTGCTGTACCGAAAAACCACCGATTAGAAACAATGAAACGACGACCCACTTTTTGTTTTCCCTCTTGCGTTGCCGCTTCCGCTCCTGTTTGGTTAGCTCAGATTTATCCGCGTCCTCCTGCCGGAACAGCGCACACACGACAACGACATGGCAATAAAAAACAAATTACCATCAGTGCAACACGTAACAGCAATAGACAAAACAAAACAAGCATGAGGGCCAGACGAGATGCAGCAGCGGTGAAAACAAATAAAAAACAGCGTCAGTTCGAGAAACAGCAGCAACATAATCGGTATGATACTGCCGACAACAACAACTCGCAGCAACAACACCTAACAGCAACGAAGATAGCATTAATACTTCGCAACAGCCTACATCAGAAACAACGCGAGACACCGACAACGCTAAAAACATCACCATAACACCATCCCAAAAACACACCTAACATAACCCGTTCGAGCAAAACCCTGGCAACATCAACTGTGCCGAGAACACGCGCACACCTCGCGGCGAAAAACCACGCGACCACAGCAACGGCATCCACAAAAAAAGGCAACAGCAACACACTCAACAGCAGCAGCAAAAGACAGCATGAGAAAAAACGTTCGACACCAGCACCACCACAACCATAAAAAAACAGGGCTTTTCAATGGTCATGGCCCGCCCGCGGGCCGGGTCAGCGGGTTTCAAAACTCGCGGATCGAGGCGGGTCGGGGTAGGGGGTGATCAAATGTGATTGGTCAGGTCGGGTAGGGGCAAGGCTTGCTCAAGTCTCATGGATCCGGTCCGACGGCAATCCCGTTCCGATCCGAGAAGCGATCCGATCCGTAAAAAGCTCTGCGAAAAAGTCGTCATCAGCATTGTCAAGCAGAAGCAACGCCTGGCAATCAGCGAGAGCAACAGAAGCAGCATCCGATACCAGCACTCAACAAAACACGTCGTAAGCACGAAACGACAACAGCAACAAAATAAACGGCAAACACCAACCAGATACAAAAAGCAAAAACAACACCGACAACAACAAAAACATCGGCATGAACATCAAGCTACAACCGAACGCGGCACACCAAAAGGCATTAGAGTCGCAGCAGGACAGCAGCCGGGGACCAGTGTTGAACGCCCTTGCCATGCACGCCATAATCAATTAATGGCAACGACAACGCATGTATCCCCCCCCCCCGCCCCCCCTCCCTCTCCTCCCCACCCTCACCCCATCCTACTCCCCTCCGTCGCCATACCCCCCCCCCCCCCCCTCCTCTCCACTCCCGTTCCGCCACTCTTTCCCTGCCCCCACACCCCACCCTCCCCCACTTTCCACCCCTTCCTCCACCCCCCTCATTCCGTTAGTGCGGTACCCTTTAGTGCGGGGCCCCAGCTTAGTGCGGTACTCTTTTGTGCTGGGCCCCACAGTAGTGCGGTGACAATCGCTTATGACGACTCTGTCCTATCAACAGAGTACCGCACCATCTCGGAATAGTTCTGGGTTCCCACGTTAGTGCGTGTAGTGTTGTCCGGCAAGGCACCGCACTATGAGGGACCAGATGGAATCACCTACTGTAGGGCCAAGGCTTCCGTAGGGGGGTCACTTCTGGGGCCTCTTTTTTCAATGGCTCAGGGCTTCACGCGCGCGAGCGAGTGACCCCCTTGTTTCATGGCGATCTTGAGCTTTCGTGCTGTGTTAAGTTTGCGGTATGAATCTGCCATGGATTGGTAGGTAACGCCGCGCCAAACAAATCTGCCTAAACCAATTTCTGGTCAGCGACGTACAGAGCCACTCGTGCGAGTGGCTCAGACTCGGCCATGAAAATGTGGGTATACATAACATCATCATAACATTGCCCCTATCGAAGCCTCAGCGCTTGGCACGACCTCGTCCTGCAGAGCACCGCACTATCACGGCATACTTCGGGGTCTCAATATAACGCCGGTAAGTGTCACCTGGCAAGCACCACACCATGAAGAGACCACGGCTGCACATATTTTGTCACCTTCTCCTCCCCGTCGGATTTTGATTTCTTCGCAGGCGGGGACGATGAACTAGCGCCCCCCCCTTCTCCCCCCCCGGTCGCGGAGCTTTTCGACGCCGCCCCTCCCCCTGCCTCGCTCCGCCGCGACCGCTTTCCCTGATCGGTAATCCAGCGCAAAGCGCATCCAAGCGGAAAGCGGATTGAAAGTACATCGTGTGGCAAACGTCAGGGCATTCGTTGGGCAATGGATACGGCTTTTTTTTTATGCTTGTTAATCCATCTGCGGATGGGTGAACAAATAAGCTGGACCCTTTTTTTCATCACCTTGAAAGTAATCGCACACTATCGTATTTTCAAATGAGTGGTGGGGCCTGTATAAGGCGGGCGATTTGGGGCACGGGCAGTTTTGAAACCAGGGGCAAATTACGGGAAGCCGAGGTGACTGGTAAAAAAAAAAAAACGCGTCAAACGTCCCTCCTTCTTCGCTCCCCCCTCTTCCCCCCCCCAAAGCCCAAGAAATGAGTACACCCCCGCCTCCTCCAACCCATTGCCTCGACCCACACTCCTACTGAAAATTACAACAACAAAACAAAACACAAAACAAGCAAAATATCTCGGTGACGAATCCCAGACCTCGCCCTTCCCGACCTCCCCCCGCCCCGCAAAAACCCCAGGAACAAATACAGTAGGAACTCCACCCCCCCAATCCTCATCCCTTTCGTTCCTCGCTCTCTGGGGCAAGGAACACATGAACACCACCACCCAAAAAAGAGCTCATCTCCCCTGCCTCCCCCCCCTCCCCCGACCCCCCTCCGTGCGATAAAAAAACGACACACGCGCACCTTCTTCTGTCCTCCTTCTTCCTCTCCCTCTTCCTCCTCTTCCATTTCTTCGGCCTCCGAGCCGCCGTCACCGTCACCTTCATGACCGCCACGAGCCGCACCACGTTAGGGGTTGCATTCGAGCCCAAACAAAAACCTCACCGGCCAGGCTCCTCAACTGGGCAGCTATCCACTACCTTTCGATCCCACATGAAATCCAAAATACTACCCGGTATTCGGTAGATACCTAGACTGCCTAACCCTAACCCTAAGCCCATCGGGTGTTCGGTTTAGCTTATGTTTTTCCTTTAAAAAATCGGTTCCTGGGTGAGATATAAAGTCTAAAGCTCGTCCAATGAGAAGCCTCAGAAATAAACAGGTTCAATCCTTACACTCCTACCGCAGCAGGCGTCTCAACCGTCACAACTGTCACCGTCAAGGCCGTCACCTTTTTCTGCGTCTTCTGGATATATAAAGTATAAAGTATAGTGTAAAGCTCCTCCAATGAGAAGCCCCAGAGAAAAACCTGAAAAAAACAGATTCAATCCTTACACCCCTACCGCAGCAGGCGTCTCAACCGTCACAACCGTCACCGTCAAGGCCGTCACCTTCTTCTGCGTCTTCTGGATATATATTTGTAAAGTATATGTATACTTGTAAAGTACAATGTATAGTATAAAGCTCCTCCAATGAAGCTAAGAAAAATCAGGTGTAATCTCTACACCCGTACCGTAGCAGGCGTCTCAACCGTCACAACCGGCACGTCAAGGCCGTCACGTTCTTCTTTGTCTTGTGGCTCTCGTCTGGATATATACTTGTAAAGTATAAAGTATAGTATGAAGCTCCTCCGATGAGGAGCCTAAGCAAAATCAGGTGTAATCTCTACACTCCTACCGCAGCAGGCGTCTCAACCCTCACAACCGTCACCGTCAAGGCCGTCACCTTCTTCTCCGTCTTCTGGATATATATATATATATATTAACAGTATTAAGCTCCTCCGATGAGGAGCTCAAGAAAAATCAGGAGTAATCCCTACACCGCTACCGTAGCAGGCGTCTCAACCGTCACGACCGTCACTGTCAAGGCCGTCACCGTCTTCGTCTTGTCGCTTCAAAGTATAAAGCTCTTCCAATGAGGGGCATAAGACAAATCAGGTGTAATCCCTACACCTCCACCGTAACAGGCGTCTCAATCGTCACGACCGTCACCGTCAAGGCCGTCACCTTCTTCCTCGTCTTCTGGCACGTACTCGCTGTCGGCATCCGAGTCGTCCTCCGGGTGTTCCTCTTCGCCTCCGGTGCCACAGGCTACTGCTGCCGTCACGGCCTGTCGATCAAGTTGGGTAGTTGGCTAGTCTGGTTAGTTTGTTGGTTCAGTTGGGTTGTCGGAAAGTTGGACAGTCAGTTAGTAGACTAGCTAGTTACTTAGTATAATTACTTAGATAGCCTCCGGGTGACCCTCCTCTTCGTCTCCGGTTCCACAGGCTACTGCTGCCGCGACGGCCTGTCCGTGAATTTAGGTGGTTGGTTTAGTTGGATAGTTGGCTAGATGATCAGTTGGTCAGTTAGTTGGGTAGCTAGTTAGTTACATAGCTCGGTAGTTTGGTAGGTAGACAGCTAGTTAGAGGTCTACTGCAGTTTCAGTGCTTTACATCTTACCAGCAAAGTATTAGTGTAGATCTAGTCGATCTAGTTGCCCACGGATTTTCGCAGTTTCGATCCAATGCAGTAGCAGCAAAAGGGCTATGCACAGAGTAAAACTCACCGCTGATCGCATGGTACGGCCCTTCCCACCCGCAGCCGGGGCGGCGCCCTTGCCAACGTTGGACCCGCCACCTTTACCTACACCGTTAGCCCCCCCCCCCCGCCCCTGTCGCTTCGCCCTGTCTTTTAAGATCGCCCTCAACGCCTCGATCTCGGCCTCGCCGCTGTCGACACTGCCGTCGTCAGCATTTTCCTCCGAAGATTCTTCGGATTCTTCTTCAGAACTATCCCCGGCTTTTTCCTCCGAAGATTCCTCGCTCGAGTTCTCGGTCATATCGTCTGCCCGGTACGTAGGTGCGTACGCAGGTAGGTAGGCAGGTCGGTCGATCGAAAAATCAAATATGGGAGGGAAAATACGCAGAAAAGCGGACGCCAGCACCAACGTCAACGACAACAACACCAACATCACTGTCAACATCAACACGCAACAACACCACCACCATCAACAGCAACAACAACAACAACAACAACAACAACAACAACAACAACAACAACAACAACAACAACAACAACAACAACAACCGCAACGCCATCAACATAGCACCAAGCCCGCCAACACCAGCGCTTCTGGTCTTACCATTCTCGAGATCCGGTTCGTATTCCCTGTTGAAAAACCCCGTGAGGTGGATAACGCCGGTGCCTTCAGCCTGCAGAATCGACAAACAAACGACGCAAGAATACAAATGTTTTGGCAACGGGAGACGAGGGGGTCTCATTACGCACGCCATAGACATTTGTATGTAATGGCCACAAGCACACTCGTCCCACATGTGTTGGCCAAGAAGGGATGGAGGGGGCGTAGGGCAGCATGACGAACGCCATAGCCATCTGTATGAGGCAGTGAGCACATTCGAACCTTCGCAATACGAGGCGTTACAGCAAGCGCAGCGGGGGTGGGGGTTGTCATGACGTATTGCCGCCAAGTGTGCGAGGCCGGGCAACCCCCACCATTTTTACTACTCAGTATTAATAACGGTTTCTTCTGAGTATTTTGGCCTTGCCGCGCGACCCCCCCCCCCCCCGCCCCCTCACCTCGAAGATGACTTCTCCGTCCACGCTTGTGAGGCAATGCGCCACGGAAATTTGAGCGTAGGGGCCACCAGCCTGCTTCGATGGTGCGCAATCGCGCGAAATACCGACAGACAGACCGACAGACCAACCGGTGGGTAGAGAGACAAGGAGGCAGACAGACAGACGGACAGACAGACAGACAGACAGACAGACAGACAGACAGACAGACAGACAGACAGACAGACAGACAGACAGACAGACAGACAGACAGACAGACAGACAGACAGACAGACAGACAGACAGACAGACAGACAGACAGACAGACAGACAGACAGACAGACAGACAGACAGACAGACAGACAGACAGACAGACAGACAGACAGACAGACAGACAGACAGACAGACAGGCAGACAGACAGACAGACAGACAGGCAGACAGACAGACAGACAGACAGACAGACAGACAGACAGACAGACAGACAGACAGACAGACAGAGAGAGACAGACAGACAGACAGACAGACAGACAGAGAGACAGAGAGACAGAGAGACAGAGAGACAGAGAGACAGAGAGACAGAGAGACAGAGAGACAGAGAGACAGAGAGACAGAGAGACAGAGAGACAGAGACAGACAGACAGACAGACAGACAGACAGACAGACAGACAGACAGACAGACAGACAGACAGACAGACAGACAGACAGACAGACAGACAGACAGACAGACAGACAGACAGACAGACAGACAGACAACGAGGCAGGCAGGCAGGCAGGCAGGCAGGTCGACAGGCACACAAGAGTAGAGTCAATTGATCTGGCCAATCCATTGCGTTACTAAACCCATCGTCTAGCGTAAACCAAGCAGTCAACAACCGCAGCTGACACGATCAATCCCGCCAATCTCCGTCCATTCAACGTCCATCGTTGAATCCATCCATTCATCCATCCATACACCCATGCATCCATCAATCCACCCACCTATGTGCACCCACCAATCTACCCACCCACCCACCTGCCCACCCATTAAAATATCCAGAAAATGACACTCTTTCCCTTTTGCCTACGAAACTACCAAGTACCCGACTAACCTGAAGGGTGCCCAGGAGAAATCTGCTGTCACCAATCTCCCCCTCAACCTGGACCCACAGCGTCGCCTCCGCGTCTCGAGACTGTCAAGCCGTCAGCACCGACGGCGATATGTGGCAGCGGAGGCGGTGGTCGGGGGGGGGGGGGGGGGGGGTTCAGCCCTTGGCGGGGATATGCTCTATTGATAACATGTGCCAGGTATATGTACCAGGTGTAACGTACGCTGGTAGTTGTGAGTTCATGTAACGAATTGTGTACCAGGGCACCCACCTTGTAGTTGCTAGGTCATAAACCTTGGCCGACCTGTGCGAACGCTGTTCGGAAAAAAACAAAAAACGGAGGTATAACGTGTTCGTGGAGTCGGAAGACCAGCTATTATTAAAAACAAATAATAGATTAATACTGCTTTACGTACACCGGTTTTGTAGACCACGGTTTTGTATTTTGCTTTCGAAGTTGTATCATATTATTGCGCACCCCCCGCTCGGAGCACGGGGGGCGGAGAGAGGGGCAGGCCCCGGGGCTGCTCCAACAGCAGCCCCACGAATCAGCCAGTCTATCACACCTAGAACTTGTCTCGCTGGCCATGCTTCTCTCTCCTCTGCGTGCTTCGCTTGCTAGTCAGCAACCAGACAGACTGATGGACTGATCCAAAGTTCCCTTTGCTATAACAGGACAAGTACAAGTAACCACCCGCGTTGATCTCATTGGTCAACGTGCAATAACCCCAAACTTCTTCCGTACATACAAAACCCTTATTTTCTCTGCCTCGATAATAATACGCATTTCTTGAAAGAGGCCTCGTTGAAGGGGGGGGGCTTGCTTGCTGTGGACTCCTCTACATCGCCGACACAGCGGGAGGCGGAGAGAGGTTCAACAGCAGTGCGGGCAATCCCAAGCTGTTTCATGACAACGGCTTCACAGGAGTTTCACATGTGGGCTGTTGCAACTGGGGTACCTGGTATAACACAATGACACCAACAGAACAGCAGCCCGGCAGTAGGACAGCAGACCCCAAAAACAAGACAAGACAACTGTGCTGTCACGTTCCGGTATAATACCACAAAAACACATCTTGCACTACCAGCTCAACTATTGGCCTCCAGCCCTTTCCCGAACCTCTCTTCAACGGCAAGGGAATCTATCGTCGAGGAAAAGCACCAACCCCCTCTATGTAGCCCTGCGTTATCATTGCGCGCACTGCCTCTCGCTTACTGCTCAAGATTCACGGCCCAAGATTCACCTTCGATCCTTTCTTTGCTGGGGCCAAAGCAGCCGTGCAAAGTTGGAGGCACCACCCCGGGGGAACCTCGACGGCCTCCTTCTCCCCAGACTTGAGCTTCACCCCGAAGAATCCCATGGTCTCCGGCAACGAGCTACCGAACGCACGCGCCAACTGCGGCTACCCCTCCTCTGCTTGCAAACGCGCTGCTGCGGGGTGTGGGATGTGCCACACAAAATCAAAATGCAACAAAAGCAACGCTCAACAAGGGAGTTCCAATCGGTTCTGTTTGCATGTTTCATGCGAACCTTTGGGAATATTTGGAGAAAGAAAAGGCAACGGGTTCACACGAGCACCACAACGTCGACGGGAGCACCACGACGCTCACGAACACTGCGACTACGACGTGTTAGTGGCGGCATTATCGACGATGTCTGCGGTCACTGAATTTGTTCCAAATCCACACGCCCATAGCTACGAGTGCACCCTCCGCCGACACCGACAGGGCAGCGCGCATGTGCGCCCGGCACACTCCCAGCAGATCCAGGCCCCCCACCTCCAGCCGCGGCACCACATTACGCAATCGGTTTCACAGTTTTGTACCCGCCAGACACGCAACGGCCACAACATCGGTGTTTTTTTGTTGACGTACGCGGATGCCGGAAGCATTCCACATCCATACGCCCACAGCTGCGAGTACATCCGACGCCGACGCCACCAGGGCAGTGCGCATGCCCAGCCGTGCCAGGATCCAGGCCTCGCACCACCAAAAGTAATCGATTTCTTTCACAGATCTTCACCCGCCAGATACAAGCAGCCGCCAACGTTGTTAGTGTTTTGTTTGGCGTACGCAAACACCGAACCACTCCATGTGGCCCATATGTGAGAAACGAGTGTACCCTCCATCAACAGGGCAGTGCGCGTGCCCGGCACGCGCCCAGCCGAATATCCAGGATCAAGGCCCCGCATCACAATATATATCATGAACAAACATCATCGGTTTCAACATCGGACAGATCACGATCTACATCAAAGATCTATATCTTCTGCTGTAGTGGGGTGCTGTGCAGGATCTGTGTTGTGCGTATCCAACCCAGGAAACAGGTGCAAGCTCATGCAGATCACACGGTCCCCCTTGTAACGTGATAACACTAGACTAAACTATGCATATCAAGGATATCTACATGGCAGCAGTAAGTAGTAGTTAGTTTATATACGCATGGAATCGGTTTCACAGGATTTAGCCGCAAGATACACATTTTATAAGGTGGGACCTGATAACAGGCACAGGCCACCTTCCGGCAAGTCTCTATACTGGGCAGGTTCCACGTTAGTCACTCACTTGGCTTAGAGGAAGCTCTTTGTATTATTATCGCTGTCACGGATGGAACTGGCTGCTGGGTCGCTATGCGCGATGCCAGCTCGTAAGCATCCCTTTTTCCCATACGCACACGCCTTCAAAGGCGTGTGACACCCTTTTACCCCAATAACCATATCCCACATCCTAGGTCCTACTTCTTTGCTAGTCTCCCAGGTAAATTCCATAACACTAGCCCACCCTGATGAGCCTTATTTGCAGAGTTATGGAAGATTGGGGGAAGCACCGGTTCCACGGTTTAGAACATGACTCGAAGATGCGACTCTTCAAACCCAGTCCCACAGCTGTGCCCTGCGAGGCTACAAAAGCCTCAGGAAGAATGAAAAGGCAGAAACGCTAAAACGGAGGATGGAAGACGGGAAACGGGCTACAAAAAATCCAGCGGTAATGGCGAAATCGACAGACACGAGAGCTATCGCTTTCCTCGTTAACGTGGGGAATGGGAAAAAGGGAAGATAAATGGAA
The DNA here is from genome assembly GCA_012845835.1 of Undaria pinnatifida. NCBI lineage: Eukaryota > Phaeophyceae > Laminariales > Alariaceae > Undaria > Undaria pinnatifida. Next base: position 4,434,197 of record JABAKD010000015.1, on the reverse strand, counting down.
AACGGGGAACAACGTAATGCGAAAACGTTGGGGTCAAAGGCGGGATAGTCGAAAACCTTGTTAGCAAAACCCCGAGCGGTCGCTAAGGCGTATCAGAACGCTACGTACGAAACTCTGCTAACGCGTGGAATGGACATCTAACCCTACGGGGCCGACGTCGAAACCAAGCGGACAAATAACGGGATAATCCCCGCATGACAACTCAATTCCAAAGCCCAGAACAGCGAATGTCTCCCAAAGAACCAGAACCCCACAAAGGGAAAACAGGATTCAAATACTCGAGCGCGGTGGTGGCATGGACGTTTCAACTAGCCACATCCGCGCCTCCAGATTCATATACGCTTTTCTGAAACCCGTGTGCAATTGATCTACCCGGACGGAGTTAAAGGCACTAGGAACCTTGAACCCCTCATGCCGAAGTCGTGTAGCGAGCCGGAGAGAGCAGAAGCCTGATCGGTCCCAGGTCGTCCAGAACACGTACTAAATATTCCCCGTCGGTGGTTGTACGAGCGCTAATTTTCTCTAACCAACACAAGATGTCGTCGGCTTTGTACCAAAATTGGGCCCACTTGGGTAGCACGAAGCCGTGGCCAGGTGCCGAAAATCGATTATCGTTAGCAAGAGAAAGTTCCCGTTGCGCAGCCCCAATGTGCATCTGATGGTATAGGCGGTTGGTTTGGCGTTGCTGGTTCGGGGCGTCGGCCCGGTAGGGCAAGGTCTGTTGTCGTGAGACCTTAAGGTTCATCTCCCCGTGTGACTCAGTAGCTCAGGGGGCACTGCTATATAACCAGTTGACAGGAGGGCCGTGTGTGATGCAGTAGCACAGCAGCAGAGCGAAATAAAAAATAAAAATTTGCGTTATCTGGGCCTTTGCTTCCGCTTTATGCTTCGTATACCTGGTATAAGGTTCGACGGTGTGTGTTGGGGCACCGACACCCAACAGCAGGCAGCAACAACACGACATGGTCTTTTCGTTTTTCCACACAAGGGTCCTGGCAGATGACAACAACGAACCTAAGCGTATGCCGTTGTCTCTGTTGGTCGCGATGCCCTAGGTCGCCATCCAGCCAGGTGCGTCAAAACACACTAAAGCCAAGGTAAATCATAAAAAAAGGACGCATTTTTTGTTTTCCAGCTCTTAATAGTATTGAATGATACGTCAGCTGTGAGTGCGATTGAGTTGGTCGATATTCAGCATTGCGAACTGCGCGAGACGATTGCTCAAGACATACTGTTTTTTATTTGTGGACAATCGTCAATTGTGTTCCGTACTCCTTTTCCAATGGAACAACACGGATGAACGGTACGGGTAACGGGTTGGTAAGAAATACCAGAGACTGGGGTTGTGACAGAAAACCCTTCCACCTGCCCTTTCGACCAGACGTGCGCAACGACATACCAAGCTACTGTTCGTACGGGTATAACAGCCCATCAGAAACGTCCCACACAGAACGAAGGAAAAAACGCCCCAAGCCTCGAAAAACAGGCGTTGGGCTACGAGCAGCTAGTTACACGCCAAAAAAAAAATCGTGATAAAAGAAATATAATACCCTCGAAGAGATCGAGGTCACATCTACGGTAGAGCAATAGCAAAAATAGTGGGGGTCTCCCTAGTACGGGTTGAATACCGTATTCATCTCTGATTCACCCCCGGGTTACGGATCCCCCCCCCCCCCCCCCCCCCCACCGTTCCGGCCTGGGAGCATGATTTCTTTGATTTACCCCCAGGGGAATCGATTTTCTCGGAAAAAAAATATCCCCCCCTCTTCCTGGATTTACCCCCGAGGTGTGTATTTTTGCCGGAGATCGCACCGGGGATAGATGGTTTTCGGGTCGTGTGCCCAGTCCGGAAGGGTTTTCGGGTCGATATCGGGCACCTTTGCCGCTCCACGCCTTCCCGCTTCGCCCCCATCCGCACACTTTTGCCGGGAGTAGTGCAAAGCGTCAAGCTTTTGAGTGAGCTCGTACGAGGTGCGCCCAGTGCTTCCGATCATCTTGCGCAGCGTGGACGGCGGGTCTGGATATTCCCTGGTAGGCTGACCCTTCTTTGGGGGAGGATCCAGCGCCATCGGAACCGGCCAAGCATCCCCCCGTGCTCTCCTCCTCCTCCTACTCCTACTCCTTTTCTCCTCCTCCTTCCTCTCCTTCATGAACTGCTGCTCGCAGATCCTGTCCATGTTGCATTGTGCGGTATGTGTGTTTTTTTCTTTCTTGCTTCCCACCGGGTAGATGTCCCCTCGGGGTATTGTTGAAAAAAAAAACGCTTTCTGGTTTCCCCCCCCCGGGGCGTGTGCATTCACAAAAAAAATACCCCCTCCCCGGGGGTAATTCAAAGACCATTACGGTAGTACCTACTGCCGGCATAGTGCAGTGAAATCGCTTGACAAGACTGGAACCCGCTACACTACTGTGTTACCAATATCGGCACTATACCCATTAGTGCCGGTATTCGGTATACCGCCGGTATTGTTGGCTGGCGCACACCTACACTATAGGGAGGCCACCACTGAGTTTATATCCGTGTTGCATTTACCTTCCAACAATGCACATGCACACTTAAATCCAATATACCTGGTAGAACGACTACTCGAGTCCTTGGTAGTGATTGTGAGGATCTTAACGAGTGTCATGTCGCAATGGCCGCCGCGCAATGCCCGCGGTGTTCCGTGTAACGGTGCGCCCGTGCTTCATTATCCAACCCCCCTCCCTCGGGCAATTTAAGGCAAACACGTAATAAGTTGCTCAAATGTTGGAGGTGTCTCCATTAGCAGTAGGAACGGTGCTCCGTCCCGGAATTGTAGGGATGCGAGGGTCTACGGTCTCAAGATTACGACCACGCATGATAGTGAGTACACCCTCCGCCCGCCCCAGCTCAGTTAGGCCATCCCCATATTGGCCATCTTGTCGCCTTCATTGCTCAAGGAAAGCTCCCACTCCCGTAACCTCTTCTTCATGTCTTTAAGCGCGGCTCCATGGAGGCGATAGGCTCGCCATATCAACACCTAAGACATGAAATCGCAAAGGCGAAATTAAACAATGTCGTTGTTGCCAGCAGTGCACCAAGGTAGCGAAAAGAACAGCGTAACGGACGGCTCTCAAAAAACAAACACACGAGTAGTCTAGCGATGTAGAAAACCTTAACACACAGGCAAACCAAAACAAGGAGACACGGAAGCCAAACTAAGGAGATCCGGAAACCAAATTAAGGAGAATTCTAACCAAAGGAAGGATAAACGGGCGAAACCTATGTACTTGGTACTGTACAAAATAAGCGCAGAACATGCGTGTTTTCGTTGCAGAGAAGTACACCAGCTGCGAGTTCGGCAAAACCCACTTGGTCGACCGTTAATGGCGAGCTGAGTGTGGAACATCACTCCCGCACGTGTTCTACAAGGCAAACTTACAACATCCTCTCGCTTACATCCAATAGCGCACGCCATACAGTAGATGGTTCCTTGTAAGGGGCCGTAGTAAGGTCCCTTATATACCGACGTCCCATAACACGTTTAACCCTTCTTGAGGTTTCAAGCAATATATGTGGCATTTTTCAAGTGGGCGACTGCCTCTTGGCCCCGTAGAAAGGATTATTCATCTCTCTTGAGTATTGCATCCAATGTAAGGGACGAGGTCCCTTATAGTGGGGAAAAACGGTTATGAAAAGTTCAAGTCCCTTGTCTTACCGATTATCCTTATCACGGGATCCCTTAAAATGGGCAACGTACTGTACAGAAGAAAAAAACAGCGACATCCTAAAGTTGCCATGGAGAGATCGAAAGCGCGCTGGCGATTGCCCCTGACCCATCTCCCACCTGGAGTGCCCCACATCCCACGGGAACAGCCCACATAATCGTGAACGCTGCTGCCCTAACGCTGTCAGCCTTTCCTCACGTGTCACGCACATACCGCAACCGATTGAGGGGGAGGGGTGGTTCGGGACAGGACAGGACAGGACAAGACAGGACAGGACAGACAAGACATGACAAGACAAGACAAGACAAGACAAGACAAGACAAGACAAGACAAGACAAGACAAGACAAGACAGGACAGGACAGGATAGGACAGGACAGGACAGGACAGGACAGGACAGGACAGGACAGGACAGGACAGGACAGGACAGGACAGGACAGGACAGGACAGGACAGGACAGGACAGGACAGGACAGGACAGGATAGGACAGGACAGGACAGGACAGGGGACAGGACGGGACAGGACAGGATAGGGCAAGGAAAGGACAGGCAGGAGGGGACAGGACAGGGCAAGGAAAGGACAGGCAGGAGGGGACAGGACAGGGCAACGAAAGGTCAGGCAAGGACAGGACACGAAAGGACACAGCATGAGACGGGGTGCGGTGTGCGTCAGTCTCCACGAAGCCAGCCGCCTTCCTTTCCAGACGCCTTACTGTACGCAGCAGCGGCCAAATATTCGCTGCTGTACAGCACAAGACCGGCGCGCCGGTGCCAACGGGGACTACTCCGAAGCGTGCAGCGGTTTGACACCGTGGCAAATCAACGCGACGAACAGAACGTCACCTGGGAGGACCTGTCTTGAGAGGATGCCCATTGCCGCACCAACTAAGGTGGCCACATCAGAACCAACACTGCCGGTAGCGGCACCACAATTGATACCAACCCTAACGAAAATAACAGTTCCGCAGCGGGCGCTCCACGCCGCGGCAACACGATCATGCCCGAACGGCGCGCGACACCAACATCGGCCCAGCAAGAAAAATCCTGCATGTCGCGTCAGCTAAACCACAGAAGCGATGCAGAAGCGCCTGCTGCAGCTACTACTCTCAGCCCCCCCCACCCCTCTCCACCCCACCGAACCACAATCAGTCCGGCGCAGTCCAAGCTCGAACGAAACACACCTGTGGGGAGGTCATATCGGTCAGGTCGGTCTTAAGTGCCCCCCTAGGCAAAAACGCCATTCCAAGCATTGGCGCAAGGCTCTGGGCGGGCTTGACGAACAGTGCCTGAACTCCATGGACGGAACACGACATGCTTTCCGGCCTCCGATTTCGAAGAGTGTCCTCGTCGATCACCTGCCGGTGCGCACGAGGGGGAGTCCATAATTTAACACCAACACCTCTAACATTTCTCTAACAGCGTGCCACGAGTCCGTGAGTAGAGTGCAGAACACCCCAAAAGAACACGATGATAAAAGGATACGCTGTCATGGGGATACAAAAAATCCGAAATCCTGGGACCCTTATAGTGAAGTTAGAGCGCAACCTCTCCTGAATAAAAAACCCAGCCTGGGTCAGCATTTCTGTTTCTTAGATGTCCTGTACTGCTGGACGCCCTGGAGGGCACAGTAGTAGGGCGGTGAACGCGCTGGTTCCCGGGAGGCTCAGCCAATCCTTACGCGAGATAATAAACATTTCTACCGGTGTGTCGTGAGTACGCCCTAAAGGGTACAGCAGCAGGACGGAGTGCGCGCTGGTTCACGAGAGACTCTTATTAAATTTGTTAAGGGCGAAAACACGGATCAAAAACAACGGATGACAACAATGCTACTTCATCTGCAAGTTTTCATCGATAGGTGCGGCTATCGGAAGTGTCGGAGCCGCGGCGATTCTCCCGACTGGCGTACGGCCACTGCCATAACGTCAACCGATCGACGGAGCATACGGGGGGGGGGTGGCGGTCATGCTCCAACGCCGTGTACGCTGACATAGCGGTTCACCACACGTGTTATCGTGGCGGGGGGGAACCAAATCGCTGTGGCTCTCCACCAACATACCGCCATGCGTCCTGCAGACCGCCTAACACCGCAACCAAAACAAAGCGATTCGAATAGTTGACGCCCTTACCACACAAACAGAAACTTGCCAGCCGCTCCTCCCCGTCCCGGCATTGCACAGATGCGCAGGGTCTACGGTCTGACAGACTACGGCCATGCATGACATTGATTACCCTCCCTACCCCCCTCCCTCCCTCACATCCGCGAAAGAAAGGTTGTAGAAACCCCACGCTGTAGCAGCCAGGCGGTTCCCCAGGAAGAGTAGAGTCCAGAGCGGCCACGCCTGCGCACCCACAACACACATCAGCGACCCCGCAACAAGCTTGAAAGCCGCCGCCCACATTATCACGCGGTAGGTGCCGAACCGGTCTGCCACAGGGGTGAGCACTTGGGTCATGACCTTGTGCGGGGGGGGGCGTGGGTAGGGGTGGGGGATAGGGTAGGGGTGGGAGGGAGGGTAGGCGTGGGGGGGAAGGTCAGGCACCTGGGTCATCACCTTTTTTGCGGGGGAGTACGGCAGGGGTCGGGGGTAGGGTAAGGTCATGAGCGTTTTGCGCTGAAGGAAAGCCAGTGGGCGCGTGGGGGGGGGGGGGGGGGTCACCTGGGTCATCACCTTTTGGCGTTGGGTCCAAGCCCACGAGTGGGCGGGGGGGGGGGGAGGGGGGGGGTACTCATTTGTTGTTTGCCTTAGGTCATTTGACCATTGACCACGCATCCCACGCGAGACGGAGCATCGTTTTTATTCCTAATAGAATCACCATCAACATTTGGGCACTCTTTACGCTTTTCCCATTAATATATGAAACAAAATGCCTACCTTGACCCCGTAACGTTTCGCAATTGGTGGTCACCATCTAGGGGCGTGAGGGGGTGATACTGGTACGATTTCGGCTGCATCCGACTGGCTTGTGTAGGCTCAACCGGCCTGCGTGTATTCTACACTAAACGGCCAGACAGGTAGAAACGAAAATAAAACAAAACAAAAACCTCGCTTAACGAACCAATGTTATCGCCGGACGTGCATAAACCCCTATCAAACTGCGAAAAATATCCCGTTCGAATTCCAAGTAGTTTGTCCCTAGTATCGTGGGTCGAGTTCCTTAAATGATTAAGCAACAAACAACAAAATACTCCGACACCGTCACACACGCATAGAATGATCCCTTAGCGCACGCTAACCCTTTTAGAACTGTTACGAATTTCCCGCGCTGATCACAGAACAAAAAAGTTCCTAACAGCGCAGGTTCAGCTCTAAAGGGGTTAGGCAATTTATCCTTCTAACACCGTAAAACACAAACAAAAATCCGCGCAAATTCCAAGTAAAACGTCCCCAAATACGCAGGTACGTTTCCAATTGGTTCCATTAACTTCGCTGCTGAGCGTTCCCAGCTATCAAATATGGCGAGAGACGGCAGCTTTGCGCGCCGTTCATCCTACGTTCAAGACCTCCCACACTTGAAATACCGGGCGTTTTCACGGGTCGGGTCACATCTCACAGGTCAGGCTGGATCAGGTTAAAACCCGATCCGGCCCGTAACGTTTGAAAACCTCCTGGTCCGACCCGACCCGACCCTTGAGATTTCAAAAACTTCTTGACTCGATCCGACTCGACCTGTGGGACGCTTTATTAACCTCCCGATCCGACCCATTCGAGTCATGACCCGTAAAATTCCCCGAAAAACACTACATTACTTCTCGACGATCATCCGTCACAGGTCTAGAATGCCGTCTCGCCGATACTCGTACTGTACTATTAGCTTTCTGCTGGTTCTTGTTGCTGCCCCTGCTGCTTGCCGCAGTATGCACTACAATACTCGCCCTACTGCTACTGCTACTGCTACTGGCTACTGGCTACTTCTGTTACTCATGTCGTGTGCTTGCCTGCGTCGTCGATTCGCGTTCGTGATCGTCGTACTTACTGCTGTGCTCGCCACGTACGTACGTGCTTACTCGTACCTCAACGCGTACGACGACGAGCAAGGTCAAATGAACTTGGCATATTTGTTATCGGCACCTTCGGAAGGTACAGGCAGAGGGCGGTCAGGACGCCGCGCGACCCCCGGGGCACGGCCTGGGCGAAAAGCTTGGTGTCCAGGAAGACGAAGAAGGACTGATCGAAAAGCGCGTTGAAGTTCTCCACAAAATTCATCGACACGTACCTTAACGTGGACAGAATTATCAGCGACAGAATGGAGAGCACGGGCGTGACAGTGCGACGAAAAGGCGATATTTCGCACGTACAAGGTAGATAGTACCCGGGGAGAGGGAGGGGCAGAGAGCGGGAGAGGGGGGGGGTGGGGGGAGGAGGCGGGGGGGAGCAGGGGCGAGGGCGGGGAGGGATCGGAGGAAGCCAGGTCCAGCTTGAATCAAAACTCTTGCCTAAGCGACCACCAGCTCTAGCCCACTAAAACCAATGAACCGACACTCACAACCAGAAGTTCCCGTGAGAGATAAGCTGTTTCGCGAAGTCCAAGAACGAAAGCTCGCGCCCCCCCCTAGCCGCGTTCGTTCCCCACCCCTCTTCTGCCGTGGTAGCCCCGCGCCCTAAACTTTTTCTCGCCACACCCGCTCCCGCTGCCGCATCCGCTACAGCTTTCTCTTTCCGATGCGAACGGCGTCCCATGAGGGCGTCCCCCTCTTCGACGCCACTCCCCGGTGTGTTGGGACTTCTAGACCGCATGCTGTCTCCGGACATGTCAATACCTCCGCGGGGGGGTGTCAGGGGGGCAAATGGGTCCCGCAGGCGATTACCCGGCACCTGCTGCCGGGAGGACGAGGGCGCGGATTGTTGGTTGTACAGCATTACCAACTTGCTTCCATTGTCAACCTATATATTAATAGCACTACCTGAGAACCTACTGAATCACGTGACTATGTAGGCTAGTGGGTAGTGCTAACACGGATGGCGGAAGAAAAGGAGAGTGTCAACGATTTAATGCGTAAGGTAAGGCCGACGTGCGCCTGATCGCCGCGCCCTTGAAGCGGCGGATTGCCGCGTCCATGGCGGGGCGTGTGGCGTGGTGGACGGCGCGAGAAGCGGTGAGCGATGTCACCACGCTATGGCCAATAAAGACGGGTAGCCTACAGATCGGGCGGACCGACGGCGGGCGTATAGCACAGGGAAGGAACGGGGGGGCGTGGAAATCTAGCAGTATGCAGTATGGGTCTTCGCACGCGGCTCATGTGCCCACAAGAAGCGCACTGCGATGCTCCGTGAGCATAACGCTGCGATATTTTGGACCTGCCAGAGAAGAGGAAACTGCTTTGCTCCCCGCCGCGTGAAAGCAGCGTCTTCGATCGGGCGTCAAACATCCCACCAGCTCTATTGCAACGCCCGCTCAGTCCGTCTATTCTAGCTTCACCACACTGGCTGCCCCGCCGGCTCCTCTCTCAAGTGTAATTAGTCTTGATAAGCGTGAAACAACCCTCCAGTGGAGTACATAAAGAACGCAAACGGGAGAACGCTAGCGCGTACTGCCCCCTTCCCCTCCTGCGTTAAACTTTCAGAAGCGTGAAAATGCCCTGTAGCAATAGCTAAAAGCACGCACATACGTCGGGACGCTCGAGAGCCCCCCCCCCCCCCCGCCACCGCCCTCCCCTCCCTCCTGGTCTCCCAACCGCGGCACTTGCCTGCCTCTTGAAGGAGTCAAGCCGTCCGACATCGAGTCGGGTTCCCGTCCACCAAAACCCGTAGCACGACATTGCCGCGGCACCAAGGCAGAAGCAACGAAACGGGCCCATGGCGTTACCGTCGTAGAGGTGGTACGACATCGCGCCAGCCGCGCCTCCAGCAACACCAAGCAGACTTCCCACGCTGCGCGAGCAGCGGTTTCACAAAGCGGGGATCAACTCAGTTTTGACAGGAGACTTGCACACTTCGGGGGGGGGGGGGGGTAATCATTGTCACGCATGGCCGCAGTAGATCTCCTCATCCTTACAATTGCGGGATGGAGCATGTCGGGTTTTCACCGATCAGGCAGAGACATTGCTTGGGGGGGAGTCGCACAGTGGGGATGACATCATTTGAACAGGCGACTGATGCAGGGGGGGCTAAGGAGGGGATATGTTTTCGAAACTATTTCAAATACGTCAGCTGCGAGTAGTACCGATTGAATGGGTGATACTCAGGTTCGCACGCGCAGGCTCTGTATATACCGCGTGAAATATCGACGGAGACAGAAATGCACAAGCAAGGGGGTTCTGACAGGTGGCGGACGGTGGGGTATTTTGTACTCGCAGTCCGAAGCACTAGTATTTAACCCCCCAACCCAACGAACCCACTTGTTGTAGTTGTTGCGCAGTTTGTTGTCCGTGGTGAGGTCGGCCAGCAGAGCGCAGTGAACCAGCAGCACCTGCTCGTTGTTCGTACCAGCCGCCGCGCAAGAAGGAGGTGGGAGGTGAGGAGATATCGACGGTAAAGGGCCGGTGGGTGTTCCGGTCGCCCCGGTGGTGTATCGGGTTATCCTCGAGCCTAGTAGAGGTGTGTTTCGTGAGTTCGAATCCCCCCGAGTGCATACTCGTTTAAATTCGTGGGACTTTTTCTTGCGCGCAAATTGACTTGCGGAACGCGCGAGAGCGTGAATTATAATAGCAACACTCGATGAAAAATCGACGAGCAGTGGGATAGCTGAATCCTGTGCGCGATACAAATTGAAGGCAAGAACCGGGGTAAGAAGGAACGACACCTGTGACCACGGCTTGTCAAGAAGCTGGAAAGTAGATATGTGTGAAAAAAAAAAAAAAATCGACCCTGAAATGGCGACATGTGCGCCACCAAGCTGCCAAGCCCGGCGAACAAGAGGAGAGGTGAGGTAGAGAGCTCTTCAAGCGAGGAGACAGATAAGCATTATTCACATCCCTATCCCTACCGTAGCACGCGTCTTACATAGGTGAGGAAGCTGTCGAACATGCAAATGGAAACGGCAAAGTGCAGGCCCACGAGCCAGGAGCCTGGGACGGACGACCAAGGCCACCACGGTATGAGAAACGCCAGGCACCACAACGGCCCTCCATACTTAATCGCCGGCAACCTGTGAAAACACGGCGAAACGTGGTGAGGGCAGACAAAGGCACCGCGACGGAGTTGAGCGTCGTGGCAACCATGGAGTTCAACTTGACGAGGCGGACGTTTGGGGGTGGATGCCGGGACTGAAGTGAAGCATAGTTACCTACGTCTCCCCCATGCTGGTGTTGTTGAGGCTGTTCATGTTGTTTGTTGGTGTTCACACATGACCTCAATACCACAATCTAGACCGTGGTCCGTTGTTCTTTACGGCACCGACAGCGAATCCATCCCCTAGAGGTGCAGCAGGGGGGCGGGGGACGGGTGCACCTGCGGTTTCCTCCTGAGGCAGTGGTGTTGTCGATAAGCCAAGCGAAGGCCGGGTCGTTGACCGCGTTCCAGATGGCGAATACCACGTGGCTAGCGTAAAAGTGGCTGTCCTTAATCTGTTGCGTTCACGAAGAGTTACCGGGGGTGCTGGGGCGTGTGTTGTGGATGCTAGGATGAGGTTACAGCGGGCGGATGGCAGGAAGACACGAAGTCCAACCTTCATCCAAACAAAATACTCCCCTTGTATCGATCGTACAGCGACCCCGACTTCGACACTTGCGCTGGTGGTCGGTCACCCAGCTACAGGATACCAATATCACCAGGTACACGGTCAACATGGTCCAAATATGGTATGTAACTACAAAACCCAGCGCAGCATGCACCACGGTCGTGCCAACGATGTGCCAACACAAATCGACGCACGGCATCACCTAGTCAAAAACAAAACATTGAAGACATGGGCCAAAGGAGGAGGGAGCGACAACTTTACGGTAGGGCGCTTCATACGCGTAGCAGCTTCGAACACGGGCTACAGATGGAAACAGCCACCTCGTCTGCACTCCAGCAGCATCACTGGTCGTGTATGCAGCAGCAGAACAGCGGCAGCAGTTTTACCGTCTGGACTGACGCGTGCTACGATAGAGGTAGCACTTTTCGCCTGATATGGTTTCTGAATGACGGGGCTCCTTGACCCAAAAATCGTCGGAAACGGATCATTTATTTCGTACGATTCTCGTTTTGTACCTAGGCCGTGGGGTTTTCATCCGGTAGAGGTTTCGTTTTTCCTCCAAATCAGTTTTTGGGAGAGGTCTTAAGCTCCCAAATTGGGGAAACCCAGAAAAAAAGTGATGCATCTCTATCGCAGCGCGCGTGTTAAGTGACTGTTGATTCTGGCACCGCCACAGTTGCCGGACGCAACCTATTTTATAAAAACTATTTTAAGGACGTCAGCCGTGAGTTCCACGAATGTCGGGTCAATACTCATCTATGCAAGCTGCGTTGTTGGTACTTGTAATGTACTATATGGGTGAGTTTTTCATTGGGAGGGGTCTTATTTTTTGTCCACTACAATGGTTAGTGTTGGTATTTTTACTGTAGGTGGGGAATTTTGAGTTAAATATTTACATAGTCTATGCGGGGCGGCTTCAGAGGAAAACATTGGCGATGGAAATGACGTTTGCAGCATCCTTCAAACGAAGCAACCGGGGATGCTAAATTAGGTGACGACAACTCTCCAGTCGCACTCCATTGCAAGTACCTGTAGGGCAACGCGCACAGCTTGCGCTGCCGTGTGCTACATGCCCGCACCATGATAAGAACGCGTTTGTAGTTTGTGTTATCGCTGTGCACGGGTCCCAAAGGGATATAATAGTACCCGGAATCCAACACGTATCGTGTGCATATCATTCTCTGATGCGTACCTGTACAGCTGTTACACGAAAAAAGAGACTCACAATAATTGCAACTGAATCTAACAATAGACCACGGGATCAGAGCGGCATATGAAGTGCATAACGGCGAGTAATTAGGTCCGAGCAAAGCGGAGGTCCAACCCGGGACGGGACAGGAACGGGAAGAAGCTACGAGCAAGAAAAAAAGCGGGTGCAAGCGACAGCAGAGGTCCGGCCGCAATCTAGCCTGAAGCGCCATGCGTGCTCTCGAACTACGAACGATGACATGAGAATCATGGTGACAACATGACAACCGTGGCTTCGTACGTATCATATTGGCGTCAAGAACAAACTTCAATCTCTTGCGTGCGTTTCTACATACATCTACGTAGCATCTGCAGTCTGCAGTCTGTCCAGGACACGCCCGGACGCAACTGCTAAACTGTCCAACCAGGGGGGAGCGCTGCGAGAACACCTGCTCCCGCTGCTGGCCAACAAACGTGTACAAATAAATCGACCATAGTTGTACGCCAGGTTCAGTACCGACTCTGTTGCAGGGTACATAAGCCTAAAGCGAAGCTTTGCACACTAAGTTCCCCACTCTACGTAGTGCAGCAGCGGCAGGAGCAGATTGCGGAGTCTCTCTCCGACCTGTTCTTGCCTGATACACGCTGGTGAAGACGGGGGTGACATACATGGAGAAGAGAGTGCACAGTACCGACGACGCGAAGCTTGCTGCGCCGAACGCCAGGGCATTGGTGGTCATGGACGGAAGCCATGATCGCGACGAAAAATGAGGCAAGCGACGCCTCTTCGACATCGGAGCTTGACCCTCTTCAACCTATCTAGGCCAGAGTTCACGCATGATGTGAGCTGCACGATGTTGTCGTCGATGATTAGGGTGTGTAATGATATAGAAGGCGTGCTTTAGCCGGGACATCGCCACAATTCAAAAATACAAAAATGTTTTCTTTTCCCTCGCATGTTCTCTGCCCACCTGCCTACCCCCACACCCCAACACCAGAGTTCCTTGTGCACAGCCGCAGCACCAGACCCAGCACGCCAGCATTGCTCTGCGTATGCTATGTCAACCGGGATCGACTTGTCCACATCTGTCCAGTTGCTCAGCCCCTAGTTCTTCTTTCGTTGGTAAAAAGCAATGGAATATGAAGGTGACGACAATTCTCAACAAGAGGGTTCTGCCTTGTTGAATTCTCAGTCACAAGGACAGAGACTGAGGGGGGCATCGGGAGGGACACAAGAAGGGCCGCCCGAGGTGAAACCGGACCACCGTCGATGCATCTTGCACTTCGACATCGACTGCTTCTACGCTCAGGCAAGAATAACTGACTCGCTCGATCAACGCGCGCGCTGGCGGTCAGCGAAGAAAGGGTCTCAGAGCTGTCACAGAGCAGTCACTATCGACCTGTTGAATGCACGAGGGGTCTAGTCTAATGATGTATTAATAAGAAACCGGGATACTGACCCACAGGCTAAATGCCTTATTTAGAAAGGGTGCGTTTTGCGATCAGTACTATTATTAGTAATAGCGTCAACGGCGGATGTTATACATTTTTCATGACAATAACTTCAATTGATCGAACTCACAGCTGACGTATTTAAAACGTTTTTGAACCGTGAAAAATAGACTACCATATGTGAAAATCGGCGGGTTTCGCGCGTCTTATTTTTCCGCATTGGTGTTATAAGGCTTACTTTGGGTAAGCCATTGGTTATCCTTTTGCAAGTGGTCAAACGGACTAATACCCCACTAAAACCTATTAACAAATGGCGTCGACGGCAGACCATGTTTTTTGGGGTCGTGGGTTCAAGTCCCACATCCACCATAATAAAGTTTTCAGACTTTCCCCATGTCGAACTTGACAAATACTCTCCCTGGTACACCCAGGAAATGAAACGTCTTGGATATATTGACAGGTCCGCCCGTATATCCGGCCGACGTGCTATATCCCGTCGTTTCAGGGGGGCAGAGTGTTATAAGACTTAGTTTGGGTACCCTATTGATTAACCTTTTGCAAGTGATCAAACGGACTAATACCCCACTAATACCTTCACATTGGTCTGCGCCAAGCGAAGGTCGTAGATGGTATACCCACATATCATACCCACGGTAACAGGTGCATTCGTTACGGTGTCGTATCGGGGGGTCGCCGCCTTCGTCCCAGACTCATTGGAGCAGTAGAGGATTATTAGTGAAAAGCGTGCTGTGGGTTGTGGTGCCTGTCTGCGCTGCTGCTCTATGGGTCGTTTGCCGGTCAACTAGAAGCGGGCGTTGTGTTGGTGTGTTGTGTGTATCTTCCTTGTGGTGCTTCTAGCGGGAAGTGACAATCACGACTATTTAGTCGTTATTTAAATTACAACTACGGGGGCGTTTAGGAGCCATCCCCGGGTTTCAGGCCTTGTGTTTCGGCTTTGAGTTGGGGTTAGAGATGGGGAATGATGGGGTTACAAAGAATATTGGTTGTTTCGAGGGCTGTGAGAGCTGCAGCGACCAAATTTGCCGAGTGTTTTTTAGTGATATACCTCTAGGGTTAGGGTGTAAACAAACACATGCAGAGCTTCGCTGTCGTTGCAAGTTGGATATGGGAGTTGGCTGGTTGGAGAGGACGGATGCGACAGAAGCATGCGAAATGCAAGACCTAAAACCCGGGGATGGCTCCTAAACGCCCCCGTAGTCGAGATTTCAATCACGACTGAATAGTTGTGATTATCAGTCCCCGCTCCTTTCTGCTGATTGTTCAATATTACAAGGATCGGGCGGGGCCGATAGGCGGCCCCGCCCTCCATAATAATTGCGCGAAAAGGACGTGACTAAGAGAAAGGGAAGGTAATGGACCGTACCAAGAGGTTGAGGCGCTACATGTATTTGAAACATATACATGCCATTGACAATTGTGGGTTTTGTCGTCAGTGGTTTTGCGCACAGGCATATGTAAAGGTAGGTGTTGGTGCCCTGCATGAACGTACGTAGCTTACTTTGGCAGCAGCAGCTGGCATTGTTTGGTTGATACCAAGTGGATACTGCACGGGACGGTGCTGGCAGAAAGCAAACACATGGAGAAAAAATCTCTGCATATGACGCTACGAACTCGTAATCCCCAAAGTCACGCTGAAATGTCTCGAGTACTGAAGGCCCAAAGTTTACGCTGAAAAGTCTGAGTACCCAAGCACAACGCGTGGGGACAGAAGAGAAAAAGGTCGGGAACACGTACACGCACGCTTGTTGGGGGAAACTTTCGAGAGTTGGGAAAGAGAAACAGCGCCAGCACCCTTCATGATTTTCGAGAGAGAGGTGAAAGGCTGAAGGAGAAAATTGTTATGTGTGCGCGCAGCATTCGCGTAATTTTGAACGGAACGGACGTTGCAGCGTCCGTTTATTGACGGAAAATGAAGAAAGGGCACATGCAATGGCTCGCAGCGTAGCTACGTAGAAAAATAAGATCGCAGCAGCTGCTGCGGTATATACTGTACGGGGTACATACCGTACGTATTATAGCAACGTTGACTGCTCATGCGCAGCTCCATCACAGCTGCTACTACTACTGCTGTACATATCACACGTTCTGTGCCGTTCTGTGCTGCAGACTACATATTCGTATACGTAGCTCTCTCTGAGCTGCTGCTGTAGATGCTGTACGTAGGACATACCGTACGTAGTAACGTTGACAGTACATGCGTTTCTGCATCACAGCAGCTACTGCTGTCCATATCACACGTGCTGCTATAGAGTACGTAGCTCTCTGATCTGTTTTGATCTCTCTCCCCTCAGCGGAATTTTTCGGAAATTTTGATAGATGGCTGTTTTCGACGAAGCCTGGGTGGCGAGTGTTCTTCGGGGCGCCACCATCTGATTCTGGGCACCCGTAAGTCTCTCTCGCACGCCGAATCTCGTGCCGGGGAAAGGTGTGCGCAGATGGAAAATCATTGCACTGCGTCGTCAAGCTTTCCAAAGTGTAAAATGCCCAAAGGCCACGCGGAGCTGAAGGGAGTTGTGAAGTGTACTGTTTTGAGAGTAGGGCGAATTGTCCCGCTTGCACGGAAGCGGTCACACGTCATGTTAGGTACGCATATTGTGAGGTGGATTTATGTTGTAATATTGCGACGTTAGTTAATTCGTACCTGGTGTATGGTGTGGGATCAATGAGGCCTCTCTGCGGCGACCAGCCAGAGACTCTCACAAAGGGTTGCTACTCCGGCCATCAACGCTGCACCTCGTCGCAGAGAGTACTTGAAAGTACGTGCACCGTCGAAATAAACGCTAACAAAACTGATGTCGTTGTCGGCGATGCACCCCGCTACCAACAATGGGCAGGCGGGATGGTCTATTTTTTATTATCATGTCCTTGCACTTGTGCTGCTGTCGGGTATCGATGGCAACCACGGAGTGGACTCACCCTGCTCATTATCTAAGAAGCTTCAGGAGGCTTTCGCGAAAAGGGGACGCCCTGCTGACGTCCCATCTTTTCTGTTTTTTTATTACTCTTGCAACAATGAGACGTAGCTTATTTCGTGTATAGTTTGGGATCAATGAGGCCTCTCTGCGGCGGCATGAGATCGCGCCCATACTTGTTACCCGTTCCCCAATATCTCGATGCCCGTCGCTCGTTTGTATCAAATTTTGATCAAGGGTTGCATTTTGTACGACTTCACAAACCACTCCGACAGTGATAAAGCGTCTGTATCTATGAACGACGTGTCGCGTGAGCGCTTAGTTCCCGTTGACGTCGCCGGTGATGCCGTCACTCCTGCGTATCTGCCGGCTACGGCCGCAGACCTCCATTCGAAGTACTCCATGAGAACGTCCATGGCTGCCATCTATATGGTGGCTAGCTGCCCCCCCTACTCGGAAGGAGTGAAGCCTGTCCCGCTTGTCCTCCATACGCGGTGCTCGCAAATATGTCTGAAGGTTCGAGGTTATCCGCGCTCGTATCATCGCCAGGTTCCCTTTATCTTTGCTTTCTAGGACGCCCACTGCATGGACGCTGCGGCCTGTCGATACTCGATCATGGTCACCACAGCGCAAATTTCGCGGCAGTCGGTGATCCTTCTCACTACTACCGCCTGGGAGGGCTCCCTTAGTGTTTCCCAAAGAGGAAATTACGAATGAACCTTTCTCCCCCCCGGCATCTGCAGCACCTGTGACGTGACCACTACCGACACTTCGAAACCGCGCTTCATCGTGTGGAATGCCACGCAAAACGTCGCCAGGTTCCGGACTATCGCTGGGCGTTCTGCCGCTCTCAGTAGGGTGACCACGCGTCGCCGCATATCTGCGACCAGAATTTTGCAACTGGCCCGCCACCAGGGGGGGCACCTGTTTCACCAACACCCCCCTCGTCGCTGCTCCTTCTTCGCGTTAGACAGGTAGCTCCTCCCTAATGGGCTTCTAATGGGTTCCTCGTTGCACAACCGGCTCCCTGTCACTATGCTAACGGAGCTGCTACTTCGTGGCACCTTTCAGCTTCGAAACCGTCGCCTTATCTAAGGATGCTGGTGCGTACCGCTTTCTGCACTTGCCCGGTGGTCTGTACTGCGCGCTACGGTCCAACCCTACCCCCGTGCGCGTAACGACCAGAACCAATTTGGTGCCGTTCCCGTGCGAGTCTAGCCAACAGAGCCACTCGAAAACGCCTACTTCGGTTGCGGTCATCCAACCCCTTTCGTCCGACGTTCGTGCCCGAAAGAATTCGTCAGATTTGTCCGCCACCCGGCATTCCGCCGTTGCCCGGCCTTCCCTGCCAACTCCTGCAAGAACACCCACAACTGTTGGTGCATCGCCGGTCAAAGACGGATGATCTCGGCTCGCCCCGGTCTAGTAATTGCGTCGGCCGACAGGCTGTCTGCTGTCGGCATCCATGGCGGGGACAGCCGGAAGCCGTGATCTACCTGTAGCTCGAACAGCCTAACCAGCAACCCGGGGGTGGTTGTTTTTTTGGCCATTTTTATTTGTATGCGCCCACCACGGCGCGGTTGTCTTCGTCCACCGCCGGCTGCGCGCGTCGGGGCTGTCCCGGGTGCGCTCGACAACACTCTACCATCACTTCAGGCAGCGTGAACATATTTTCCGTTAATGTGTCGAGGTATATAGCCACACGCAACGGAACCCCCACCCGAGGAGCACTCACCCTCCAGGCATCGATACCACACCGCACCACTGGTTTGACGACGGATAAAAGCGTAAAGTTTGCGGAGCTTGTCTGGCGGGACCCGGAACGAGGTGGTGTCGAATTGCACAGGATGCCGAGGTACGGTTTTATCCTTGACGACTTGAGGTCGCACCTGGTGTCCGCAAGTAGCTGCAAAATACAAGACCTATATTCCCGCGTGAAAGGCCTTCGCGCCGAAACCGTTACACCTTGTCAGACCAACTGAACCTGGGGTAAAAGCTCCTGTACCAGGCGATTTATGTTGCTTCGAGAACCAAGTTGCACCGATCTCGAAGTCTATTTGTACTGAACTCCGCAACTGATTCATGTTGAATCTACAACGATATATTAATAAGCTACTATACAACGATAGTCACTGAACTTGCTGAATCTCTTGGGGGTGGTTTGCTCTCTCTACGAACCCTAGCCGGACCGAACAGTGGAGTACCCGGAGGTTGGGTTCCCACAGTGCGGGTGGTATCGACCCAGGGGGACATCGTTTTCGTCCCGGAGTTTTCGGAGTTTTAGATGTATTGAAAGATTTTTGAACGGGGGCGGGTTTTCGTGCTCGGGTTGTCAGATTTGTAGATATCGGGGAGGACGTCTGAACTGGAGATGGGTCCTTATCCTCCCCGAGTGCGACGGGACTGGGAGGGTTCCGAGGGGCAACTCCCGCCGCGCGCCCGACCCCCCCTCATTGGCCAAGGGCGGGTGGGGGAGCCTCCTCGACCAATGGCATTGGGGCTAGGAAAACGCAGGGATGAAAAGTTTTAGCCTATTGTATTGTAAATTTAGTATGAAATCAATCACGAATTTCTTTTTTCCCCGGGAGTCTCAGCTTGGTTTCTTGTGAGGCTGTTCGTTGTGAGAGGGGATGTGGAGTGTATTGTTGCTGTTGATGCAAGTAACACAATTGCAGGATTCGATGTTGGGGATCTTCGAGGGTTGCCACCCTGTGGTCCTCATATGAAGTCGCCTATCGCCTATCGTTCGTATCCAGCTTGTAAAAACGACTTGTCATCAGAGTAACTCTAACGTGTGCATGCTGATCACCTCCATTACAACCCCCGGTGCTCCCTTTCATTCCCCGCGACGGTGGTGGCGGCACGGGTTGTGACGCGCGCGCGCGGGGGGGGGCGGGCGCATCCTGCCAACAGGTGGAAGAGGTGCTAGACCCTAGTCTTCGCGGCAAGCCGGTCGGCATCAAGCAGAAGTACCTCATGGTGACGTGCAACTACGCTGCGAGACGACTCGGGGTGCGGAAGATGGAGAGCGTGATCGAGGTAAGTAAGGGACGCTTCCGGAGACAGCAGTGCCTCCCGTGATACGGGCAGAAATTTGCGGCGCGTTCGCTTGGTTGCTCCCATCGCATCGCTTTAAGCCCGCCAGCCCTCTCGTGCTTGGACAATCCCGCGGTGGGGCCCGAGCTATGGACCTCATGTGGTGTCTGCCGCGGGCTCAAGTTGAAGCCTGGGGTTTAGGCTGGCTAGTGAGGGGAGCACTCGGCGATTTTCCGGGCTGCTTTGTGCGTGCTTCTCGATGTTTCCGTGTCACTCCATTGTGCCCAGAGCAGAACGCACCCCCGTTCGCCCGCCCTCACCCCCCCGCTCTCCCCAATATCAATAATCTCTCCCTCCCCTCCCCTGGTCCCCCTCCTCTCAATTCCTCTGCTATTTTAACACTTTTGTTTCGCACGCGCGGATTGGTCGCGAACAGGCGAAACGGCGGTGCCCCGGTCTAATCGTGAGAGATGGCGAGGACCTCACCCGCTACAGGGAAGCCTCCGAGGCCATATTCAGGTGAGTACTTGCAAGGCGCCTCTCGCGTGCACACGTGGTGATTTCCCTCACTTACAAGGTTTGTTTGGTACCGATGTGTACCATGGTGGACGAGAGGGCGCCGCTTGGGTCGAAAAAATAGTCTTGTCAGCCTAAAGGCCGCCCAGGATAAGGCGAGACTCTTCGGCGTGTCCCTCCCCGCGATGTCGTCGAAGATGGTGATGGCTCCGCCTGCGTGTAACTGCAGGCGCGCGTATCGCGTGCTGGGTCGCCCAGCACCTGTTGTCTGGGGTAGCGGGGCCTCCGCGCAGCAGCTTGTCTCACACGGAGTTCGTGGTGGCAGAGGCGCTCCACGCTGAGGTTGTCGAGAAACGGCTGGTCTGTTTGTCATGTTTAGCGAAATCTTCTCCCCCAAAATATATGTTCCAAATGAATTTGAATCGATATGTGCATTTGACGCCTTCGTTTTGTGTCACCCGTGTCTTGCAGCTACATCGCCGGGGTGTGTGGGCCCGTGGTGCAGCGCCTGGGGATGGATGAAATATTCGCCGACGTCACGGAGATTGTCCACCGCGGCCGCAGCGCCGTGGAAGGCATTGCCCTCTATGGGGGGGGGCACACCGCCACACCTAACATGCTGCCGTCGCCTCTTCGGCAGGGTGATGATGCAGCAGCAGCATCAGTACCAACAACATCATCAGTACCAGCACCAACACAAGAAGCAACATCATCAGCACGAGCATCAGCAGCACTATCACCAGCAGACCATGGTGGCAAAGCAGTAACAGCTGTGGCGGCGGCAGCAGCCCCACAATCGCGTTCGCCGCCCGCCCCTTGTCCTGGCATTACCGGGCACCTTTACTCTCCCGGAAGCGGGGGGACGCTGCTCGAAGCGCAGACCGGGCTCGAGATATCGTTACACAACGATGGCGGCGGCGACAGCTGCGGCAGCAGCGCATTTGGTGTCGACGAAAACGTTGAGGACAGCCAGCCCGGCAATGGCAGCAGTAGACGCAGCACCAACGCCACCGGAAAGACGCCTCCGAGCACGGAATTGGAACACCCGAACGCCGACGCGCTGTTAGACGCCCCGGGCGAAAATGGCAGCCCTGATTGGAAAACCCTTCAAGCGACCCAGGGAACCTCTCAGGGACTAGGTCAATGCTCGAGGGGCAGCCAGAACAACACCCCCGGTAGCGGTGCTGAGGTATCGACCGGAACGAGATACGAGGGGGGGGCGTGCTCGCTGAGTGCGCGGGGGGGGTGCCGTTGCGGGTGCTTTGATCGGCTCTCGATCGCGAGCGCTTTTGCGGACCGCGTAAGAAGAGGCCTGCTTGAAACGGTGAGAGCGAGAGACGGGACCGGACGTTTCTCCCCGCGCGGCTGGTTCTCACGAGCGGCGCTGAGGTTGACGCCTGACAAAGTACGTAACTGCTTGCCTCTCCGTCGGGGCTGCCTCCGCTGCTGCTTCTGCTGCTGTTGTTCCCTTTGGAGGTGTTTTTGATGGCTAGCCCCGATGTGTTTGTTTGTCGTTTCCCCGGCGGCGGCTGCTGCTGCAATAGATAAAACATAAGTTAGCCGTGCCACACGTGTTGATCTTCGTTGACGTCACATACACATACCAGAGAAACATGAATAATACGCACGGGGTGATTAGTTCCGGGATCAATGTGGACGACTAAAATCGGAGGCCAGAAATCGGCGTGGGACGTACGGCTCATCGCCTCGGTTGGTCAGCAGCCCTCAACCTCAACCTCAACCTCAGGACCTCAAGCGCGCTTGCTATATAGCTCCTGTCCCTTGGGCACGAGGTCGTTCTCTGCGGCACACCGCCGATCGAGCCTTCTGCTCCGCTTTCACCCCCACCCACCGAGGTTTCGGTGGCCCACGACCAGGCGACGAATGGTGTCAAGGTAACCGCGTGCCAGGAACATCCGTGTCCCAAAAGCTATCACACGAACCCAACCTACTGCCGTGAAGCACGGTAATGAAGTAACAGCGCGGCAGTGGTCCGCAATGCTCCCGCCCCCGTCTTCGCCCCCCCCCCCCCCCCCCACCATAAGACTACGGCCATGCACAAACTGAGTACCCCCCCCCACCCCCCCCCGACAATTCAACGCGTTTGGGTGACACGCAAGGTCGGATACACTTGCAGTGCAGGCATCGGGTGTTCAAAGGCGGCGGCAAAGCTAGCGGGAGAGCTGCACAAGCCGAACCAGCAGACCACAATCCTTCCACAGTGAGCCAAATCGTCGCCCTGTCTTGTGCGGTAAAACACGCCCTCGTTTTTTCAATTCCAGGGCCACCCTCCCGCCCCCGCCCACCCCCTCGCAGCATTGTAGAGATGCGAGGGTCTATGGTTTGTCAGAATACGGCCATACATGACCATGATTACCCCCCCCCCGCGCGTGAGTGCACCCGCCTTACTTCGATCCCTTCCCCTCCCCGAACGCCTCGTTGTCGAAGAAAACTTCCTTCGCCAGCCGGGCGGTTGTAAAGGACGTGTTGGTGATATTCTGCGTCGGTGTTGTCGTTCCTTCGCGTGATATTTCCTCTCTTTGTGTGTCTCCCGTCTGGTCAATCCGGCTCACCCTTTCCCATTCTTGACCGGGGGGGACTTGTTCTCTTGTAAACGCAGGCACGCCATGTCCATGATCGCGCAACTCCCTGTACGCAAACTGCCGGGCTGCGGTTACTCCACCTGCGCCAAGCTCAAGACCGAGCTCGGGTATGTACCTTAACGCTTTGAGGGTATGTGCGTTAACCCGTTTGAGGTCGTGTATGTACCTTGACCCTTGTAGGGTGTGTACCTGAACCATTCCAATGTATATACTTTAGCCGTTTTAGGGTATACCGGGTACCGGTATGCCTTCACCTTTTTGGGACCCATATGTAAACCATAACATAAACGAGATGTACGGCCTTACCATTGTGTGAGCGCGCGGCATACCGTAGTTCATGCTGCGCTCGTGCCATACAACCCCTAGCATTGGAGTCCTGACATGAAAAACGCCGTCCGCTATCCTAGCAACCCGCGTTGCTTGGTTTTGCCGATGCTGCAATCGTCATTTCATTGGTTATTAGGGTGTTTGCGATGTGCCAAACTCGGTTGGGTAGGGGTTGGGTAGGAAAACATGTAATAATTATATTAAAACCGTCGAACTTCATAATCTAAGGCCGAAAAAAGAAGTAATACTTCGAAGTATTAAAAAAAGGTGGTTAAAAAGCACATTTTCCTACCGTTTTTTTGTTTCCAAACCGGGTTGGTTGGCGTTGTGTTGAGAAATTCGTTGATTTCAATGCTATGTTTACATCTTTTCCAACCCAACGGAGGTTGAAAATCGCAAATACCCTATTGCCCTCTCTCCGAAGTCCTGAAAGGGTTAACAGCACCAGGGGCTTCCCCGAAATATAATCGCCAAGGATTAACTATTCTCATCTGTCTTGTTTTGGGGTTGATGATCGGGGGAGAGGCCGGGACTCTCTATGGTTTCGTTTTTCGTCCACTGACATTTATGACGCTTTTTCGTTTTCGTTGTTTTTGAGAGAACTCCCATAGCAGGGGGGTGGGGTGGGGTGAGGTGGTGAGAGGGATAGACGCACTACGGTACGGAGGGTGCGATTCCAGAGGGGCCACCCACACTATTCCTGGGGGCAATCTAACGATCGTCACAGGTGCAAGGATTTCGTCCAATCGTTCCCACTCAGGAAATGGAGGGTTTCGCCCGTGTGGTTGTCTTTACGTGGCCGGGGGTTGAATCCCTCTTGCCCCCCCCCCGTCATTAGATTAAGCAATGTCTGCGTGGGCGGTGAAAGCCCAACGTGCTCCATCCCGGCATTGCAAGGATGCGAGGATATTTGGTCATTCGTCTATGCCTATGCATGAAATGAGTACGCCGCCCCCCTCCCCTCGTCCGTTGCAGGATAACGGAAACCCGTAAACTCCGAGAGTCTCCGTGGCTGCTCCTCGTACGGGTTGTTGGGATAAAACTTGCGAAGGTTCTCTTCCTACTCTGCAGGTAAGGAGCAGATACAAAGGACGATAATTGTGTTGGTACGTACGTGACATAACACTGGTGAGGGGGGGCGTGTATTTATTTCTTTCTCGGCCGTGGTCGTATGACCGTACACCCGCGCATCCCTACAACCGATGGAGGGGGGGAGAATGATACGCACGAGGCGTGACGCCTGGGAAGGGGAGGGGGGGGGGTGATACGTATGAGATATAACATTTGTCGTTGGTGGTGGCTGGCGGGGAGGTTCAGAGTTATGCAGGGGCTCAAAGTGGAGGACGAAACAGGTTTCTGAGCCGGCGAAGCAGTTGCTGGTATAGTTCGGAAAGGAAATAGATGAACAGGCAGTTTTACTGTCTCTCCACTGTGTCGCGTGTTGACCGAACTTCCTCCTGTCTTTGATGCGGCGGCGGTCTGGTGTAATTGGGCGCTGCACCGCCCCTGCTACTACTATTACTGCTGTTGATGTTACCGTTGCAGACGCAGATGCTATTGTTGATATTGTTGTTGGTACTGTTGCTATTGCTGCTGCTGTTACTGCTTGTCCTCATGGCTGCAGTATATTTGACGTTGTGCGCACGGTATTTATCTGCGTGTCCCTCGTTTCCCTGGAGGCAGTCATCAAGACGAGTCTGTGAAAAATTATGGTGGCCTGGCCGTCAGCTTGTGACATAGATTAGGCCCCTTAGCAGACGGCGCCCCCCATCGTGGAGCACCCCTCCCCGTTTTTTCCCTCGCCCAACGTTTCTCTCCAATGTTCCCTGGCGTTTTTCTGTCGCAGGGGAGAAGACCCATCCCCAGTGGTACCGTCCGTCCGTCCCAAGACCATGAGCGACGAAGATTCTTTCAAGCACGGCACCGTTCGCTCAAGAGCCCAGGTGTGGTACACTAAGCCGTAACCTTCACCGCTGGCACACCATCACAGGGCGCATGGAACAGCCACGAAGTTTCTAGTACGCCGGGAACGCTGCAACCCCCCCCCCCCGCGCCCCATTCTTCCACCTGTCAGTCACACGCCATAAAAATAGCCTCTCCGTGCCGCCCTCTCCCCTTCACCCCTCTGTCTAGTAGCGAGAGAGGGCCGCGCGTGCGCCGCGTATCGCATTTGTTGTTGTTGTTATTGTTGTTGTTGTTGTTGTTGTTGTTGTTGTTGTTGTCGTCGCCGTCGTTGTTGCTGTTGTCTAACTACTATTATTGTTACTATTGTTATTATTGTTGTTGTTGTTGCTTTTTTTATGTTTGCCATCTGGCAATGTGCGTGTCAATCGCAAAGTTTAACGAATCCGCAGAAAACGAAAATCGCTACAAAAGAGGATAAAAAAGGCCACCACCAAAACCAATGTGATGCACGAAGCTAAACTCCAACAGACACTTCTGCGCCTTCGTTCTTGCCCGCTTTCCGTTGTCTCAACACATCTTCAACACTGCCGCTAAACAAACGAAAAAAAAAGGTGGAGCGTCATGTTCGTCGCTTGGCTGCTCCGCTCCTCGTCCGCGCCGGGGACCGCGCGCGCCTGCACAGAGAAGCGCCAGACGCGCTCCGCTTCGGGCTCCGCCGCGCGAGCAAAGGCCACGGCTCTCGAGTGACTCGTCAGTGCGCTGTGTCTTCGTGGGTGGTGACGGCTATGGGGGCCGTCACCACCACTAGAGCCACCTTAGCAGCAGCAGCGGCGGCGGGGTCGGGGTTAGGATCGGGGGCGAGGGCGGGGGCAGTTGCGGGGGTGAAAAACGAAGGGTTTTCGAAGAGGTCGAACAAGGCGGGGTCCGCAGCGGGGGGTGGGCGCGCGCTACCGGTCACCGGCGGTGACACCGGGGTGGGGGTGCTGAATTTGTCGACATCGCCGGGGGCAGGTGGGGACGCGGGAGAGCGGCGGGGGGCGGAGATAACAGGGCGAGGTGGTGATTCGATTGAAGGGGGCTTCGGGGAAGCGCGGCCGGATGCTCTGAGGCGAAATCGCTCGCCTTGGGATGCTGGGCAGACCCTTTCTGCTGCGGAAGACGGGATTCCTTTGTCGTCGGAATGCGTGGTGATTTCTCCACCGCCGTCGCAGGCGTCGTCACAGCAAGGGCACAGAGATGAAGCCTTGTCGGAAGTAGTTCGGCTGGCGATGACCATGTTCGACAAAATCTGCTCTCCGGGGGAAAAACTGGACATAACGCTTCTCACCGTCGGGTTCGCAGGGTTTCGAAAACTTGGAGGCGGGGCGCAAGCGGGAATGGCTAGGTACGTTGCACGTCCCGTGCAAGGCGCGTGCTACGATAATGTAGATCTTTTTGGCTACAATGTTGTTGTTGTTTTCACATTAATTCATGATCGTCACAATCAAGTCCGTGGTCACAGTACAGGCTGCAGTCACTCTGGAGAGCAAGAATACCGCAGGTAAAAAAAAAAAACAATGCAAAACGATCGAACGTGGTACACGTGTCATAGCTGAATAACATTTGTGGCTGGCGAAACTCATGAACTGAAAAGCTACCGACAAACCTTTCAATGCAATTAGTGTTTAACGCTTTGTTTCGATATGTACCTAGGCCATGCAACTGTTTATCGGACCATGCACGCCAGGCGGCGCGTTACGTCGTTCTTCGCGAGCGAATGTTCCACAGCATGCGCAGTGCGTTATCACTAAGCTTGCTGGGCCCTTCTTCGCACTCCCGTGAAGGGGACAAAACGCTTGGTAGCATTTGACTATGAAAACCTTGTGTTAATGGGTGGAAACGGGTTAATGACGAAATTTCCACAAAGGGCGCAGTACGTTATCGCCAACGAAACATCCCACGGTAGGATCTGCACTTTGAGCTCCTGAAGCGTGGCACTACCGGTTAGCACGATTGTTTCACGAGTATTTTTTTTTCAGGCCTAGCGCGTATAAAATGCTGGTCGCGTTGCGCGAACGATTGTCACTTTGAAGTCATGCTTCGGGTGAGAGTTTAACAGATATCCCCATGTTAGGAGCTCAGAAATTTCTTGGAATCTGCTGCACCCCTAACGTGAGATGGCTCCAACAACGTTGTTCCCCTTGTGTAGCACACAAACACTCTTCAACACTAAGTTCAGCGCATTATCGTCGGCCGGTTTCGAGTATTACACTCAATGGTCTTGCTCTTCTTGTCTGCCCACTGCCGCCCGCCCGCCCGCCCTCGGCGTCCTTCCCCAGGTACCTTGGGGCGTCGCAGAAATCGCGACAAGCCAACAGTGGTGAGTCGGTCGACGAGAACAACCACCCCACCATCAGCCCCGGTATTAAAAACACTTCCTCGGGCCTCCTTCGCAGAAGCCCCCCGCCCCCCTCCGCCTCCACTGCCTCCGTACCCACGGGCCGCAAGAACTACGCCTTTGGCTCTGCCTCACGCGCCACGAAGCGCCCCGTTCAGGCTTCGCCGGCAGCCGCTACGGTGGCGGCGGCAGCAAAGGCGGGAGCAGCGGGGACGGCCACGCAAGACTCGCCCATAGATATTAGTACGCAACTGAGCGTTGATGCCTCGGTATCAGAGAGTGCGAAACGCCCACGTGTTCAAGGAAACCCTTACCCTCCCCCGCATCGACAAGGGCGACGACGACCCCATGAGGGTGCGTCTGTTCTTGCGGGGCATGCGGGGGCTGGCGGGGAAGGTGTGGCAGGAGCGAAGGGTTCGGAGATGAGTGAGGGCGGTGATGGCATTGACTGGGAGGAGGCGGAGCTTCTGGTGGTCGGTGAAGGGGGTCAGGATGTGCCCGGGAGGGGCAGGCTAGACTGGTGCGGGCCGTGCCGGGCGCATGTGTTGTTGGCGGACGTGGAGGTGAATTGTTTTTCGTGTATGTCCTCCCCCCGTCACTCTTGTCTCGACCACGTTGTTGTTGTTGACGTTGTTGTTGGTGTTGGTGGTGGTGGTGGTGGTGGTTGTTGGTGTTGTTGTTGTGGTTGTTGTCGTTGTGGTTATTCCTCTTTGCTTTCGTTTGTTTTGCTCAGATGCCGCGCGGCCGTTGCTGAATGAGCCTGGCGTTGGTGCGTTTGCAGTTAATAATTTTGTCACTGGGGTTTTGTTGGAGACGTTTTCGCACGGGTGGCGAGCTCTGCACCTCCTTCCGAGAGGCGTTCATCACGGTGTGTGACGCTACGCTCCGTCGAAAGCCTCGCGGCCGAGTGACTACTTTCTCTCGTCCGGTCACAGAGCGCGGTTTCAGCTCGTGTATGTATGTCGCCGCGCGCCTCGGTAGGTATGTCGCTCAATTTCCACCTCCCCTCCCCTCCCCTCCCTCCCCTCTCCTTGCCCTCCCCTCCCCTCCCCCCGACACAGGAACATGCCTCGTCAGATTTTCACCGGGCGCGCTTACAATCGGCATAACACAGAAGCTCAAGTCCGCTAAACGGCGGCAACAACCAACAAGACACGATTAATCTGAGCAAGGCTTGAATTCTTACTGTGGAGCACCAATCCTGATCGTAGGCTGTTGTTTCGGATGTAGTAAAGTGTTCTCCGCTGAGCGCGAATTGTTAATAATACGAAGTACCATGATATGCTCCAAGCGCCCCCCTAAAAGTGAGCCTGACGCTTTTGTTGGGTTGCTTCTTATTCGTCGACCTACACTGCACGGTACACCGAGAAGGGGTGAGGAGGGGCGGGGGCCGGAGAGGGGGTGAGGCCACGAACACCCCGTGCCGGTTTCGCGCACATGCGTCGTGAATTAAAGGCATCCCGGCCGCACGCGTCATGGCCTTGCCATCAAGAGAGATGCCAGTGGAAATTACTCCCACCAATATGCACCAAGTTCCGGTCACAAAAACGCCGCGTGCACCTGAAATCCCGCCGCGTTTGAAAAGTGGAAAGTCCTCGACTTAGAGCGGGTTTCCCACCCCGACGTTATCATTGTTCGTGTACATATTTTATAAAATTACTCTAACGACGTCAGCTGTGAGTTCGAGGAATTTTAGGTACAGATTATTCTACCCTCGCCCCTGAACGGTACCCCTCTGGCTTGTCGTCTGCCCCCCCCCCCCCCCCCCCCCCCCCTTCCCCTCCCCTCTCTCCTATTTTTTTGCTTGCAGTCACTGGCTTTTGTCCGGTTCATTTTCCTTACGTGATGCGTGCTACGGTCGGGGTGACCCTCTTTTCGCTAGCTTATTTTCTGAAATGATGGGGCGCTCCTTAACCCACAATCGTCGGAAAATAGGCCCCCTTTTTTCTTTGCACGATTCTCGTTGTTGTACCCACAGTACGCCATGGGATGGGATCGCTCGTCGGGTTGCTCTTTGATATACACATTTTTCTTCTATCAGAGTCATGTTTTTGGCCTCAGAAGGCAAAGAGCTCTCACTCAGATAGGGAGCCCCAGGAAAGAACAACGGTGTGCACCTCTTCGGGCGCGGAGTCATCGGACGGTAAG
The DNA here is from genome assembly GCA_012845835.1 of Undaria pinnatifida. Classification (NCBI taxonomy): domain Eukaryota; class Phaeophyceae; order Laminariales; family Alariaceae; genus Undaria; species Undaria pinnatifida. The sequence goes on along the minus strand of JABAKD010000015.1, from coordinate 4,404,408 downwards.
GGTCGAACTTTTGGTGCTAAAGGTTTCCGACCCCGGTTTGGGCTTCTCAACCGTGGAACTACCAGTCAGAACGAGGTAACTGTACGAGTATGTTTTAGGACTACTAGAGCGCTTGGAAGTGTCTGGTCGGGTTGCGCGAAGGAACGTCTTCGAGGTTATGCTTTGGGTGAGATGTTGAGCTCGCCAAGATAGGAGCTCAGAAAACTTCTGCTTCACCCCCTAGCGTCTGCATCTTTAGATCTGCGCTCCCCGGTCTGTTACCACGGGTAACCACGGAGGTCAACTACTGTGTGCGGCGACTCCCTCGAGAGCTTTTCGAAGGCACATTCGTGAGTACCTAAGGTTGCGGGGGTGGGTAATATCTTGGAGATACTCTCCGGGAAGACCCGGCAGAAGCCCTCCCCCCCCCCCTCCCCGAAGAAAAGCACGTATGCTTTATTGCTACAGTGCCCGTCACTGTAATTAGCTCTAGGGGGCGGGGATTAGGGGAAATAGATAGTCTCCGTCAGGGAAACTCAAGGCCCGGCAGAACCCCCCCCCCCCCCCCCCCCCCCCTCCCCGAAGAAAAGCACGTATGCTTCAATACTACAGTACGAGTTTCTTCTTTACGTAACGCACGTCTGTTGCTTGTACTTAGTGTAAGGGTGTCAATGGTTACCCCCTTTGGAGCTTCAGAAGGAAAAGTTGACAATGAAAATGGACGGTTGCGGCATCGACCGCTGCTGGGCGGCAATGGTGATATAATTGGTGTCCGAACGACGACGCCAACAATGCAAAAATACTCGTACAGGACGGGCGCAGCATAATCCTACCCGTACGTGCTGCTGCTGGGCGCTCACGCTATACGCACTCGTAGACGCTTGAAACATATCGCAATCGTCCTTTATTTTGGCTGCTGTACACGGGTCCCCGAACGGGTTCATCGAGCGTACTAGCCCGGGGTTAACCTCTTTGGAACTGCGTTCTCGGCTTCGGAGACAAACTACGGCCATGACTACGGTAGGGGGGGGGTTCTTGAGTCCTCCCACGCTAGGGGGGCAGCAGATTCTAAGAATTTCTGAGCTCCTAGCATGAGGAGCTCAATATCTCACCCGAAACATGGCTTCGAAAACATTCATCATTCGTTCGCGCAACCCGACCAGCACTTCTGCGCGCGACGAGTCCTCGAACGAATGTACTCGATTCATCCTACGGTAGCCCCCCAACTTCTCTTTAACAAAATCGCCGGTTGTGAGACCAGTGCCCGGCCGTATCTCCTGAATTACGGCTGCCCCTTGACCCCCCGACGTCATCGTTCGACCCTCATTTGCAAACAAGAAAATACGTGAGGAATTTATTTTTCAGAGCACATCCTTCCTCTCGTGTCGAGCAGCCATGAAACGTTCGTTGTAATCGTTTTTGTCTTTTTTGGGGGGGGCTATCGTAGAATCAGTCACGCGTCAAATTGTCATACTAACCGATAGTGGCTCAAACCAGGTCAGAAACGTTTGGCCCAAAACCTGTGCGACCCTTGCCGCGGCTTGTTTTTGGTGTATAATGCGTGTACCGAAGGCAACGCGGAGAGAAAAGATCGAATTGTCAAACGCAGTTTGTGAAGATGAGTATCGACGACATCATCGATCTCACAGCTTTGTGTCTTTATTCATACTAACGTCTGTAATAAACAAAAAAAACGACTTCAGCGTCGGCGACACGACACGTAGCACTGCGGGATTACGGGGTGAAAGTACTATCAACAGTGTCCAAGCTACAATCTAAGGAGATAGCTAGCTAACAACACGAGCACAACTTGTGCTGCTGCTGCTGCTGCTGATGCTGCTGCGCTGCTGCACGTCCATTCTATAGATGTTTGATAAAGTCGCACTTACCATATTGTTGGCCGCAATACCTGGGTCCCGATATGCATTTTTCGAGGAGGTATAATATGTTTTTTTTTCAGACGGTATAACACGTGATAACTTGCCGTGCGTTGTACCTGCTATACCTTTAGCTACTCGGTGGCACCAGAGGCTGAGGAAATAATTCCTGACGTGGGCCAGCCGCCGCGTGCACCACCGGCGGACACGATATATATGGCTGCAGTCCACCACCATTTTACCACTCTGGAAAAAATATTCCACAGAAGTTCAACTACTTTGTCACCCAAAATGTGGGCGAAATTCTTCGGGGGTGCGATGAGCGCTACCCTACGCCGAGCAAGCAGCGCAACAACCCGGTTCACCAACAAATGCGGGCAGGTTCGGAAAAACCGATAGCCCCCTCAAAAAAAAAACAGACACCTGGTGCTTCGTATGATTTTTTAGTTATCCCCACCGTGACATGGGTGCACAGTGTAGTTTCAGCACACAGGTGAATCGGATGCTCTCCTTGTATTCTTGTGTTCACCCTACTTGTAAGATTCATCGCCTACTGCACCAAGATCTGGTGGTGTCCTTGTTGCGGATAACCCGGAAGTAAACCCTCAGTTAGTTGACTTTACGCCGGCGACTGGGTTTATGCTTCTTTCATACAAAATGCGCGCGCCCAACCAAACATGCAGGTTGACGATTGGACGGGCTACGATCGGAACGGCCCACCCGCTTTCCAGAAATGAGTCCCCCCGGCAAATTATCGCACGGCGTCTTGGGGGGCTCGCCGTTGTCATCGACACGCCGTTTCTTTCCAAAACACCCTTCAGTTCCGTACGTTTGTACGTATATTGGTGCAGGTCTGTACGTATAATGGTGAAGACGCGGAAAGCACGCACTCTCCGTGTAAAAACGAGCAGACCAGCAGGGGGTACCATACGGTAACAGTAACGAGAAGCTATACCCACTCTTTTTCTCAAGAGACCGGATCACCGCAACCCAAACGAGGGGGCTCAGGACACGGCATTCGTCATCCGAACCTAAAAAAACACAGGGTTAGGAATTGATTCTGCCCCCCCCCCCCCCTCCGCAAATCCTACCCAGCTACCCATCGCACGGGGCCAAAGGCCGGGTAGGCGGCACTCGCTTGGCACTCCTAGAGAGCCTTCCGCTCTTAGAGAGCCTGTATGCAAAGTACACACCCTTCTCGTTGGCTGCGGACAGCAGCGCCAGCAGGTTGCCGATATCCACGCTTGCGGGGCCGCCTTCCCCCCCCCAACTTCGCAGACCCTGCCCCGCTCCCCATCGCACGGGGCGAAAGGCCATGCCGCACTCGCTCGGCGCTCCTACAGCACCCTCAGGCCGTTCCTAAAGCGCTTCTAGAGCGCTCCTAGAGAGCGTTTATGCGAAGTGCACGCCCTTCTCGTTGAAAGCAGACAGCAGCGCCAGCAGGTCATCGATATCCATGCTCGCGGCCCGTCTCCCCTCCAGCGACTCGGTGGTCAGCACGCCTTCCACTAGCACCTTCACCTCTGCCTCCGTCACCCGGGCATCCTCGTCCCCGGTGTCCATAGCGTCCGCAGAAGCAGAACTTGCTCCTGATCTCGGTGTTGCTGTTTTAGCTGCTGCTGCTGATGTGCTACCGGTGCTGCTGCTGCTACGCCCTTTCCCCGCACTGTTGATTGCCCGGTACGTATTTACGTTGCTCGCGAGAAGCTGCAGGCCGGAGGCCGTTTGCGGGAAAGATAAAGTCGAGACGCGTGTGCGGGCGGCGTGGAAAGGGGATGGTGAGGTTTTTCTCATTGTCATGCATGGCCGTAGTAAATACCATAGAGGGGGGTGGGGGTAGGGGTCGGCGAGTGATGGTTGTTGACTGAGGGGGGGGATCGGCGAGAAATAACTGTTGGTTGGTTGATTGGTTGGTTGGTCGATTTTTTCGTAGAATGGAGTGTCCAAGCAGCGAGAGAGGATAGGGGGGGGGGGGGGGATAAGGGTGGAAGGGAATGGTTGAGCCAGGCTTTTGCCTACAACCCCCAGCCGGTCGGTGGACGCATGAGCCATCCCACGGTGGGGGTGCAGCAGATTCTAAGAATTTTCTGAGGTCCTAACGCAAGGAACGTAGCATCTCACGCGAAGCATGACTTCTAACACATTCGCTCCCCAAAACCGACCAACATTATCCGCGCCAATCCCAAAACAAACGTGCTCGCGAAAGTATCATACTAACCGATGTTTCCACGCTCGAGGAGTCCAACCGGTCACAATTGTGTTTGGCCCAAAAAATCGCAACCCCTACCGAGGGATAACTTGCATTTGGACAAAAAAAATGGCCAGAGAACCAGCTACACACGCCTCTCCGCAAACCAGACCAGGCTCGGTAGGAGAAACTACGAATACATCCAGTACATTTTGGATAAGCTCTTGTTAGATTTTCGTGTGCTTCTTGCCCCCTCTGTCCCGCCGTACACAGCTCTACTCTACCAAAAGGTGCCCTCCCTTCGCAGGCGAGCCTCGAATCTATTATCGAAAGCGCGCGTGCCGTGACGAGTCGCCGGTTTGAAGTTTGGGGGTCATCCCCTCCCGCCCTTTCCCGCTCCTCCCAAAAATACTAAAGTTGTTGCAATACCAAAATAATCGAGGCAGACCTTGAGGGTGGCCTTGGTCGTGAGCGTGGCCCTCAGTGTCTTGTGCTTGCGGTTGAAGATAACGCGAATCATACCGTCCCACTCGGTGAAATTCACCGGGGGCGGCGGGTTGCGCAGTTCTATTCGGACGACGCGCGAGTCCACCTTGGGAGGCGGTCGGAAGTTATTCCGATTTACCTGTCGCGAAAAAGCCGGGGGGGTGGATATACGCGCAAAACAATAAGTAAAACATACGCAAGCTGCACGCTCGATTGGTCGAAACTCATGTCACGATAAAGACGTTTCTTGTATACGCGCAGAGAACAAAAAGCAAAGAAAAAAACGAAAGCTGCACATCCAGTTGGTCGAAATTCATGGGTTAACCCTTTCACCACCGGAAAAACGTTTCCACTCTATTTCCAAGTAGTGTGTCCCAAAATAACGGGTTGCAGCCCTTAGGGGGCCAAGTTGGGAGCGGGCAGGGAAGGGAGGGGGTGGGGGTATTCCCATGTACCTGGGACACAAAAAGTCGGTTTTGCGTGTGCGCCAATTACACAAGCAAACCGAGGCGGGCAGGCGAGAGGGGGGGGGGGTGACAGCGAAGGCGAAGGTAAAGGTGGCGGCGGGGCGCATGGGCATTGCCTTCGCGTCGCCATGAAAATTTTGTACCTGCGGTACGAAAGTGACACGACGACGAAAAGGGCAGATTTCGTATATGCGGTGTGAACATTATACGACGACAAAAACAGCAGACACGGCCACTGATTGCTACTACAGCACTAATAGGCACCAGGTGTAAACACTGCGACCCGGTGCTTCATTGTGCGGAAGAGAGGAAAAAAGCAAATCCCGCATGGGACGGAATGCTCTCATGGCGCGATCCCTGACATGGGTGCCAACCGTTGCTGGTTCGTGAAAGCATGCTAGCAACCATTTCGGACCACTACTCGTAAGGCATTTCAAGATAACACAAGTATCAACATGCTTTTCCATCGAGCAAAATGAGCATAGACGGAGGCGAAACATGGTACGAAGCATAGACTGCTGTTTTTACGCTGCTTATCTAAGCAAGAGAAAAAAAAAAGATCGGAAAAAAGACAAAAAAAAAAGACATAAATAAGCCCAGCTTCAGCGCCTCCGCAAGACCGACCTTAAAGAGCTGGTCGACCTTTGCCAAGAGCTGCGTGTTGACGGAGAGTCGACACCACATGTCCGTTCCGGGTCTTTAGATGCACCACGTGCCGATACACGTGGCGAGAGTTCGGCGTTGCGGGGTAGGCGGGGAGAAGTGGGGGGAGGGGAGGAGGTGAACAATGTCAAAGTAGTAATGGCGTCGGTATTGTTTCGATATTGAAGCCATCCTCTAAAAACTAAAAATAGTACCTCGTGCTACGACTTCTTTTGCTGCCGCCGCTGCCGCCTGCGCGCCAACGCAACCGATAAACACTCCTCACAAACCGGGGCTGCCTCACACGCGGTCCCCGCAGGAAAACGCGAGACGAAACCAACACCAATGACGATGAAAACAACGACGCGGGGGCGTGGGGGGAGCTCACTTTGCCGTGAGCCGCTGCGCGAACTCCTCCTGGAACATGATGACTGCGCAGCGAAACATCGGTCGGTGCGCCAGCAACTTAAATAGCAGGGGGGACGATATCTGCGGCAAGGAAAGAGGGGGGAGGAGGGGAACAGCCAACACGAGGAGGGGGAAGTTAACCGTGTCTTCGTTGCGACGCCGGGGTGCACAGATTGCTCGGCGTTTTGTTCTGTGTTGTTTTGTGTGGGAGTGTTTTTTAGTTCGTTTTCGTCTCCTTTTTGGGGGGGGGGGTGTTGGCGGTAAATCTGTGTCCCATGCAACAGAAACAGAACAGCTACAGCAGCAGCCACGCATTTCGGGCAGAGTAACGTAAAAGGTAGAGTGCTTTCCAAATCACGTAAGTAGTTCTCTGTGGTGTGCGCAGCAGCAGTACCACCACCACCAGTCCCAGCAGCAGCGAGTTCACACCGCAACAAAATAATCGTAATCGACGCGCCATATTCAACATTGCACAGAGTTGCCCGGCAAAAAAAAAGTTTTTCGGTGACCACCAAGTAGGCCATGCGCGGTACGTTATCGCTTGTACGAGACCGTGCCGATACTAACAAAACACTCATGGAGAATGGATTGGCAGCTTTCCTCAAGCAAGCGCCTCCTCTTTGCTCCGCCCGCGTGGCGTAGACGCATGCTACTAATATAGTAATATAGTACCGTAGGGGCGCACCTAACTTTCCTGAGGATACCCACTTTAAAAACCCTATACATCCATCACCCAAGAAGCCAATGTTGAGAAAAAAAAACAAAAAATACTATCCGATGAGCAAGCCCATGGACTAGCCACAAAGCGACTAGGTATCAAGCCAAGAGCATAGTAAAAACAAACACCTATTTGACGGATATCCATTGCTAACAGGACGAAATCACACACAAACAAGGACAGCATCGCCACCTTTCACGCGAGCTCTCCTGCGCTACGACTGTGTTCGATTGAGGCTCAGTACATCTGGTGAGACCGGCCAACAACAATAAACTTGGGTCAAACGCTATTATGTAAAAGGCGGGTGCTTTTGCCCCCTCATTTGCTTGAAGAATAATCTTGAGTCGTTCTACGGCAGCCTCCCCAACCTGTCTGTAACGAAATCGCCGGTTTAGAAACCAGCTCCCGACCGTATCTCCTGAAATACGGTGTGTCCCTTGCCACCGGTAGCCATTCACGATAATCCCGATTTTTTCGAAGAAAACGTGGTTCCAAGATTTGGTCCCGATTACTCAGAGAATGTACGATGGTAGCGATCATTTCCTCTGGACACGAGCAACCCAGCGAGAACAGGATACTAGACGCGGGGAAAAATACAGACCTTTCCGTCCACCCTACAAGCGCATAGCAGTGTAATTCGGCACGGCCATTTCAATCCCTGGGAAGGGCACCGCGGTGACAACGCACACATTGCGGGGCTATTCCCGGGCGAGATCCCACTGCCTCGGGACAGGAGGCCCCATCTAATCCAATGCTTACCTTGAATGTCCGATACCAGCGGAAAGCAATACTGCAGTATCGTACTACGTGTTCGTATGCTTGCACTCCTGTAGCTTCTCTACCGGCCTACCAGCACGCCCTCCAAGCGCGCACACACCAGACTGGTCATTATCTAGATCATCCACGATAGAGCCTGTACTTGCCGTTATGAGATGCGCCGCGAGATCCGTATACGGGTTCCACCCCGCAAACATGTGCGCAAGAACTGTGTAGTATAGATCCCACCCGGCAAAGACGCTATTTAGATAGCACACATTGTATGTATAGCATGTGTGCAAGAGCCGTGTACGTCAGGTCCCACTCAGAATATACTACAAAGATCGTGCAGATCGTATATATCGGGGAATAGCCGTACAATACAGATCCCACCCGGCAAACACGATTTAGGTAGTACACATCGTGTATATCAGGGATAAAATATGTGCAACAGCTGTGTAATAGATATCCCACCCAGAAAACGTTATATAGATCGTGCAGATCGTTATATCGGGGATTGGCCGTACAGAACAGATTCCACCCGGCAAACACGACAGAGGTAGTGCAGATCGAGGATTAGCCGTATAACACAGACCCCCCCCGGCAAAGCACAGCCCCCCGGCAAAAACGATTTAGATCGCACAGATCGTGTAAATCAGAGAGAAATTGTGTGCAAGAGCCGTGTAAATAACACCCAGAAAACGCTATATATAGATCGTGCAGATATACATATCGGATTAGCCGTAAAACACAGATCCCCACCCGGCAAACATGACTTAGGCAGTGTAGATCGAATATATCAGGGATATACATATATCGACCCCAACAGATCGTAGATATCAGATCGTAGATATCAGATCGTAGATATCAGATCGTACACATCGGGGACTAACCGTATAATACAGATCCCATCCTGCAGACACGATTTAGGTAGTGCAGATCGTATATACCAGGGATTTAATTGCCCCGACAGATCAATTACTAGATCTCGAAATGAGCACCTGGCCTATTCGATGCGCCCAAGCGTCTCACATTGTACGGAACGTTGGCAACGAGGACGTCGAAGAACGGCAACGGGACCTTGAGAACATCCCCCTGGATTATCTGCAGCGTCTTTTCCCACTCCCTGTATGATGGCACGGGTATGATATCATCGAAAAGTCGGCATGGTGTTTATGAAAAAAAATACGCTTGCATGTATCCCCCGCTCCCTGTATGATGGCACGGGTATGATATCATCGAAACGTCGGCATGGTGACCTGAAAAAAAATACGCTTGCATGTATCCCCCGCTCCCTGTATGATGGCACGGGTATTATATCATCGAAACGTCGGCATTGTGACATGAAAAAAAAATACGCTTGCATGTATCCGTTTTCGCGCTACAAAGTTGACCCAAGTCCAATTTCTAGCTTGTCGACAAAAGCGGGTGCAGATTTTAAAGGGATTTTGTAAAAACTTAACAAAACATCGGACACGAAGTCCAAGTAGCTTGCCCCCCCAAAATAATGCGCGAGCAGTTTCAATGGGTTAAGGGAGGGGGCGGGAGCGGGGTGTAACAGCGTGACGGTGGGAGGAAGGAAGAAAGCAAATAAGGAAAAAAAAACGAAAAACAAAAGGTATCGAACAGGAGAGACTATCGGGAAAGAACAGAGATCCCACGACTTGCACCCGACACCAAATACACTTTCATGTAAGGGAGGGAGGGGGAGGGGGTACAAGAGTGATGGCACGAGGAAGGAAGAGAGCAAAAACTGAAGGAGGAAGGAAAAACAAAACTTCAAAACAGAGCGAGAAAAAACAGATAACCCATGTTTTTGCACTCACGTTCCTTCTACGCGCTTCATGACCTCTCGGACCATTCGAGTGTCTAGCTCGACGGCGATCACTTTTTTCGCCTGCTCCAGCAAGCGCACCGTGAGGTTACCTGTTCCGGGACCGATCTCCATAACGACGTCCGTTCTCTGAACAGCCGCCCGATCTACGATTCCCTAGGTTCATGATCGCAATGGCCGTGGTTGGTTGAAGGGTTGTAGGGCAAAAAAATCAGGACCGGTGGGAGATAGAGGCAGCGAGCGGGAGGAGGGAGGAGGGAGGAGGGAGGGGGGAGGGGGGGGACATACTCATTTGTTGCTTGCCTTAGTCATTTGACCATTGACCACACATCCCTTTCGAGACGGAGCACCGTTCCTACTCCTAATAGAGACACCTCCAACATTTGGGGGCTCATTACGCTTCTTCCATATATCCTGTTTCGCCGACTGCGGCCATCATCTATCTCCTAGGATGCGATCGTTTTCTCACTACTCTCTAGCCTACCAAACTCTTTCATGTCACATACGTCTAATTTCCTCATCTCCTCTAACGCATCCCGCTCCTCCTTGTATATTTCGCATTCTCCTACTATTTGAGTCCTACTCTCTATTGTTGTGTCACACGGGCACATATTTGTAGCCACGTCCTCCTCCCGACTACTGGTATATCTCTTTCTTCTTTCTGGTAGGTCCAGGTCTCCTACACGAAATCGCAGTTTCAGCTCTTTCGCGTAGTCCATTGGGCCGTGCAGATATTTTTTCATCCCAATATCGTCCCTCAACCCCCCGTATATCTCTCAAGTGCTTCTCCGCTTTCGCCTTATTTCTTAGCGCTAGCCTTTCCCTTTCTTCTATTATTTCTTTCACCTCTGTCTTGTACCCGCCAAACTTCTTTATAGACAATACCTCTTCTTGGTCTCCCCGTAAGTCCTTCCACATTTTCTCGACTACGTTATCTCGTCTTAGTCCAGCTCGCCCTTTAGTTATTTTCTTCCATACAGCCCTATCAACTATGGCTAGCAACCTATTTTCTGGCATATTATTTACTTTACTAATGGTACTCCCGAAGTTTGCCGGTTGCCGACCGGTATGGCGGAAAAAAACAAAATTGGTGCTGTATCTTCTTCATGTAAGTACTAAAAAAACAAAAAAATAGCAGGGCAGCAGTACGGCAGTGCAGCAGTACGTACGGTAGTAAAGGACAGAGGAGTGCAGCAGTGGGGACGGTGGTACTCCCAAGCACCCAGTGGGAGGCCGGTATTGTAGGGAAAAAAAAAGGTTCATCTCTCACAGGACGCAAAAACACTCCCACGCACGGAACGGCCCACCCACCCACCACCGACGACGCGGCAGTGCACCCTACACCCACCCACCGACCAAACCTTTACTACACACAGCAGAACAGCAGTGCAGCAGTACGTACAGCAGTACACCTGGTACGCGGGGAGCAGTTAGTTGGTTAGTTCTTGAGGACCTTGTATGAAACAGGAAACAAACGGGGGGACTTTCATTTTTTGACGATACTCGGCCATCTCGGGGAGCGAGCGAGCCGCCATCCACCACCCACCATCCACCCACCACCCACCATCCACCCGCGGACCTACCCAGTACTGCAGTACAGCAATGCAGCAGTACGTAGAGCAATACACCTGACAGGCGAGCAGCAGCCGATTCGTTGGTTACAATGCTCTCGGGCTGGGCGGGATTTGCAATTGTGTACTATTTCCCGCCACGCCGTGGGCCAAGCGAGCCATCCACGGGAGGGCGATTTGCACGCTCCCCCCTCGCCGAGGTGGGGCACCGACGCCCGTTCTTCCGCCGGCACGTCGTAGTGCTGCTGTGCGGATGGGACGTGGCGGCACCGCGAGGCCGCGGGAGGCCGAGTGGAGCTCGGGAGTCGCAGATTTTTTGGGGGGGTGTTATAACCAAGATATTTTCAAAGATCCATGTGGACGTCACTACCACGACGTTAGCGTATTAGTCTATATAATAAGGATTTTGTCATTTCAACTTTTCTCACGTCTCCATTTGTTTTAAGTAGGCACATTCCTAGTTCTGCTCTTAATACTGTATTACTCGTCGTACTTGAGCATCCTAGTATATTTTTAGCTGCTGTCATCTGCACTGTTTTCAGTGGTTTTACGAATTTCGCGTTGTAACGAGGACCAATGATAGGGACAGCTTACGCTATACCTACAATGGGACTCGAAGGGTGCGCCAGCTAGCGTTGGGCTGCGAAAGCAACTGAGTTAAATCGACACACGACGCGTATGAAAATACGCGGAAGTGTGGTGAGCTAAAGCTTTATGTTTCCCCATCCGCCGGAGGATAAAAAAAAAAAAAAAAAAAAATCGCGTTTCCTTCCCATACTTCTCCTGCATACTCTAACTTTGGTACAGTAACATTCCTCAGAATACATCTTTTAATCCTAATGTCAAGGTGCGGGTCTGTTAGGATCGCACCCATCTTGCCTGCTTGTGATTTACCCTTTCCTATTACTTTCGCTATGTATGCATCCCAAGAGCAGTCCTTTGATATCTCTACGCCAAGGTACGTATATTGGTCTACGATCGGCAGTTCATCTTTTCCCCACTTTCATTTGAAATTTACCGGATTCGCCTTATCCTCGCTGCATACAACTACTGCGCACTTTGTCACGTTCGCTGTCACTCTCCATTTCTTAGTATACTCTTGTGCTTTCTCTTATCTGTTTCTGCAATCCTTCGGGTGTTTCTGATATCCCTACGAAATCATCACCCGCAAACATCAACCCCGACACCGTATCTTCCCGCATCGTGACTCCTTGCTTAGCTGCTTCGATTGCTACTACCATCTCATTAATATAAACCTTGAATAGACTGGGTGATATTTAATAGTGTACATCCCTGCGCAACTCCTTCTAAAATATCAACATTTTTTTATACTTCCCCGTTCAGCATTACAGCACTTCTCACACATTCCGTAATATTTTTCATCATTCTCCACATGTTTCCTCTGATCCCAATTTCCGACATCATTTTCCACAACCCATTCCGCCAACCAAACGGTGTCACAGGCCTTCTGTACATCTAGGAAGAAACAGTACGTAGGCCCGTCGTCTTTCCTACCTTGAATGATATTACCTGATGTGTACACATGGTCTACGCAACTACGGTTTGGCCTAAATCCTGCTCGCCCTTCGCTTGATTTTTTTGCTTCTCCAACATTGTTCCCGTTCTATCGTTCCAAACCTTACAGAATGTTTTGCCTACGGTGCATAATACCGTTATCCCTCGGCAGTTCCCTGGGTAAGCCTTATCTCCTTTCTTGAATAAGTTTTACTGCTACTCCTTCTCTCCACCTCTTAGGCGCGTACTCGTTTTTCCATCTCCAATTATACAACACAATCATCATCGTAAGCATTCTCCTTCTCCCCCGTACTTCGTAAACTCATTGACTATTTTATCTGCCCCTGCTGCCCTTCTATTCTTAAGTTTAGCTACACACTGCTTTACTTGTTCTCTTGTGAACTCTCTCTGTGACCCGTCTGAACCATGGTCTTCCCTTTCTGACGTACCTACGTTCGCCTCTGCCCACACGTTGATTTTCTTCTCGAATTCTGCGTTGAACGTTTCGTTGGCTGCGGGTGTTCCTAGTTTGCGGTAATGTTCTACAAGTACTTCCCTCTTCCCCTTCGAGCTACTGACCATTTTACCGTTCTGCGTTCATAATGTAGCTATTCCCGTGTCTGCCTCGCCTGCTTGTTGACCCAGTATCCCTTTTATCCCTACCCATATCTGCTTCATCCCACCATCAAAGTCTTCGTTTGTTTTATGAATTACGTGAGGGGGGGTGGGGGGGAGGGGGGTATTTAGAGTTCAAACAGCAGCCATTAAAGAGACGCGAAGAGCGAAAGATGGCCCGAGCGGTGCTCAGGAGTATCGGTATGATCGAAAGGCACACAGAGTATCGACACGCGACGTCCACCAACCTATAATACCAACGAGATAAAACTAAACGTCCACGCACACTCAACGATATAATCACCGACCACGATAAGAACACCACAATATTATGTGTTCGTACAGCGCCCCCCTCCCTCCCCCCGTCCCCCGCTCCCGCGTCGGGCTCCTCCACTGACAACCTTTTGGATCCACACGATGACACCGTTATGTACTGAACCAGGACAGAGATAGAAAACGAAACACAACGAAACATAGTACTTCGTACAAAGGTAGAGGGCTTGTACCAGCCCCTCTCCCCTCTCCCAGCATGCCAACAAAAAACACACAATTAAAAACATAGCGACCTTCCACCGTGGTCGCTTTCTTCTGCTGCGACTGTGCAATCGTGGGGGCTCTTGAGGATGTTCTGGCCTATACATTTGTTTGGCGTCACCGAGTTTCGCACCACCGAACCCGAAAAAAAATGCAAAAGAGACAAAAGCACCCTGGAAAAAGAAGCAAGTGGACTCTCGTCCCCGCCCCCCTCCACCAGCACGCAAAAAAAAATGAAAAACCTTCACCTTCTACCGCGGTCGCCTCCTTCTGTCTCACCTGCACAATCATGGGATTTTTGAGGAAATTCTGGCCCATAGACTTGTTCGGCGTCACCAAGTTTCGCACTGCTGTACGCCCCGTGGCACCCGCCCCCCCGCCCCCGGCCCCGCTCCCCGCGGAAGAAGCCGCTGACGCCGCGCCGCGAACTCCTCCTCGATTGGAGGGCCCGCCAATTGCCCCCCCCGCTGCGCCATCGGCGCCTCGGCCGGGCCTGCTTCTACCCTTTAGGATTTTCGGCCTGCTTGGCGGAGGAGGGGGAGGGGGGTGAGGCGACCGAGAAGATAGAAGATGGACCCCCATTTGCGGTGAGAGCAGAGTGCGAAAGCACATGTCAAGAAGAGCGGTAACAAGAGCAGTGGCAAAGTCAGGGGGACGAGAAAAGCAACGCCGCCACCACCATCACCTCCATCACCACCACCACTACGATCACTAGGGCAATGCCGATTTGTTCTCTGATTCCTCGCCTATGGAGCTCTATACCTCGCCCAAAACCAGGTCCGCACACAAGGGCACCTTTTTGTCTATTGTGGAGCGACGGTCTGGACTATTTACAACGGGAGTAGTAGTAGTAGTAGTAGTAGTAGTAGTAGTAGTAGTAGTAGTAGTAGTAGTAGTAGTCGTAGTAGTAGTAGTAGTAGTAGTAGTAGTAACAGTAGTAGTAGTAGTAGTAGTAGTAGTAGTAGTAGTAGTAGTAGTATCTGTAGTAGTATCTGTTGTAGTAGTAGTAGTAGTAGTAGTAGTAGTAGTAGTAGTAGTAGGAGTCAGTAGTAGTAGTAGCAGTAGCAGTAGGAGTAGTAGTAGTAGGAGTAGTAGTAGTAGTAGGAGTAGTAGTGGTAGTAATAGCAGTAGCAGTAGCAGTAGTAGTAGTGGTAGTAGTGAGTAGTAGTAGTAGTAGAAATAGTAGGGCACTTTTCCCTACAGCGCCGATGCATATCGCATGGTTTTAGTCAAATGAAGGCTGGGTATCTACTTGCGGTGGTGGTGGTGGTGACGGTGGTGGTGGTGGCGGCGGTGGTGGTGTCTAGTCTGCCGCTGTTGGTGATGTTATACCGTTTTCATAATATATATACCCGAGGTACTTCTGATCCAAATCCTTTTTGGTCGATCTCACAGCTGAAGTGTACTTTTCATTTTTTAATTGTACCCGCGGTACTTTCCTTTTGGTAATACCCGGCCTGGTAGAATACGTTTCTTAGTTCTCAGATGAGCGAAAGTGCTGTGGTCGCTGTTGCTGTGGCTCCCGCTGTCCTTATATACCAGGTAGTATATTGTAAGTATGATGGAACCGTCTGGGGTAGCTCTAGCCTCGAACTAAATCCCCACCCTTTTGTTGTTTCCCCTGGGCAGTGGCGGTTGGCACGAGCGCGTTGTTATTGATCGGGACGCTTTGCTCGCGCCGTTCCGCGTGGTTTCAGAACGATTAGCCCCAATAATGACAGCTAGGCCCTACCCTTTAAGGCGTGCCTGAAAATACGCCTAACGCCCTTTCCCGAAACCGGTGACTTAAGAGCTGTTCGCGGCCTCCTTAAAGCCGTTTATTGCGTCCAAACACAACGCTGCTAGACCGAAAGCCCCATAAACAGGAGATAGGGCAGACATTCTAGGCATTTCTTGAATAAATTCTCTCTCTGCGGACCAAAAGCGAATGTATAATACATTGCTCTTGTCCACAACTTCTGTGAATTCCCACCTAAAGGCGCATTGATTGAACACGACACTCGCCGATCAGGGTATATAAAACACTTAGTTCTGAAGCATTTTTTTTTTCACTCTAACTCCAAGTAATTTCCTCCCAAAACGCGGGAGCACGAGCCTTATAACATGCCCTACCTCTGACTAGGCGCCTTAACTTTATGCCTTACATGCCATCTGAGGCGTGCCTTAGAGGCTAGGGGCTACTGTAGTGACAGCATAGAGGCCGACGTGCCACGGTATACCCTATTGGCACACATTAACAGTCAGTTGATTAAAACAGCGTAACAAGTGGGAGAACAACATTGATTGGGCAACCACGATCAAGTTGTGCCGCTTTTTCTTCTTTCATATCCTTCTCTTGTTTCTTCCTTGCAAGTAGTCTGGTGTGCTGGCTTGCAGATATATATGTCCAGCCCTCGTATTCGCTGCGGTTGGCATTGCATGGCCAAATCACCTCTTGCTTTGCTTGCAATGGGTATATTTTTTTGTCTTGTAGGTTGTGACCACAGAGCTTGTTTCTTCAAGAGGAGACATCGCCACGGACACTGGTTGTGCTGGATGTAGATGGGTGGAAATATCAGTGTAATAAGAGTTTTTTTCTTAACCCCTTCAGAGCCCCAATATCCCTCCCTACACAAATTTCAAGTGAATTTGCAAAAAAAAAGGGTTTCCAGTTGTAAAGTCGTCAAGGGCGGGTCGGTACTGTACAGTACATGCAGACAAGAGCGGCATACTGGCCTGTACCACCGCCACCACCACCGCCACCAGCGGCAGCGGCGGCGTCTGCTTGGACGTGGGCAGTCGCGGGGTGTGGCAGCAGGGGGCAGAGCGCCGGGTGGGTGGTGCCGTCTGCCTTGTTGCTGGGTTTTTCACTTGTTTTTTTTAGGGTAATTTTCGTGTTGAGTACGGGGGCGATTACGACGGTATGGGCACTACTATTAATACTATAGTCAGAAACAGTGCGCAGGTGATAACACTACTTGCGCTGGATATATATGGGTGGAAATATCAGTTTAACGCCTTTACAATTGGAAACCCTTTTGGGGGACAAATTTACGTGGAGTTAGTATAGGGAGGGATAGTTGGGGACCTAAAAGAAGAACACACACCGAGAGCCCAGAGCCCATACGATAGATAGAGACATATCCTGGTAGAGGGTAGGCGCTGCTGTTGGAAGAACGACTTAAAAGTCATTGCTTCGACGTCGAACATTGCAGATTGTGTCGCGATTGAAATTCAACGTCGAGATAGCGTCCAACGCGTGCTTTCATGGTTCTGGACAAGGCCACGTGAATTTAGATGAGAGCGTCGAAGCTTTTAGGATGATCCATGCCGCTCCAAGTGCTATGCTCGTGCTGTTCGGTAGATACATCCTTGTTGAAAAACGCAATAAAAAACGTTTCTTCTCAGCTTTCAGTTAACGATCGACCCTCGGTCTAGAGACACAGGCACACGAGGGTCGACCGACGGTGCTCCGGACAATGCCACATGAACGTAGATGGCGACGTTGAAGGTTTTTACGTTGATCCATGTTCTAGAGGGCGAGAGCTTGCCAGCGTTGCTGTTGTGGGTAATCTCTTGACATGCGCCGCTGGCGCGAGGCTTCCAATTTTCCTTTTTTGGAGGCTTTTCACCATGGTGTCGTTTCGGCCCCTTTCACGGAGCTTTTGGTCCCTTAATACGATACCGTCCTTTTTAGTGGACCTTAGGTACCTCAAAGAGGGCCAAAACAAAAAGGGGCTTCTCTGTATACAAGGTAAGGGATGGGACTTCGGGGCCCGACGCGCGAGGGTTCCTTGAAGGCGACTAACTATTGTATGGACTGTGTTGGCTTTTCCATCATTACTTAACTGGGGTAATTTGATTCTAGCAATATACCTGGTAGCTATTGATTAATCGCAACTAGTTGCGTAATCGCTTAATCACACAACCCTGGCCTCGTTGATTTTACGATTTTATAAACAATCGCATAATTTAATAAACTCGTACAGTACGTTGACTGTGTTTGTTGATTGCGTATCCATAACTAGACTAAATACCATCGGTGTTTGAATAATAGATACTTAGTCAGGCTGTCGGTGTACTGGTTCGATCACTATTTTTACATGAGATTAGACAACAGTCATCAATACATACTGGACTGCATCAGCATACTGGGCGCGTTTATCTTGAATGCACGGACAATATTGTACGCTTTGAGCAAGTCATGTCAACTTTTGGAACTTTTTCTGGGATTGCTCGCCGAGCTCAGCGAGCCTGACCGCAAGACTTCCCAGATGGCGGCGTGTGATGTGTGCGGAGGCACCGCCGTGAGCACGTGGCCGTCGGGGCCGTTGCCGTCGGAACCCTGAGGTGGGAGTTATCAGCCGCGGTAAACAAAACGGGTTTAAAAATCCGGTTTCAAGAAAAGATAGCCGTCTGAGGAATAGCTGAAACAGAAACTAGAAATAACCAAGGGATTTATCATAGTGTACTGCTGTAGTTGCCGTTGTTTGGTTGATGTTGTCGTTGTGTTGATCTAACGCTATTATAATGAAAAAGGGATAACATCAGCCTGGACGTATCGTCGACCGACCGACGGCTTGTTTTCGGATCACTACTGCTCTGTACGAGTAACTCACTGCAATAATCTAGCCCGTGGTCACGACATGCAGCACGTAGGCGACTGGTGTCATGCTCATGCTACTCGCACTTCACACAACATTACAACAACGAGCAGTTTCGCGTAACGTGTCGTCTGTTGGTGGCGCGCGTTCGTTTGCTCGTTTGCTCCGTTCTTGTCGGCATGGGGTTGCTGAACCTTGGACTACTACTCTGTATCATGCCGGTATGAACATACAATCACCTGTACCTATATGACTGCTCTACTGACTCGTTAGGTATACACATGTAACTTTCCGAAGGAAAGTGGTATTTGTGGAGGTGTGGAAGGGATTCTGATTTAACAGACGGATTTTTGTCGATCGTCTCGAGACGAAAAAATAGGATAGCCAGACAGCAACGACAGAAGAGCTGTCGTGGTTGCCAGAGACGGCCGCCTGGGGCACAGAGGAGCGAGAGCGCGTAGCACCGTAGGACTGCAAAGAGTCAAGCAGCGTGCCCATTAGAATTGATCGACCTTCAGCATCGGGGACGCCAACTCGGGCGGGCCAATCGGCGAGGGACACGGGCATATCGAGGTGGGAGAGGTGCGAGTGGACGCTGCTGTCGCCCCTGTGCAGGCCGCCCCACAAGGCAACGGCGTGGACCCGTCCCGGCCGTCGCAGCAGCAGACCCAGCAATCGTGGCCCTTCTGCAGGAGATGCTGGCGAGTCAACAGGCGATCACTGCGCGATTGACGAACGTCGAGAACAATCAAGCGCATCCGCAACTCCAGCAGCACCAACAGGTGCAGCCGGCACACCAGCCTCAGCAGGGAGCCACCCTCCAGCCGGCAGGAGGCGGCGTCCACAGCATGGCATCCGCGTCGAAAGACGCAATACAGCAGGCTACGGTCACCGCAGGCGTAAAGGCAAACGCCAAGCAGGCAGCTGACCTCTGGCGAGCCAACTAGGGGCCAGAATTGTTCATCGCCCGCGGCGGCTTCAACGTCTCGGAGGAAATAAATCGAGGATCACTGGTGATCGTGCTCGATACCGTCGCTCACGTCTCCGATGCTGTTCTAGCAACAGCTGGAGACCATGTCCGAATTCGCGGTCGAGGATGTTTTTCCCCCTGTGGCAATAGGAGAGACGCCGAGGGCCATGCCTGCAGGGATTCACTTCGCTCCCTTCGTAGTTGCCCTCATCGAGACTATAGAGTACAGGATGGAGGGTGCCTTCCCCGTATACAAGCAGAGGGTCGCGGCGCCGCACTCAGAGTTGGGGCAGGTGCAAAAACTGGTCGAGGTGTATCTACGCCGCCATTTCAGCACCCTGGCGGAGCACTCGGTGAAGGTGCGACAGCTGCTGCTGTCAAACATGAACATCGGCCTGTACGAAGGCATGAAAGCGCTGGCGGTGCAGGGAGGCGAGCTGTACAGGAAGCACACCTACGCTGCGCCAGCCCCCGTAACAGGGAATTCCATGGTCACCCCCACCTTGAGAAAATTGGGGGCGCTGGCGGAGGAGGGCTACGAGTCTAGCCTCGCGGAGCACTCAGCGCATTTGAAGCCAAACGCAGTAGGCGCGAGCGGGGTAAAAAGGAAGGGAACCCCAGGCGCGGGTGCGGGCAGCCCCCGCTCAGGGCCAAGCCGGGGGGGGGGGGGTCACCCCCTTCAAGGCCCGAATGCAGCACTCGAAGACGCCTGCGGGGATATGTCATTACTCGTGGCGTGGCTTCCATTGCGAGAGGCCCATATGTTCGTTTGCACACGACCAGGGCGCCAGGACAGCCGTGCAGCAGCAACAGCAGGCAGTCGCAAGCGCTGCCGTTGCCGCCGCCACCCCCACCGCCGCCGGCGTAACAGCAGCAGACGCAATCGGCAGCGGCAGGAGGGGGCGGAGCAAGAGGGGCCGAACGCCGTGCGCTTTTGCAGGAACCACTTGCCCGCTGGCGGGGGCGGCGGGGGAAGAGGGAATGGCGGCAACAACTGATAGCACGGGCTCTGCTGTCAGGCAGGGCCGACCGAGGGGGGGGCAGGGGCGAGAGAGGAGAGGAGTATCTTCGCAGACGCCGAGAGGTTCGTGGGACTTCGCAATGCACCTGTACCCGGGTCGGTGTCGCCGGCCTTGTTTCATGGTGAGAATCAGTTGTCGAGAGGCAAAAGCAGAGCAGTACACAGCAGAACGTCTGAAGCAGAGTCTGGGCAACCGCCGCGGCGGCAGGAAGAAAAACGCAGTTACAGCAGTAGTCTCGCTCAATCGTTCCACTCAAGCAGGCAGAACCCGTACACGTCGGAGCAGAAAGCCAAATCAACACAGAAATCAATTTTTCCGCTAACCCCAGCGCAAGAAATTTCAGAACAGCAGAGTTGTGAGCAGAGACGAAGTTTACCTTATTCCGCGAACCGAAAAGACGTCACTGGAGTGCGGAACTCTCACACCACAGCAGCATAGAACAGCAGGCTTTGAGTGAGCAGAGACGAAGTTTATCGTATTTCGTGAACTGACCAGTTATCGATGGTGCGGAACTCTCACACCACAGCAGCACAGAACAGCAGGCTGTGTGTGAGCAGAAACGAAGGTTACATTATTTCGCGAATCGATCAGTTATCGGTGGTGCGAAACTCTCACACCACAGCAGCATAGAACAGCAGGCTTTGTGTGAGCAGAGACGAAGGTTACCGTATTTCGCGAACCGACCAGTTATCGGTGGTGCGGAACTCTCACACCACAGCGGCACAGAACAGCAGGCTTTGTGTGAGCAGAGACGAAGGTTACCTTATTGCGCGAACCGACCAGTTATCGGTGGCACGGAACTCTCACACCAAGTTATCATATTTCGCAGACCGAACAGACCTCGGTGGGGCGAAACTCTCACACCACAGCACAGATCAGCAGGAGCAGAGGGCCAGAATACCCCACTTCCACGCGAGTCGGAAAAACATCGATGGCGTGGAAGGCTCAGACCAGAACGACTGTCCACCCGTGCAGCACAGCAGATACCCCACAGAAGCAGGAAGCACGCAATTGGAGTACATGCACAGATCAGAGCAGACAGAGGGGTCGCGAAGGCAAGGACAAGTAGAACCGCAGTACAGCAGCCAGAAGCTAGCACGTTGGTACCAGTCGACGCGCGAGAGAGTGGCGGGTCAGCACACTCACGGCTTCCCTTTGGGGAGACGCAAAGTCGAAAAAGTACAGAACGCATGGTACAGCAGTGGCGCGTTCAAAAAGACAGACTTGGGGACAAGAAGGCCTTGACTCACAAGAAAGAGAAGAACTGCTGTACAACCTAGCCAACAATTGCACAGCCATGATCTGAGAGAAACAAGGAGTCGTGGGAGACGTAGCTCGACTGATAGGAGCATCCTTGGTAGCACCACCGATAGACCCCGCACACATACAGCGTTACTTCGGAGATCTAAAAGGCTTCGGGGCAGTAGACGAGCTGGTCATGATAGTCACGGGAGGGATGCCGGTGAACGCAGTAGCGTCCGGAGCAGATCTCCGGCGCGCGTTACAGTGCGGAAACCACAGCAGTGTCACCGAGCACTTGCCGGCAATTTGGAAAAAAAATCGGGGAAGACGTCAGGCGCCAAAAATGCTTAGTGATACAGAAATCAGCTGCGCACGAAATCCCTAATCTCAGAGTCTTTCCACTGGCGGCGGTCGTGACACACAAGGTTCCGATAATCAATTATCTTTCGTTCGATGTGCAGAGCAGAGAGAAGGAAGGGAGTCTAAACGGAGACACTTGACCCCGATACCGCCCCCCAATGCCTGTGCGCCGAAGCGTTGCCCAAGTTCCTAGATGAACTCGTGAACTTCAGAAAGAAACACCCAGAAAAGAGGATATTGATGAGCAAGGCCGATGTGTCAGACGCATATCGGAACGTGCGAGTAGACCTGGATAAAGCCCACAACTCTTGCTACACGGTAGGAGAGCTGGAAGTAATTGATTTTCGTTTGATGTTCGGATGGTCGGGATCTCCGGGGTTCTGGGGCGTCATGTCGGCGGCGGCCGCACACGCGCACTGCAACACGACCATCGATTCAGCTCAGTTGTTAGACGAAGGAAAATAAATTATGGCTCACGTAAAGGTGGTGGGACGTTGGGAAGACAGAAAACCGACACCAATACCGCCGGACGCAACTACAAGTCAGTAGGGTATAGCACTCTGACGACGACACTACAGCATAAATTGCGTCAGCCTCTCTAGGTTCGGATCACGTGCGTTTGTTCGGATCGGGGGAGGTGGGAGTAACCCCCATTCTAGCACCCAAGAAAAATACGGACATCACGATAGACGCGCTAGGCTTCACTATCAGCTCCCACACCATGAGAATTTCGGTTCCGCTAGAAAAATTGAAGCGATACAGAGATTGCTGTTCGAGCAATGGCCCCAGAGCAGGAGGGAAGCGACGGCGAGGGATGTGCTTAGCGTGGCCGGCAAGTTGGGGAACCTCACGTACGTGGAACACGCTGTTAGGTATTTCGTGTGGAGGTTGCTGCGACTGACTGGGCTACAAAACTCAGGAGGTAGCCAAAACTAGAACCGTACGGTAGGGATCGGAAGAGAATTTCACGCTGACCTTCTCTTCTGGAAGTGGGCTATCGATCACGAACTACTACGCGAGGGTGAGGCGCTTAGCGCTCCCTGCCACACGGCTATACAACGACCCGCAAAAGGCACTACCTGTCTGACGCCAGTTTGGAGACAGTGGGCGGTTTTTGCGTCGAGAGGAAGGTATTTTGGAGATACGACTTGCCAACAGAACTGACCGCAGAGCTAAAGAGGAAAGCCAATCGACGAGAGACCTGTACTACCTGCAGTATCACGATCAACCTGTTAGAGTTATTGGGCATGATAATGAACGCGTGAGTCATGCTTGAACTGGTAGGAGACAGGGCCGACGAAAAGGAGTGATCCCATTCTGATGCGCGGTGACAACACGGCAGCAGTATCTTGGATCTCTCGATGCGGGGGGGGGGAGGGGACAAACGAGCCTGCCTACTCATGAGAATGCTCGGGCGTCTCGAAATCAAGGGGGGCTGGAACCACACTGCAAAGTACATTTCCGGCGTACGGAACACACTAGCTGATGGTATCTCCCGTTGGCCTCGGGTGATCCTGGCGGACAAGGTCCGAGAGCTCACCAACTCTGACGATTGGTCGGAACAAGACATTGAAACGAGGGGTAAGGGGATTTTTATACCGTACTACAGACAAACAACATTTCCAGCAAGCATGACGATTGCCTGTGGGACACAATGAGCGGTACACAACCCGGCTGATTCGCGTGCGTGAGGGGGTATGTCCCTCGATCATCATATGGCATGCACTTTTATTGTGTCCACTGTTCGCTTCTACTGTGTCTACTGTTCGCACACGCCTCTGCAGGAACAGGGGACAACAAGAGAGGACACAAGGGCGAGGTAACGCGATGAGCTGAAACGCTCGCGCTCGGTTCAGTCGGGAAGAGTACGCAGAAAAACTATCTAGCGAAGTGGAACACCTGGGTAAACGAGAGACAAGCGCAGGGAAAATAACCGTGGTTGCACTCTCGCTGACCCCAAGGAAGTGTTGTCTGATCTGCTCGGGTTTATGGCGTCTCGCTACTCCGTGCACAAAAATCGGCAGTCTACTGTTAAAGGATACTTAGCCGCAATCAACTTTTTCCACAAAATGTTCGCAGGATGGGAGTCGCCGATGTCGCATTGCATGATAGCAGCTGTGGGAAAGGGATAGACCGGGCGCGTGGCATGTCAGAAAAGAAAGCACAGGTAAGATTACTGCTGTCGTGGTCACTGTTATCACAAGGCCGACAGGCACTCGAACGTATGGAAGACGGTGGGCGTTTCATATTGTTGAGACTCGTGGTGGCATATTTCCTGTTGAGCAAAGTGTCACAGCTGTGGGCATACGCGGATGGCAAAGTTCACCCAGAGTTTTTGCTTCACGAGAGAATGCCTAACGTTTTCGCGCGGAGCACAGGTTGAGTTCGGGAACAGATCGACCGCCACGGCAGTGCAGATCAGAATTGTGGCGTCGAAGTGCGAAAAAAAAAGAGCAGGGTGCACGATCACGCGTACGCGGTTGTCGAGCGAGAGGGAGATGGGGGGTGCGTCGATGGGCGCCTTTGAAGTTTTGCTGGAATTGCTCGACGTGCATCCCCAGCTGCCAAGGGGGCGCCGCTGACAGTCCAGGCCACGTCGCGCGGTTGAAAGTTTTCACTAGGAGGGAAGCGGTGACCGCGTTGCGGTTGACGGTAGGATGCAGCGGTAGAGACCCCATGCAATTTGCGCTACACTCAGGAAGAATCGGGGGGGGCACCCAGTTAGCGGCGCAAGGTATTTCGGAGTTGCAAATTCAGCGCGCAGGAAGGTGGAAGTCTAGGGGTTTTATGGCATACGTAAGGGAAGCAGGGGAAGGGGCTGAAGTGGTGTCTGCAGCCCTCGCACAAACACAGTATTTTTAGAAGTACGGTTAGTTCAGCCCGCCTTATGGTGTGAGAGGTAGATAGTCCCGCAGAACAAGGGAGCGGGGCTATCAGAGTCCAGATTGGCCTGATTCACAAAAATTTGGAGGGGTTTCATGAGAGGTAGGTGGAGAGTTTGAGATGCCACCGTCACGCGGCCGGGGGACGCTCGTGACATACTTGTATTTTACTGTTATTTTGCACAACAGGGAAGAGGTCTACACGCGACAAAATAGTCCAGAATTCTTGAGTCTCATAGCAAAATGCGACTTTACGTTAGGAAAGTGGTGTTTGTGGAGGCGTGGAAGGGATTCTGATGTAACAGACGAATGTTTGTCGATCGTCTCGAGACAAAAAAACAGGATAGCCAGACAGCAGCGACAGAAGACCTATCGCGCTTCCCACAGACGGCCGCCTGGGGCACAGGGGAGCGAGAGCACGTAGCACCGTAGGATTGAAAGGAGTCAAGCAGCGTGCCCATTAGAATTGATCGACTTTCCCACCGCCCGCCCTGTCGCTCAAGTAGGGGGGCACCTATCATACTGATTTCAGTGTTGAAAAGTGACAGTCCCGTGGGATTTATTCCCTGGTCCTCGTTGCTCAGTGCCGCTGTTCTGTACCCGCTTCTCGCCATCCTAGCCCCGCCCACGGAATACGTGTTGTTAGTTCGGGGTGACTGCAACCCATGAGCTATTCTTGCCATGGAGGCTCGAGGCTGGTGGTACACGTCTAGCTGGCACCTTCGCCTATTAGTACACGTACCCTACTTCCAGCCCGTACCATTGATTTTCGGCAGCCGATTTGATGTTTTACGCCAATTAATGTTGCTGCGTTTTCACGCAGCACCAAGAACACAGTCCAAATAGCTTACATGACGACGCCAACGGAGTTGCTGGAGGGAAAAAGAACCTTCCGGCAGCAGGATTGGAGCTCTCGGCTGACCCAGCGCGCTCCACACCCTTGCATAGATCGTGCTGATTTCGGGGCTGGCACTGACCCTGCCAAGGCAATGTGCCCTTTATTCTACCGCCTACTTATGTAGTGGAAACCCCAGTTTCCTCCTAGAGCGCATTTTTAAAAACAAACTTTCTGCCAGTGTAAACCTTTGTTACCGTCGATGTACCATGCGACAACGGTGATGCGAATAGCCGCAACCGCCGCATCGGCGGCTGTGGGAAGGTCCTTCGTACCCCTTGGCCAACCGGTCGGCTTGTCCCAGCCATGGCGAGCGTTCAGCACTGTTGGAACGAGGATCACATTCTCAGTAGACCGGAGGGCCGCACAACCCACTATCTATAGCGCCAAAGCACAGACATACCGCAGCAGCAGCAGCCCACTGCTCGCACTGGGACCCAAGTATCCCGACAGCCAGCAGCGCCTCTACAGCACCCGGAGACCGCCACCAACAATTGCGCGCACCATGCCGTGCCGGCGGGTGGGGGCAGCACAGAGCCTGCGGGGCGTGCCGGTCTTGCAGAGCGAGGTTCATGACGAAGTTCACGGATCGATCAGCAGTGGCGGAATTGGTGCTCACAGCATATTCACGCTAGCGGAAGGGCTGAACGATTCGCAGTACGATGCGGTGTACGCCGAGGTCGGCCCTGTGAGGGTTGTCGCTGGGCCTGGGTCGGGCAAGACTCGGGTGCTCACCCTCCGGATCGCGCATCTGGTGAGAAGCGGCAGGTTTGACCGATGGGAGATATGGCATTCCCACTTTAACTGTTCTTGCTGGTATTAGTAGTGATTTGTAGTAATGAGGCGGTGACCTCAAATACCTGCAGGGTGATAGTTCCACACCCGGACAGATCATGATCTACTGCTGCAGATAATCTAGATCCTTATTGACCGATATGGAAATATGTGATTATGATATAGATCATACAGATCCCACCCGGCGAACCATATGTAGATCATGCATATCATACAGATCCCACCCAGGTAAACATGTGCAGATCATACAGATCACACAGATTCCACCCACGCAAACATGCGTGTCGTAAAGGATCTAGATCATACAAATCCCACCCAGTCCAACATGTGTGAAATATCTAGATCATATAGATTCCATCCAGCCAAATTTGTGTGTAATATCTAGATCATACAGATCCCATGAGTGAAATATGATCTAGATCCCACAGATCCTACAGATCGCAATCGGCAAACATGTGCAGATCATGCAGATCATACAGATCCCACCCAGGCAAACATGCGCGAAAGATCTAGATCATGCAGATCTCACCAAGAAAATAATATGTGTAAGAGCTAGATCGTACAGATCCCAACCAGAAAACATCATCTAGATCCCGCAGATCATACAGATCCCACCGGAAAACATAAAAATAATCTAGTAGATACAGGATTCCTCCCGGCAGCGTTCGCTGCCCATGCAGTGTACCACCGCTGCTTCTGCGGATCGGTGTCGTCGCAATCCTGCTCGAAACGTACGCCCATGCCAAACGCAACCGAACGGTTTCCCGTTTGACCGGTACCGGGATCCGCCTCCACCCCACTGGGTTCCGCATATATATCGCGCATAGTTGCCTGTATTACTTGTTGTCGGTGGATCGCGCGAGAAGTGGCGAACGATTTGTGCGCCAGAGAACGCGCTCATCACAACTCGAATCCATAGGCAACCTAGGCTTCATCAAACAACACGTGTACAGCAGGCACAAGATAATTATACGGTCAAGATTCAAAACGGGAAGCACCTACCTGCTGCTGTCTGCTTTTATTGTGGTAACCAGGAGACTTAGACTTCCGAAGAGAGTAAGCGACAACGACTATGTGCAAGGCAGAAGACAGTCAGCGTCTATGATGCAGCAGCAACAACAGCGCATTTAGCTATGCGTTTGGTACAGGCATGAAGGCATGAAGGCATGACCAACAAATAATAGAACATGAGTGAACACGAACACAAACAACGTATAACGCACCGCCGAACCGGCTTCCTCTTCCGTTTCATCTAGCAAATCGATCGTATTGACTCCCGGATCCGCAGAGGAACATCTTGCTGCCCGCTGCCGAGATCATCTGCGGTGGCAGAGCCACTAGAGCTGCTGCCCCCTACATCTGCCATGCTCATGTTTGTGCTCTGCTTCAGCTCCACGTGACTGCCTGCGTGTGGAGTTGGGCAGTGTGTGCATGGGAGCTTGGTCGGCAGCCGCCAAGATCCCGATATTGGCAACCACCAAGGAAGGGCTGTTATGTCGTTTGTAGCTCCGATCTCGTATAGAACGCGAACGGTTCGCGTTCCGACTATGATACCGGCGCCAGTACGATATACCAGGTATTGGTACATGACAATCACCCGCGGGGAAATAGCAGAACCTGCAGATCGTACAGACCCCATCCAGGTAAACATGTGCGAAATATCTAGATCATATAGATCCTACCCACGCAAATATGTGTGAAGGATCTAGATCATACATATCCCATCTAGGCAAACATGTGTGCAATATCTAGATAATACAGATCACATCAGTGAATTATTATCTAGATTCCGCAGATCATATAGATACCATGAGTGAAATATGATCTAGATCCCGTAGATCCTACAGATCACACGCCGCAAACATGTGCAGCTCATTCGTACAGATCCCACCCAGGCAAACATATAAGAGCTAGATCGTACATATTCCATGACTGATATATGATCTAGATCCCATAGATCCTACTGATCAAGGATCTATCTGTCCAAAAAGACCTTGATCCCAAAAGGGGGATCTGATCTGTCCGAGGTGTGGATATTTCAATCTGTCATGCTGGGTAAAATCGGAAAACACGGGGGAGACCAGCAAGCAAAAGAACAGCAGCATACCTGATCATGTGATATCATAGATGCGAACTGAACAAACCAGAACGAACGAACACCTACGCTGTTTGATATGTACGTTATGTTTCCAGAGAAAAACAAACGCGGTACTCGTAGTACGGTACACGTAGCAGTAACGACAGCAGCAGCAGCAGCAACAGCAGCAGAAGCAGAAGTATTCCTCGTATCAGCAGTGGTAACCGCAGCAGCAGGACACACGAGACGAGGGCCGGGTCAGGGTCGCTCTGCGTGTGTCTCGTCGATCAACCCCCTGAAAATAGCTACAGCAGTAGTTCCCCGTTTTTTTCGTTTAATCAGTGTAATGATTGAAGACGGACAATCTGCATCTCCGATCACAAAAACACATGGTATGTCGGAGTACGTACTCCATACCAATTGCTAACCCCCCCAAAAAAACTGACATCTGCAGCAGAGATTCGTACAACAGTACCACTATACTCACTCATACATATAACGTTCCAGCAACACGCACACATATAAAACGTCGACTATAGGACCACTTGCGATATACCAAGAAAAGAGTAATACAAAAAATAAAAATACCCTCCAGCTGTGAGATCGAAGACTTCGTCGAAACTCCTCTTTACAAGCTGTGTGTGATTCCTATGTACCACGCAAATAACAGCAGGCGATGTGGGTGCTTGTGTAGAACAACTTATTTTGTGTGTAGGGGAATGCGTACGGCCATACCACTATGCTCACATATACAGCAGCTTTCCGGCCTGACGGCTCATTGCCCTCCAACACGCATGCACGTAATTCGTCCACTAGAGGACCACATACGATATGCCAGCTACAGTAACACACCAAAGAACGTACACCTCCTGGTACCATTGCCAACAATATACAAGCGTTTGATGAGGACCCCTTCATTGATTGATGCTTCCTGACCCTACAAGTTTTTGACTGTGCCCGTTCGAGCCCTCGTTTCACTTCTGCTTGATCTCCGCGCACGATTCCCGGCACCACTTGGCTTGTGGTTGCACTGACCGTAGCCTCTGTACTCGTGCGGCATCATGCGCTAATGGTCGACCTTCACCTTCGCACGGTCCGCAACCCCACCGTCTGCTCCTATACTACAGATCTCGTGGCACGTCCGTTACAGTGTAACACGTAGTTGCACCCGAATCATGCAAAGTTACGAGTTGCTGCGGCTATCCCTTCCCCCTCCCCATTGCTGTTTCCGCGGCCTCATTCCGCCTTCCAAAAAGCATTCACAACAAACACTGCTAGGATATATGGCTATATATGTCCACGCACATAGCGTACGATTACAGCAGTATTCCTGCTGCTGAGGTTACTGCAACCAGAACTGCTGTAGCCTTGTGTATTTTTCTTTCGTTTTGTTTGTGTCTAGTGTCTGGTCCTAGTCGGGCTGCTGAGCTATTCGAAAACACCACACAGCGCAAAAAAAAAAAACACAGAAGACACAGCTTTTGCAACCCCGAGGGCGAAGTCTCGGGAGCTCGAGGTCTGGCCGGGAGAGCCCTTGAACGTAGTTGAGACCACCTGTTCGTGTTCGTAAAGCCCCGCCGTAGGCTCGGCCGGATCACTCGCAGAGAACATCGCTCGGTGTGACGAGAGAGAAGGGTTCTCTTTTTTAGCTGCTTTGTTGAAAGCCCAGCTCGGATTTTTTCTACTAAAGTGTTTGGCAACGTGCCTCGTTCCGCCTGTGTGTTTTTTCCAAGTTGCCATCAACAATCAGCTCGCCAGCTGTCGCCGAGGCCGCAAATCGCTGTCCAGGAACCCAGGTTCTCGTCGGGAGAGTGCTTGGGTGTGGCAGGGACCGTCCGGCGTGCCGGCGGAGTCCTGTGGACGGAGCTGTGCCTCTCGGTGCCTCGGTGTGCTTATGAGACACTGCTGGTAGCCGTTTGCTCGTGAATTTTGTGGAATTTGTTTTGAGCTATTACACCAAATCCCCATCACTATCCAAGTTTTTTCCCGCATTTTTCTCCTCCCACGGCGCTTTCGAAGCAAACATAACATCAATGCAGAACGCCTTATAGCCCAGCAATGCCTGTGAAAGCACACGTTGCCGCACCTGCCTCGACGAAATCTCAACGACCTATAGCGAAACCTGCACGAGAAGGATTGACAATTATTTTGCTTGACCAGGACCCGTCGAGACTGGCCTTGGGTGCCGCGTGGGTTGAGAGCCATGGACAGAAGCGGACGAAAATAAGGTGGACTGCTTGGTTGCTTGGTTGTCTGCAGAGCAATGAAAACGACAGCACCCTAGGACCCTTGTTGCCGATCCTCTATGAAGAGGATTTTTCCCCTTGGACACCCAGAAGAAGGCTTCGCGCTCGCTCGCCTCGTTTTAGGAAAACGAATAGCGTAACGTGTCTGCCGTTACCTTGTGCCCATCTTATCCTATTGTCTCCTGTCATGAACTGATATTTCAAGAACAACTCGCGGTTCGAGGGACCGCTGTACTTGGATGGTGTCAAGCTGCACATGGTACAGCGGTACGCAAAATAATTCACCAGGGGGCGTAGAACTACCGGCACTACTGGTATTAGGCTTGGGTAGATATGAAAAGGTACATGATCACGAGCGAGTGCGAGTTTCTAATTCCACTTCTCCCTCCCTTCCTCTCCCTCCCGCCCCTCTTCGTTCATGCAAGGTCCTCAATGTACACGCGGAGCCGTGGTCCATCCTCGCCGTTACCTTCACGAAAAAAGCGGCCGAGGAAATGAGGTCCAGAGTGCGCTCAACACTGGGGGATGAGATCTCTTCCCGGGTGACGCTCGGGACGTTTCACAGCGTGTGTGCGCGGCTGCTGAGGAGATACGGCGAGGCCCTCCCGGGCATTGTTCCTGGCTTGAATTCGGGATTTTCCATCTTTGATACGGAGGATTCGCGGAGGATGCTGACCGAGATCATGAAGGACATCGGAGACGAATCAGAGGTGATTTTGACGAGAATCGGGTGTGCGGGGGGGGAAGGGGGTAGGGCATGGGTAGAAGGGGGGAGGGGGGCAGGGACAGGCGGGATAGGGTCATTAAGAGTGCGGCGGGTCGGTGTAGCAGGCGACGAGCGCTGGCGCTGTGGGTGGGGGAGGAACGGGTCTTCCTAACGCTCTACGTGGCGTGCATGTTGCGTCACCACTTCCCGCACCTTGTCGCCGGGGCGGAGGTTTAGCGGTACTCATTCGCGCGCGCGCCCGAGCTAGCGGTGTCAACGGGAATACTATGAGCTGCCGCAGGGCTGTGCCTGGATAGCGTTCAGCAACATGCGGGACGGGAGGGGGAGAAGAGTTCTGGACGGGGGTGGGGGGGGGCGTCTGTTTCTCCACGCTGTTTTTTTTTTGGTTCGTCGGGATTGGGAAAGAACGAGCCGATACATTGCTTTGGCGTCCCACGTTAGTGCGGGTGTTGCCTTGTGCTAAGGCACTACACCATGGACCATGCAACAAAATTGTGATGCGTACGGCTACATTGGCCGTGCACACACCCACCCCCCCACCCCGGCTCAGCCTCGCCAACCAAACCCAACCGAACCCGTCCCAACCCAACCCAACCCAACCTCTGCTGTTGATCAGCGCGGCTTATGGCGGTAGCTTCGAGTCCGACCGCGAATTCCAACCCTGGCTCCAAATGTCGAGGCGGTTGACTTGAGCTACGTTAAACTTTCGATCATGCTGCCCAATACCTCGAATCTCACTTGCGCCCCAACTGTGTTCGATACAACCTCAGGCAAAGCCGGCGATCGTGCTGTCCATGATCTCGAAGCTAAAAAGCAAAGGCACGCGCCCGGAGGACATGCCCGACGCCAAACCCGCTGGATTTAAGCTCAGACGCGGTGTCGTAACCACCCATCAGTTGAAGAAAATATACCATGTTTACCAAATGAGACTGGTCCAGTCTAACGCGCTCGATTTCGACGACATCATCCTCGTTACGCTGCAGCTTCTGAGGCGGGACAAAGGTTCGAAAATGATGCTTTTATCTTGATGGTATTAGGCAGGCATTTTGTTTTGATTTTGGCGGGAGGAGTGTAATTATCACGTCTTGCATTGCCGCAGTCGTAGAACTATATTCCCTCGCACCCTATATTGCCGGGATGGAGCACGTCGGGTTTTCAACGACCAGGCAGACATTGCTTGCACCAAGCGCGAAGCGCCTTGGGATGTTCGGTGAGTAGCATAAAGCGTTCCCTGCTCTCGGTCTGCACATCAGGGCCCGGAGGCACCGCAGGTGATGATGCATCGCGGCTACCGCGCGGATTCGGTGATTCATCAACGAGTTATTGTTGAAGACCGACAAGCGCATACGAGTTTTTGTTGAAGACCGACAAGCGCATATGAGTTTTCCCATGAAGTAGCGAAATGGATGCCGTAAATAGAAGCACCGCTCTCGGGCTTGCGACCCTCACGCCAGTGTAGACGAAATAGTGGAGCCTGGGTGCACGGAAGGGCTTGTACCCCCTGGTGGAATGACAGCTGCGGCAGAAGCAGCAACAGCAGCAGCAGGTGGCGTATTCGCTTGAGCCCCAAGGGCGATCGCGGGGGCGGGGGAGGAGGCGGCCAATTCCTCCCCGGAACCCAAGACTTAATCGATTTCATACAACCTCCTTCCCCCAGCCCACTACCTCCGCCCCCGCCTCTATCCCTCCATATTTTACCTCACGTGAACAGAGGTTTTTCGAGAGGTTGGGCGCCAGTACCGACACATTCTTGTTGACGAGTGGCAGGACACAAACGGCCCGCAGTACGACCTCGTCCTGCAGCTCGTTAGAGCCGGCCGGCAGGCTCAGGTCGAGCGCGCAGAAGTCTCGCGCGCCGCGGAGGCCGCGCGGAAAGAAGTTGCCGACGGAGGCAGTGACAAGGCGGTGCGGAAGGGACGGCCAGAGGGTGCGGCGGTGGAGGTGCCGGCAGTGCCTTCATCGATCTTCATCGTTGGGGACACCGACCAGTGCATCTACAAGTTTCGTGGGGCCGACTACACGAACGTTGCTCGGTTCGTGGAGGACTTCAAGGACTGCCAGACGATCCTCCTAAACGAGAACTACCGCTCGACGGCGAACATCGTGCGCGCCGCTTCAGCTGTCATCAGAGAGGTTTTCGACCGGGACAAGCAGGAGACGGTGGCCACGAAAGCCGTCCAGGTTCGTCGAAATATGTTATAACACTGTTGTGTTGGAGGTGGGGAGGCGTGTTGGGGGGGTTGGGGGGGGGGGAGGGGCGGGGGGCGTATGGTATCTCTAAGGGGTAGTCTCGAGCGTGTCGGGCACCACGCGATCGGGTGGCGTGGTTTAATCGATCCTACGCTCGGCTGTGGAATTCCCCCCGACAGCCCCAAACGGGGAAACACGTCGGGTTAATATCGAAAACACCGTTCTAGTCGAACAAAACTGTTTAGTAAACCCCGACAGCTCGCGATTTCTGGTATATCACTCTTCCGCGAATTACGACTGTAAAATGTCACCCCCTTCGTCTGGATGGTCTCGGTGCGCCCCATCGACTGTCAGTCCTTTTCTCAGCCACTTCGAGTGCAACGGGTGCCCCCCCCGGTGCTTGTGCACGCGGCATAAACGAAACATATCGTGGAATCCGCCGGCGTCCCGAGACCGCCACTCAACGCCACCCACGTGGGTGTAGCGCGAAAACCGGTGGAGCGTTCATCCGATTTCATCCGTGCTGCGCTCCCCTCGCAGTATGCCCCCTTTCCCCCGTGCCCCCGCTCCGCTCGTCCTTCCTCTTTTTTCAATTCACATTATTTCCACTTCTCCGCCCCCCACTCCTGTTTTTGCAACTCGCATCGTTTCCACTGCAATTGTCGTTGTCGTCGCCTTTCGCACGCTGTCACCACTTCCCACTGCAAATGGGCTGCCCGCTCGTGGTCCACACTTTGGAACGGGACCGATTCCGTCGGAACCGAACCCAACGGAACCCAACGGAACCCAACGGAACGCAACCGAACGCAACGGAACGGGGAACCATCGGCTCTGAAATACGACGGAATGGGAATTCAATGAAACCGAATTCCAACGAAATGATGGGAACAGGGGGACGGGCTCCCTATCGGCGTGGTCGCCTGCACGGACCAAGCGGGGGAGGCCGAGGCGGTGGCTTCGCAGATCGAGAAGTACTGGACCAGCGGCCGGGTGGCGGCGTCCGAGATGGCCGTGATGTACCGCACCAACGCACAGAGCCGTGCCTTCGAGGAGGCGTGCTTGAAGCGGGGCTTGCCCTTCGTGGTCGTTGGGGCCCAGAAGTTCTACACCCGGCGAGAGGTGATGCCGGCCTGCCAACGTACTACAGTACAGTACGAGTGTTAATTCCAGCTTCTTCTTTTTTTGTTCCTTGTTTAAGCCTCACTAGGGAGCTTTCCGGTTTTTGTGTAGCTTCGGGGCTTTATTGGGTGCCTGGCGGGGGGGAGGGGTGTTGACCGAGGCTAGCGTACGGAGCGGGGTGTTACGGGGGGGAAGGGGGCTGAACGGGCGGGGTGGAGCATGTCCACAGTACAGCGGCGGTTGCTGCGGCCTTGGTGTTTCGATGGGGTTTGTCAAGAAACGACGAGCTCTTCACAGCATCACGCGACTTCTCTATCGACACTCTTATGATGGGTCAAACTCATATTCTCATGTGAGGCAGGGTGTGTCCTACACCAATTTCAGTTTTAGACACGTTTTTCTTACGATTCATCATAAAATAGATTCAATGGTTATTATTTCCTTGTGTAATAGATGTTGTCGCGTACTGTTGTCCAGCTTGGTATCGTACGTTTCTGCACCTTGCGTTCTACGGGGTAGCGATGTTTTTTTGCCGAACTTCCGCCGAGGCCGGCCTGTTATTCGTGGCGCTGGTTGTCTGGCTATGACACCATTTACGCTACCAAAGCATTTCCAGAAATGCAACATCCACCCTCCCATAC
The DNA here is from genome assembly GCA_012845835.1 of Undaria pinnatifida. Classification (NCBI taxonomy): domain Eukaryota; class Phaeophyceae; order Laminariales; family Alariaceae; genus Undaria; species Undaria pinnatifida. Next base: position 4,369,069 of record JABAKD010000015.1, on the reverse strand, counting down.
GCCCACTCCCGCGGTCTCTCACCCACACCCCCGATGCCGTCAGGTGAAAGACTGCGTCGTGTACCTGAGGCTTGCCGCAAACCCGCGCGACACCGCCGCGCTGCGCCATGCCATCAACACCCCTGCGCGAGGCATCGGTGCAGTGACGGTGCTCGCCCTGGAACGTCTAGCTTCATCCGCGCGGGCTTCCACCTGTGCGTTCGAGGATGTTACCGAGCCAGAATGCCTCCTGGCGTTGCTGGAAGACCAAGAACTGGATGCATTGGAAAAGGTACTCGCACGTCCACCGAAGGTTGGTGCTGCGGCCTACACCGATGGCTCAGGGGCGCGGTCGACAGAGCGCGGCGCGGTGGTAGAAGGGGATGGATGGAGAGGGATCTCGATTCACAGGGTGCGCATGCTTAGGGAGGCGCTGAACGGGAAGGGCGGCTTGGCAGGGCCAACCAAGACGGAAGCGAAGAAGCTGAAGGTGTTCGCGCGGCTGCTGTGCAAGCTGGGGGTGATGGCTTCAACCGAAAGCGTGGAAGACCTGTTCGACACGGTGCTGAGAGATACGGACATGCACAAGTGAGTGAGTGGGTTGAGTGTGGTGGCGGGAACACGGGTAAAGCGGTCTTGCGGTTATGTCGGGTGCCTGTGATCGACAACTCTGGCCCCATGTGTTCGAGTGCGCAGCTAAGGCAGCTTGGGGTTGAAACGATAATCGTTTTTAAAATGCAAGATCGTTTAGGTACTGTTACATACTGTTGTTCCTCCACATTGGCTCAACCGCTGCATAGCTCGGTCGGCAGGGTTGAATATCAAAGTAGATCATACTGCAACGGTCGTCAGCATCGCACGCCATCACAGGAATGCTTTCCCCGCTCCGCGTTGCCCTTTCAATTCCCTCGAGGCGGGCGCTGGAACTGGCGGCGTGCAGCAGCTACGTGGCACGCTGAGACCCCACCCCCCCCCATCCCTTACGCACGCCCCCGCCTTTGCAACGAGATAGGCACGTAATGGAGACGTTGTCGAAGACCAGCGATGCAGAGGGCCTAGACCGTTGGCAGAATGTGCTCGAGTTGCAGGGCGCGGTGTCGGCCGCGCAGTTCGACGCTACTACAGGTGAAAGCGCCCTGGTTTATTTCTTGACCCTTGCCTCGAGTATGGCCGACACGCCGGACCCCGAAATATCGAGAAAACAGCACGAAGAGCAGGAAGCGGGTGCCGAGGCGGCAGCGGCAGGAACAGCGCCCATCAGTGGGGCGACGGCCAAGCCGTCTATGATCCAGCTGATGACGATTCACGCCTCGAAAGGCCTGGAATTCGACACGGTGTTCTTGACGGGGCTTGAGGATGGCATTTTTCCGAAGGATGATCTTCAAGAAAGTGCAATGGACGAGGAGCGGAGACTCATGTGGGTGTGCAATGGGTTAGGTTGCTCGTTCGCGTCGATTTGATCTGGGACTCATGCGGGTGTTGAATGGATTAGGTTGCTTGGTGCGTCGCCTTGAAGGGGGTTGCTCGCAACCTTGCCGAGTGTTTTGAGCTGATGAGACTTTACGCCGGGGAGGGCTGGACCTTTTTTTTCTTCTTTCTTTTTTTCCCTCGCCGAAGCGCACAATGTGCGTGCCTTGATGTTGTCCCCTCGCATGATTATGATGTTATCACATTAGCTTGTTACCGTGAAATCTCCTCGGTGGAGAACCAAGAATCGGTGAGAGAGTTGGGCAGCTTGAAGCAGTACCCCACGACGTCTCAGGACACTTCCGCTGGTTACGTACGTGGAATTGTTGGGATGAGGTGTTGCACTTAATTGGATGGCGTGAGTATCGCGAAGGCGCTTCTTGCATCTCTCGTTTCGTTGCGCTCTCACAAAGTGTGGTCAATTACGTATACACCACGGATAGACTTTTGCGGTCTGCTTACCGCTTGTGTGCATGCAGTATAGGTCTCCTTTTTGATATTTGCCACAGTTTGAAAGTAAAACCTCCCCCCCTCCCCCCCTTCCCCCACGGCTTGGTCTCTGTTCCGTCAGGTACGTGGGAATGACGAGAGCAAAAGCGCGCCTGTTTCTCACCTGGCGACAATTTGTCGTAATGGGACGATCTAGCGAGTACGCCAACAATATTCGCTCTCCCAGCCGGTTCATCGACGATATACCCTCGAGCATTGTGAGGACGATCGACAAGAGGCCTGTTCCGAACGCCGAGAAAAAACCTCAGGCGGGGAGAGGTGGGGACCGAAGTCACAGGTTTCAAGGTCGTGGCGGAGGCCGTAACGGGGGTCGGGGTGGCCGTGGCCGTGGCGGTGACGATGATGTGTATGGCGCAAATCGGGGCCCCGTATATGGAGACCGTAGCAAGGGGCGAGGTAGTGGAGGACGAGGAGAGCAGTACGGTGGGGGGCGGGGACGGGGGGGGGGGGGGGCGGTCGTTTGAATCCGAAGACAGGCGGGACGCGCGAGTATTCCAAGAGATGCGCGATAAGAACGAGGTGGCGAATTATCCCGTCCGCGTTGTGCGGGACGGTGGCTCAAGTCTGGCAAAGGACGCCGGGGAGGATATCGACACCTCATGGGCGTCGAAGCTAGCGGACAGATCATCGAACACGCGCGCAACGCTTTCACCAGGGGTTGTCATCGGCGCGGAGGTGAGGCTAGCACACTGTCAACCTTCTCGGGCAGCGAGTTGGATTGGATTCGTCGTTTTTTCGTCATAGATCGGCTCGCTTGGTATATCTACAAAGTGAGCCCCCCCAGCGGGTGGGGCTAATACAACCGAAGAAAGACATACGTTTCTGACCCAACACAGGTTCGCTCGCGCATGTGCGCGCTGCGTATTTGACCGTAAGAATTTCCGTGCCGTGATTTGCCACGTTGTGAAAACTTGGCCAGCCTAGTGGTACCAGCGCAACTCTCGAAACCGGTCTAACGCAGCCCTCCCTTCCCGTCGAAGATCCACGCCACATTAGGAGGGCCCAAACAGTCCTGACTGCTGCGGTTCCTCAACTAGAGAATTGCCTATGTTTTTTTATACAACTTGCGTTTTGTAATTCAATCGTTACCAGGTGTGTGTCCCTAGATAAGGATATTGTCCTTGAGGGTTGCTTGCGCCTGCAAGTGTTTTCAAAGTAATTTTTGTTGGATGGGGTACAGAAGTTCTTACGTGAAGAGCCTCAGCAACATTAGGTATTCCCTATTCCGTGGCACGACTCGAAGTATATTAACCCCCGCTCCCTCCCCCCCACCCGTCCCGGCGTTGTAGGGATGCTAGAGTCTATGGTCTGACAGGCTACGGCCATGCATGGCGATGTTTACACCTCCCCCCCTCCCCCCCGTGCCCGGCATTCCACAATGCCCGTGCTGGTGATTTGTCAGGTGTTTCACCCGGCTCACGGGCCAGGCAAGGTGAAAAGCTTTGTTGATGGGTCGGAGACGGTGAACGTGTGCTTTACCAGTAACGGACAAGCTTTCGTCACCAGAGTGCGTGGCGATGCGCTCAAGGTGCGGACGCGGTAGCAAACGCCTGAAATCCGATATGGTCATTTCCTTGTCCAAGGCGGAACAAACTGGCTTTGTTTACATGCGACGTACCGTATGCAGCATCGGACACCCGCCGAGACGTTAGACCGGGCGTTTGGAGGGGAGCATTGTAAAAACCGGGGCGAGCTTGGCCTCGGGGCATAGCGTGAAACGGGCAGAAACACTCGTCCTAGAGTTTGTCCAGAGTAGGTCTGGGTTAGCTTCAGGACCACCTGGTTCTTTGTACGGCGAGGTGTCCGTTCAGCGCTGCATGGGTGGGGTTAGTTACTTGGGTGTAACTAACTTTGAGCTGGAAGTGGCGCTTTAACTACTTGAGACAAGAGTGGCAAGCATACGTACTAGACGTTTCTCCCCGGCTGACCGCATCCGCAGACAACAGCTGCTGTGCCAAAGGCTGATAAGGGATGTGGATGGGTCTGTACGGAGAAATGCGCCGTTCAGTGGGGGCAGGACAACCCTTCTACGAAGCATGGTACACAACTTGAACAACTCTAATTCTAAATATTATAGTATGTTCCCATGTACTTGAGGGTGCAGTTCTAAAGGGGTTAGAATGGAATACTTCCGTTGTCTCGGTAAACCCGCCACAAAAAATGGAGGGAAACTCAAGCAGCCGCAAAGAGGAGCCGAACTCAGGAATAATAGATTTCAGGCGCATTGTAGCAGGCGGGGCACTTCGCCATATCGTACCCCCCCCCCCTCCGCATTAAAATCGTTCACTTTTTTTTTCTCCAAGCGTGAAGAGTCCGTAACAAATTTCAGCCCGGCAACCCTTCCGTACAGCTGAATGTTTAGTGGGCAGTTTGGGGCACTACCGAGCGGAGTGCGCATACAACGTACTCGGGTATTTTTTCAGCACAATTAGCTACCCTGTAGACGCGTGCTACGGTAGCGAGGTATACCTTTTTTTGGCGAAAACGTTTTCTCAATGACGGAGCTCCTTGACCCAAAATCGTCGGAAACAGGCCACTTTTGCATGGTGATTCTCGTTGTGTACCTAGGCCATGGGATTTTCCATCCGGTTGCAGTTTTCCTTTTCTCCAGATCAATCTTTGGGAGAGGTCTTAAACTCCCAAATTGGGCAAGTTCCTCAGAAAATACGTGGTGCACCTCTAACGTAGCACGCGTCTGTAGTGTATGATATGTACAACTAAAAAATAACACTATGTATACAACGGCATGTCCGACATAACATACGGCGACAGTGGGATGGGCGCCGTGGGCAGGACAGGAGACATGATTGTCGCTGACAGCCCTTACGGTTGCGTGTGGTGAAGGTTTCATTTGGCGGGTCAGACAGATCAGGAAAAATCACGGATGCAACGGCTGGAGATTTCGCCGAGCCGTTCTGGCACATTAGCATTGCAGTGGCTTTGGCGCGAGCAAAGTAGAGAATAGATGCAGATGGGCCTGTGCGCAACATGATTCGCCCGCCCACGGTAATGACAAGTAACAACGTGAATCGCGCCACAGCTCAAGGATGGCAGTGGCGGCGGTGGCAACGGCCACTCGAAAGCACGGGGCAAACCGATGGTCGGATATCGGATGGCGCCTCGTTCTGGTATCCAGTTCCCCGGCCCACTCGGAGTATTGCGCAACCAAACAGACGAACCCATCCGACTCATTGACTGCCACCGAGAAGGTTTGGCGGTCTGTTTTCATGGATCAAGGGTTTAATGCAGCCGTGATGGGTCAAGCTTGACAGCCCGTCGGACGGTGAGAACGGCCGGTTGTCCGATGTTGCGTCAAGCTTGACCACGAACATGGCTGGATGAGCCCGTGGTCGATAAACCCAGACCGACAAATATTTTCGGGGGCGGTCAGGGTGTTCGAAATATGCTTGTGTGGTTACGTAAGCCTCCGCCCGGGTGGACCAGGCGACGAGATTCCACATTGAGATGCCTTCCTATATGGCATCCACTTCCGACCGCCGATTTGCCCCCCCCCTTCGAGTGAGCATTGCCGCCGCCGCCAACGCCGCCACAGCATTATGGCAAGCCTCGCACCGATTCTTACAATTTTCCAATGCTGTATTGCTGCGTACGACATCCGCATCTGTCATGGCGATTGATCCGCGCCAACACCGCTACAATGCTTTCCTTCCAGGACGTCTTAGTGAGCTCTTCAGCCGCTCCACCCGCGGTTTTCCCTCACAAGTCGCGCATACCGCCAAACTGCGCCCACGCATGGCCTTCCCCCATCACTCTCATATACCACCTACAGGTGCAATATAGACCACGGACTCATATGACCCTGTTCTTGGTCAAGCATCACGACATCTCGGACAACGAAACCACGCGATAAGACCGTAGTATCGTTCAGAAACGCCTCGCCAGGCTCTTGCAACGGACTTAAATGACCTTCTGCCGACAAAACAAGTCCCCACCTCGACCATGGCGAACGTTTTTTTTGCAGACTGGCTAAGTTAGCGGACGCTGGAGGTGCCATCAGCGTCGCCCGACGATATGGTTCGATTGCAGAGTGATTGCGGTGGATGAAAGGGAGACTGGCGAAGAAGGTGGCGGTGCTAGGGGGCAGTGTGGAGTGGTTGTGGTTGACATGAACCGTGTGTGAGGATGCATGTGGTTATTTTTTGTGAATCCGATTCCACACAGACACTGGGAGGAAACAGGGTGCCCCTCTTCCGCTCGTGTCGGTTTCGGTCTTCGGCCGCTTCGTGTCATGCATGGGGTTCAGCCCTCGCCCCGATTGTTGATCTCCGTCGCAGGATATTTACTACTTCGTTCGGTCGGTACAGGTACTTTTTTTATTTTTTTATTCCAGCGTAGTGAGTGCTGCGCTAAGCCCCATTTCAGCGCCCCTACATTATCAACAACTACACCTTGGTATCCGGTCACCTACCGTGGTACGACGTTCCCGTGCCCGCCAGGCGTCAAGATATCGAGAACACCACCCATTGCCGGCAAGTGCGCGGACGGGGCGTAGGCATCCTCGTTCTCTACGAACGACTCTGTAGAGACCTTCTACGGCTGCCATGGAGGTCGGTCGCGCGCTACCACTGTCGTCGTCGATATCAGGTGTGTTCCGGAAACCGTTCTCTTCTACCGTTGGTTCTGAATAAGTATAGACTACATCGTCTGCTTCCTCTAACGAATCATCTGCCAGAAGTAAAGGGACGTGCGACGGTTGGTTTCCTCTGCCGAAGGTGAGAACTGCCTGGGTTTGATGGCACTGACGGTGAGAGGGCGTCCCGTAAACGTTTGTTTTGTTCTCGGGGTTCGCGCTTGTATGTGCGTCTGGCAAAATTCAAGTGTACGGTAGTATACTGTTTGTCCGCAGTATCGTTACATGCCAAGCGTTTTCAAGCCGATTGCCGTGCCCATCCCCGTCAGCCTTTCAGTCTATCGTTGCTAGATCTGGGTTTACCGACGCTTTCCCGCTGGCACGAGCTGGGTCGGTTGGCCTTTCTGGTGGGATTTGCAGCCTCTAGTGAACCCCGTGTCACCATTTTTCTCGCTATATTTTGACCAGCCGGGACTTTTCACGACTGCGCATGCACGTTCGGACCTCACGGCGTCTATCAGACCTTTATTCCCCAGGCCAGCTGTCAGTGACTAGTCGCGAACGCTGATGGAAACGATGACAGGGGATGCGACCACTTTGAGCACGAGCTGCGATGCTGAAGACGAAGTCACTTTCCATAGTGCGGCATGCACTCAAGCGGAGACGGCGGCTACCCTGCTTGCGGTGCAGATGGAGGTTGGAGATTGCACGACCCATTCCTAAGTATCCATCTGCACCGCAGGCACGGTAGTCCCCGCTTCGCTTGGATCTTCTGCGGAGTACATAGTGGACACCGTCGGCTACAATCGCCGCCGATACGAGATAGATCTTGCGGGCAGAGGGTGTAAACGGTTTGGAGGCTACCGACTGAATCGACTTGGCGACGCCGACCGGCGACTCGAACCTGCCGTAGTAACAGTGAACGGCGTTTCCCCTTTCGAGCGAAAGGCTGAAACGCTGCTGATTGGTAAAACGGAAGACCCAACGATTTCTACGGCGACAATGGCAGGGTATTGGCGGCAAGGCCCGGCATGATCGTCGCTGAAAGTCCATACCATAGATCGGGGCGGTGTTTAGCTTGGCAAGAGAGGAGGGTTGGGAGAAGCCACGGGTACTGTGGCTGAAGAGTTCGCCGAGATGTCCGGTCAGCAACATTGCAGTTGTCTTCTCTTGAGCAAAGCAGAAGGAAATTTACATAACCGTCGCAACACGACGTACCAACCGACGGAAAGAACGAACAGCGGGACGAAGCTCGCCAAACGACGGCGGCGGCAAACGCACAGGCCAGCAGGCGGCAATGGATGGATGCGCTGCTGGAAAGTATGTCGTTATACGGTGTAAACGATGAGTACGCAGCTTCCCAGGCGTATATCGCCGACTCCTTGGCTGCCGCAGAGAAAGTTTGGGGGTGTGAGTTGTCGCTCATGGTACATGTAACCATGCGCATGCTCAAGATTGGCCCTCGGAACACCGGTCGGCTAAACCCAAGCTGTCCGACGCGTCGCCAACGTAGAGCAATATGATGGCATGAACGACAAACTCAGACCGCCAAATCTTCTCTGCAGCAGCCAACGAGTCGATATGCCTACAAGGCTGTGTGCTCCTCCTGGTGGACTGGGGAAATTGGTGGTAGATACTGATTCTACGATAGCCCCCCCTCAAAACCAGCGATATTCTTTAACGAACGTTTCATGGCTGCTCGACACAAGGAAGGATAAAATTGAAACCAAAGAATCCATATATTTTCTTGTGTGCAAAGGCACGACTCTAGAGCGAGACGCCTTCCGACATGGCGTCCAGCTCCGGCCACTGCGACGCCCCGTGAGATCGAGCGGGCGTTGGCGGGCTTCGCGTCGTTGCTTGTCATTGCCATACGGCTTTGCTGTGCACGGGCATCGACATGTCTGTTGTTTACTTCGCTTATATCACGACCACCGCAGCGTTTTTCCAGGACATCTTGGCGAGATCCCTAGCTTCTGCACCCGTGTTTCCCCCTGGCCCCTCTCACTTGGCACGCAAAACCGAGCAGGTGCAACACAGGCAAAGCACCCGTGGTTTCCGCTGGCCCCTCTCACTTGGCACGCAAAACCGAGAGCAGGTGCAACACAGGCAAAGCACCTGTGGTTTCCCCTGGCCCCTCTCACTTGGCACGCAAATCCGCGTGCAGGTGCAACACAGGCAAAGGACTCCAATTGGGCATGGTCAAGCTTGACGACACGTCGAACAGCGAGATCTCCCGACAAGGCCATGAAACTGCCCATTCCGGCACTCCGGAACGCCTCCCCAAGGCTCTTTGCGATGGACACAATACGGTGATTTCCGGCGAAACCACCCTCGCCTCGGTCATAACCAGAAGAACGGTCCCTCGTAATTTCTCTCCAGGCAAATACGACGTGGTTCTCGGGAGCGGCTTGCTTATTTGTTTCACCGCATCTTACGGTGTTCGTGAACATGCGCCGCTTAGAAACATTGATATATGCCCGATCGATCTCCGAAGTTGACACGATAGACGTCAATTGCATCGTTATGTATCGTGATACGTGGATGCTGCAAGGTGTCTATTCATGATTGCGACAGAAGTGCACGACCGACGTCGCCAACAAACCATTTCCTTACTGTTTATTTCCTGTCTGTCCAACTTTTCAGGTATCCATACAACAGTGCATCCACTTCTCGCGGCTGTGTGCAATAGAGCCTGATCAAAAACAACTGCGGTCCTCTCCTTGATCTGCAAGGACTATCGCAGTGTACGGTCTGAACGATCTAACCTCAAACCTCCGATATTCACATTCTCCAACCTCGGACGCGATAACCGTCGGGCCCGCAAGTTACAAACCAAAAACTGTAACATGCTTATGTGAAAGCCCTAACAGCAAATTGAACGCCAACTGTTTTCGCCCCGACCTTTGCTATCGAACCTATTATTTCGCGTAGCGTTTGCAAGCTCCCATCAATGAGAGGGGTGGAATGGCAGCAACCGGCCGTGATGATGCTTCAGTACGAAGCACGATATCTGATGAGCCTGGGGGTACACACCACTCGTTGCGCGGAAAATCGAACATATGTACGCAGACCCTATTAATGATATAATCTCTCCCTCCGGTCCGCGTCAAAACCAGATTCGTCTCCTCTACGCCAACGCCGGCAAACCCTATCTAAAACCTGAGCGGGGTGCGCTGTGAATATCTCCCGCTGTGCAAGTCCCATCAACAGCCAGGTGCCCTACTCCCCCCAACGTCCGTTACGTCGTCACATCGCCCGACTGACCCCGACACGCCCGGGAAAGGGGTAAGATCAGCAGCCCAACGCGGGGCGGTCGAAGCAAGTATGTGGAAATACTCGGCGAGCATGCTTTAAATTAAACTTAACTCAAGCCATGGCTTCCAAAACTGCACAAGACCATCAATTTTGAGCCCATGCCACGCCCTTAGTATTTCACCCGTATGACTAATACTCGTTATTGTCTCCATCGCTTCACTGACAAGTATCCCCATCCTCCCCTTCTTAGGGTTGATTTTCTGTGTTGTAGAAGTCACGGGAGTAGTGTCTTTATCGCCCCCTTCAATACCTCGCGCATAACTATTAGCACAGGAGGCGTTTCTCGATTTCAAACATGAAAAGCTCGCACGAGCGTTCCCCGTTCCTCAGGTTCAGTCTTCCTTTGCTAGCGAGCCCCATCGCCCCACCCACGGTCCGCCTCCCAACGTCACGCGGGACAAATCCCACCCCTCTTGAATTAAAGCCTTCTTAAAGGAAGGAAACTCCCGCCTGCATAGCAAACAAACAGGAAGACAACCAAAACAGACAGACAACAGCGAATCAGCCAGCACAGTAGTTACTGTTGTTTCGGAGGAGCGTGCCGGTTGGATTGGACTTTCAGGGAGTGGCTAAGGCAGTACAGGTGGGTGGAGAAGCGGTGGTGAAGGTGTGTCACGGCTCTGGGTCACTAGATCGGACGGCGGCATCGGTGAAACGAAGGGTGCCCGACGGGTGAACTGACAAGACAAACGGAATCCAGGTCTCCGGAAAACGAACCCCACTGGGTATGATTCTTCCTGAAAAAAGACACGTGCTGTTGCGCGGTGTGGGGGGCAGCAACGCGCACGCTACGCAGCGCGGAGGCGTTGTCGTAGAACATTCGTTTGGTTGGTCGACAATTCCGGCTCCTTTGCGATAAGCTTGACCATTGAGTGGCCGTTGGAAGGTAAGTGATTTCCCGTGCAAGGCGACCTGTCTCGACGCCTCCTCCTCCGACTCGTTTCCCGCCCACCTCCCTCTATGGTGGTAACAGAACATACCCCTCCGACAAATTACCACCGCAGAGCTCGCGATTTGCTTCACAGTGGGGATGACGCGTGCGAGCTACAATTGGATCGGCGAAGAACCGAAATCGATAAGGAGGAAGGAATTGAACACCGATTGTGTAGTCTTCACAGTTGCAAAATCCCTGAGGTTCCATCTCTCGACCGTTTGGCTCTACCGCTCAAGCGTTTTTTTTCGAACGCACGAAGGATCGGTTGACCCCCAGCGCAACATGTGGCGGGTTGACGCTGCAATCGATCCCCACAATTGTAGAACTGTTCCCTCCTAATCCCTTGAGAAGCTGCACCCACGTTTTCGGGAACGCCCTACTTGAAGTTAGTGTGGGACAGATGTTTTCGGAAAAAAACGCCAATACAACTCCATGTCTCCCACAATCTTAGCCTAGATCCCCAGCTACCGTTTCAATCCCTTTCGATGACCAGGATCAGGAACTCGAAGCCGTTTGGCGCAATGAGTACCGAACCCCAATCCAAACTGAACGTCATAAAATGGGACCATGCGTGATAGAATAGTCCATCTGGGGTGCCGGCACCCGGCTTTGACGCGCACATGCAAAGAAAACGTATATAAACCGCATCCGCGCAAACCCGCCGATACTTTAGGCAAAAAGTCATTTGCTCCGGCCCAGAAGACGGCCAAAAAAATGCCAACGTAATCGACAGGAGTTGCACCGCACCTTGTCACGCGCAGCGCTTCCTCTGTGACTCTCCTCAAAAACAGAGTGCGCTCCACTCCATCGCCTCCCTGCGGAATTCCGTCTGGATCTCTCGCCAGCGCGCGGTGAATTACGTTTGCCTTTTGAGCGCGTCCGAGAATCGCATCCAGTAAAACAGGGACACAATAGGACACCACGTAGTACAGCAAGGGTCAAAGTTGAGCCTGGCTGAACGAATCCTCAATCTTCGAGGAGGCGGGAGGATATGAATTGAGGCTCTAGCGCATCACAATCGAGAGTAATGCTCCAGGGGACGTTAGAAATGTGCAGGAAATTGAGGAGTAGAGGAAGGGGAGACGATTACGATGTGTCCCTCGCGCGGCAATATCCGTTCCTCTTGACGCCTTTTTCCCTCTGGCGTAGTGGATAGCCGCGGCTCTAGTCGTGGACTATATCTTACACATCTTGAAGCGCGCTGGCCGAACGATAAAAGTGCAGCGTGCGGCCATAACGTACTCATCTGCGAGGGTGGGTCTGCACCTGAAACATTGCTTGCAATCGGTCTTCTGCCGAAGCGTCTTCCCTCAGGGCCAGGTTAATATTCGTCCCCATCCTGACCTCATCGCAGAATTGCGCCGTGGTAGCGGTAGTTGGGAGCAGCGGGCAACGAGGGAAAAGAGGTGTGGTACGCGTACCGCGCTACTGCATTGTAACGCTGCGGTAACGCTGCGACAACATTAGTCGTTTCCCGATCAAGGATGAACAAAAGCGCGTGCAAGATGCGCGTAGCACACATCGCGGCATTTCGGAATTCTCGCTGTCCAGTCTCTCCTTCACAATTCTCGATTCTGTTTTGCTTTGGACCTCGCATTACCACCAGAAGGGCAACCAATACAACCACATGACTCTCCATCTCGCCCCCGCCCCCGCCCCCGAACGCTTGCGCAATATACTCGTTGAAATTTTGTGCGCACCTGGGTCCCAGCGGCTTGTAGGAGACACGCACTCCCACCATAGCCTTTTCGTTGTGGTACAGCGACGCCAGCCAAAGGAGGTCGTCGGCTTCTGTTACAAGGGCTCCCACCGGAACACCAATGTTGATCTGATCGCGGGCGCAGCAGCAGCGGCGGTCCGGGGGGGGGGGAAGGGGGGGAGGATGAAACCGTGGCTATTAATTAGTACAGAGGCTGGTGAGTCACGCAGGCCGAGATATGTGCAAGCTACTGCAGGGTGTTTCGGTGTTGCCCCCGCGCCACTTGCGCAAAAACGTAAAACAAACCACCACCAATGGCGAGGAGGCGAGGGGATGGGGGGGGGGGGGGGGGATCTATGGCAATTCTGCGGTCATGCGATACCTGGCCGAAGTGACCCACACCCGGTTCAACAGCTATGGGGGAAGGAGAGCGTAGCCGTGCTTGTGCGGGTTCTCTACGGCTTTCGGTACCATCGCCGCGAGGGACCGACAAGCGCAAGATCGGCATCAACTTCACTATAATACGCCTTTAGCATCCGAATAAACATCAGACACCCGTTTCACCGTACTACTCGAGCGCCCCCCCCCCCCAAACGTCAACCGCAAAGAGCACGCGGTACGGTAACAGCGCGCAAGCAGAAACCAACATATACGACCATCCTTTCCTCTTGGGGGCGGAAGGGGTTGTAAACATTGACCGACGGTAAAACTTATATGCATCGTCGACGGCAATGCACGGAGAGGGAGGAGGAGCAAAAACACCAAGAAAGGGAAAACAGCCTGTCGACAACTACTATTGTCCCTCTCTTCCTCCCCCATCCCGTCTCCCCCTTATGCATATCGCGGCTCTGTTTGGCGAGAATTCTCTATCGCTGTCAGAGATCCGAGACACCGGAATTTCACCTGCAGGACGTCTCCCCACGGCTTCAAAGCCCGCATCCACCCGGGGAGCATGACGATCTTCTCCCGCTTTGCAGCCTTAGAAGGCGAAAGAACTTCTACTGAAAACCCGGGGACTATTCTCCCCATCCAGTCTGGGCCCTCTCTTCCTTCGTCTCCCTGCCTCCCCTCCCCGCCCTCCCCCCCACCCTCCTCTTGCTCCCCTTGACCCGTGCCTTGTCTGCATTCAGGCGAAGTCAATACCTTCGCTCGTCCCCATGAAGAGGAAAGACAGCGTTCATGAAAGGTGCGAAAAAGTTGGATCAGTTGCATTCACCATCCATCGCGTATGCACCAAAGGTCGCAATCACATCAGCGGGAGGTGACTACAGACACTAATACGCGATTTCAAGCAGCCACGCCGACCCCGGGAATATTTCGCGTCGGCACCGTTGCAATCGTATGTCAGGAATGTTCCAAATCAGCGGTAAGAAAAACAGAGCACAAGAGACGGCGTGTGCCCGCGACTTTGGTCCCAAGCCCCGCGAGGTCAACCGCGAGCGGGGAGGGGTAGACAGCAGCCGTCCTAGCAAAACAGCATTGTCGTCCTCCGCGCGCCTCGCCTGAAAAAGCGACACGGAGAAAAAACGCTCCAGCCCGCAACCTCCCCCCCCTCGCCTTCTCCCTTAGAAACTCCCCATCCCCGGGTCCCCCCACAACAAAAAACGCTTTTGGTCACCTGCCCCAGGTACTCCGTGACAAGCAGCGACGCGCGTGACGGGTTTAAAGAGCGCAATGCCAACGTCCTCATGGCGAGGTAGTTCGCCAGCAAGTGCACCGCCGTCAGCGCCACATACCAGCCCCAGACGCGCGTCCCCGAGGCAGAGCCGGCATCGCTAACCGCCCGCGCGAACCATACCGACAGCCCCAACCCCAGCAGAGACGCCAGTGTGTGCTGCGCCCCGTTCTGTGCAGTGGGGAAAAGGGTGGGAGGGGAAGGGGGAGGTGGGGTGTACTAGTACTCGTTAGGGAGAGACGGGGGGAGGGGGGGAGGGGGGCAAGGGGAAAAGGAAGAAGGGTGTGTGGATCACACTCGCAGACGGATGGTGTGGTGGAGTACTTGTTGATGTCCTCAATCTAGCTAGCTACGAGCTGGGCCAGCCAAAAAACGGACTATGTTCCGAAAGCTCTACCGCCACCGCTTTTACGAGTTTGGACTTGAAACTTTGAAGCGCTGACCCTGACACAACATTGCCCATTCACAAAAAAAGTAATGAACAGTTCCAAGTTTTTTTTTTCCCGACTCGATCTCGCCGAGATATCCGCGAAAACTTAAAAGGACCAACTTTTCCACACAAAATTCCTATATACTCGGTATATCGTCGCTCCCGACCAAGGTGAAATTCGTGGAGACAATGCTGAAGACTCTGGAAAAATATCGCTATAAGTTTCATTGCCCGATTCGCCACCTATCAAGAGATATTACCAAAACTGGATTCCATTATAAGGCACGTGTTTTCGACAAAACATGGAGAAAATGGCATTTTTGCGATGTCCCGCTCAGTTCTTAGATTTTTATCTGAAAATTTAACGACGTATTTGAACCGCATGTGCACATAAACGGAAAGCCGGGCTTTTTCATTTCTTATTTCTTGTGTTTGTACGCAAGTTATAGGCGATTTTGTACTTTTTCGGATCGTAATATCGGCCTTACCTCGCGGACAGAAGAAAAAAAGTCCGGCTTTCCCTTTGTCAGTTGGCCCATGATCAACATCGTGTCCAAAAATCACACCTAAATGCGTAAAATTGAGCGGGGCATGGCCAATCTACGTCTCTGGCAGCTACTTGTCTGGCCCCGCCTGTAAGAAATCATTTTAACGTCCGATTATTCACACCGTGTACTGAAGTAGAACACCCTTCGCCGCCTGTGTCCCCGGGAGAGGCGCAAGGGCGGGAACGTCATCCCTCTTTCCGTACCGCCTAAGGCACAACCGACCCAACATAATATGCACCAACCTCGAACCATACCCCCTCCACCCCGTTCCACCCCGACTGAAGCTTCCTCCTGGCCTATGCCTGCCTCCCACTTTCTCTCCAGCTTGCGCTTCCCTCGTGTGCTTGGTGCTTACCTCCCCCCCACACCCCTTTTGACACAAAACGAAGCATCCCACGCAGCTTGCAATGAAGATTTTCGACGAAATATTGATCTCATAGCTGAGGTGTCTTGCTTGTTTTTCTAAAACATAAAAGCGCTCGCGCCGCACCTTGGCACCGATGTCGGCGATGTTGTTGTCGACCGCCCAGTGCTCGGTTATGGCAGCCGCCGTGGCCCCGCCCGCCACCCCACAGGCAGCCTTGAAAACCGAGGCCAGGCAGATGAGGCGTAAAAATCGCCCTCCTTCTCGAAATGCCGGTAGAGGTGCAAGCATCTCGAGGGCAAGGCCTACGTCGTTGGAGGTGTCGGCGAAGAGCCGCCACGTCTTGATATTGACGCCGAAATTGGCGGAGGCAATGGAGGTGAAGAGAAGGCCACCGATCATGCTCGCGCCTGTGGCACAATGTAGATGTTGGTAACGATCGCAAACGATCGAGTGTTAATAATGACGGGACGGAAACAACTGCCGCAGAGTGGCAGCCGCAACGACAACGGCACTAGTAGCAGCAGCAACACAAGCAACAGCAACCGCAACAACAACAACAACAACAACAACAACAACAGCAACAACAGCAACAACAACAACAACAACAACAACAACAACAACAACAACAACAACAACAACAACAACAACAACAACAACAACAGCAACAACAACAACAACAACAACAGCAACAACAACAACAGCAACAACAACAACAACAACAACAACAACAACAACAACAACAACAACAACAACAACAACAACAACAACAACAACAACAACAACAACAACAACAACAACAACAACAACAACAACAACAACAACAACAACAACAACAACGACAACAACAACAACAACAGCAACAGCAACAACAACAACAAAAACCGTAGCAGCAACAGCAACAGCAACAGCACGCATCGCCACCACCTACCACCAGCAACAAGTTGCCGCCAGCATCAACACAGACATCAACACAAACACTACCACCACCGGCACCAACGAAAACGAGTGGCAATTTGACCAAACGCGCAGCAGGACCAGCGGTATTTCGTCGCGATATTGGCACCAAATCAACTCTGACGGTTGGCTAGCACCAGAGTGCAACCACTGGGCTGGGGCTGTTGGGCGCACAGATAGCATTAGGGAGTTTAAGTCGGGCGGGTGTGTTGGAAATAGGGAGAACGGCTGAAAGTACGGAAACCCATCAATTGTCCAGGCGTACGGGAACCTATTAATAGTCCAGGCTTATTTTTAAAGACAAGCGAAGTATTGCTCACCATCCCGGGCCATCCACTGCAACGTGGCTGCCAGGGGCGTCGAACCGGCCCTGCCAACCCCCATCCCCTCCAAAACCGCCTGCGTCGCTAGAACGCCCCGGAGGTGCGACGAGAGGTCCTGCGCGGTTGAGCGGAGGCAGCGAGGTAGATACAGACGTAGAGGGGCGGAGAGGCATAGAGAAAATAAAGCAGAGATATATATAGAGAGAGATGTGGAGAGAAAGGAAGAGGCAGAGATATAGAGAAGTAGAGCGGGAAACAGCCATAAAGACGTACGCACATACATAAAATTAGAGAGAGATGGGCGTGCCATTGTCGCGCGGCAAACGTGAAAAAACGGGTCGAAAGTTCGGGAAGCACCCTTTGCGATTGGCGGCAGCAGCTACCGCGGAATTTACCCAGAGGTAGGGTTGCGAATCGGTGAATCAGAGCCGATTCACCCAAATAGTCGGAGCGATTTAAATCGGAATCGGATAATTCGGACAACGCTTTTACTGCTGTTTTGCTAGTGTCTCATCGGTTGGTACTGCCCTCAATAATGCTCAATTTCGCACGCATTGTGGAGAGAAATTAAGCTAAACGGCCACAAACTTGCTGCGCTCGCATCGCCCAATATACCGGCGATATATCGGAGAAGCCTTGCCGATATATTGGATATGGGCTGCACCGAACACCGATGATTTATATATAGGTAAAACACAGTCAATTCACAGCCTTCCCCAAAAGCGTTGGCGGGAAAGCACGGCCATCTTTTCCCCGTCACTGAAGCCGCGTCAGCTTGTCACTGAAGCCGTGCCAGCTTGTCACCGCCGTCCGCAACACTCTTCAGTCAGGTATTGCGTAAAGAGATAGATATAGCATTCATGTAGAGAAATGAAGGGCGAGAGTAACATAAAGGGAGAGGGGGAATAAGACGGAAAGAAAGAAACAGCGAGAGACAGGCAGATACTTCAACCGCGCAAGGGTCGGGTACGCGGCTGACCCGAAACGCGAAGGGTAATAGCCCAAAAACAAATCCACCCGTTCGTTCGCTTTACGCGCTCACCTGAACGATATCCCAGCATCGATACCTCGCGTACTCCGGCCGCACGGATGCCGGGTAACCCGCGGGGAGAAATGTGTTCATCAACCCGCCGCGCGCCGCCACGCCCACCCTCTCCGTGTACTCCCCGGCCCCCACGGCGATAGCCCTCGCTTCACTAGCAACTCCTTTTATTGCCTGCGTCCCACCGGCGTACGGAAAATATCAGCTAAATCATCCCGGCGGCGGCGGTGGTGGGAGCGGAAGGAGACGGTTTGGCACATCGTCTACTGTGAATCCCTTTGCAGCTACAGCCACGTTTGTTGTGGTAAAATGCTTGGAATTGGTGTGGGATGTTTTTTGCAGCAGTAGCAGGGTTGGTTCAGGCTGGCCACGAGAACGCGACTCGATCATTCCCGGCCCTCATCCACCATGCACGCTACATGTTGTTCGCAACGCTGCTTCCGGTAGGCCGCCTATCAATAGTGGGAGCCTAGCCCGCGGCGAAAATTCGTGACCGCAACTCATGCGACGGTGTGTCGTGCGCCTCCTAAAGATAAAACCATGCCCTTACTAAGCAATACCAGGTAGTACTGTACTGAAGACAAGATAAAACATGCTCTTACTGAGCAGCAGTATTGCAGACAGGAAACTGGAGGCGTGTCGACAGAGGTGCCGGGGCGCTGGTTAGTTAGTGCGCCGCTTTCCTAGGGACAGCTACACTATCCTATGCAACTTAGTTCACCTTGCTAGCCCCAGCTTTTAAATCCCGGCTGCGCCTCCGCAGGCCCTGCATCGCCTTCCGTGCTCCAATGGCGGGCTGGTCCCCCACCACCGATGTCGATGAGACACCGTTGGTGTTGCTCACAAGCGATTTAGGTGGTGTTTTTAGTGCCGCAGGTGGCAGTAGAAGCGGGGGCTGTGGCGACGATTGTGAATCTTGTTTCTGCTACCAGGCAGACAATGACAGGCGGCGATCGTGGCGGTGGTGGTGGTGGTGGCGGCGGCGGTGGGTGAGCGGACCTCGTTGCATGCGGGCAGCACCCAAGATGGAGAGGAAGGGCGTTGTGAAGCGCGGAGAGGTTGAGGGAGGAGGTTCTGGGCGATGCTCTCGCGATGTAGTTATGGGGCGAGCATCAGCATAACCGAACCGACATTGGCCAAGTTCCATCCTTATCCCAACTAATAGTGTAGGGTTATGTACTGGTATTCCGTTGCACATGTGATTCTCCAGTAGTACGACGAGTAGTATAAAAACTATTGCGCGTACGTGTCGCTCAGGTTGGTCTCCGCGTTCGTATCATACATATACCCAACAACGCGCTCTACGACTAGTATCGGTATGCATGAACCTAAAATCGAACTGAGCACACACTATTACAGGGGCGGAGAGAGAGGTAGAGGATTGGCGTGCTTGCGTGCTTACAAGATCCGCAGTGGCTTTTCTCCGCCGTGGTTGGCCAACTTGTAGTGTACCATCGGCGAGCACGCTGTAGCTCACGCGGCTCTTGCTTCCGCCTGTCGCTGTCGATCGCTCCGTCACGAGAGCGACACCAAACTCCGAAGCTGTCGGTGCTGCTGCTGCTGCTGCTGCATCTCCGGCAGGCTCGACCGATCGCTGGAAGGCCGTCGACATCCCGTCACCTTCTAGCTGTTGGCGTGTGTCTCCGCCACCCCCACCCCCGCCGCTGCTTCCGCCTTCTCTGCCAGTTGCAGTCGGGGATGGTATCCCACCGCCGCCGCCGTTGACACCACCGCCGTCCTCGTCGCTCTTGCTCGCTGGAGGTGGTTCACCTTCGGCGGAGCTTCCACCTCTCAGGCAGGAGAGGCTCCCTCCCCGCTGGAGCATCAACGAGGCGCCGGCGGCGGTTGGGATGGCGAGGTCGTACGGTCGCTTGCGGAGACCGATGCAGGGCTTCAGCAGGAGGTTACGGGCGTTTTGATTAGGGCTTGTGCTCGTCGCATGGAGCAATGAAGAACATGTGGGTGAACTCCAGCGTAAGGGGTCATCCTTAGCGCTGAACGAAGGAGGTGGCGAGAAGGCGAAGGTCCCGGTGTTCAGCCAACCGTGGCCTGACCGGCACGTGCTCGCCAGCATCACAAGGAGCTGGCTTCTTCGGAAAGAGGCGGGGTAGTCGCACACGGCACATAGCCTTGTTTACTATTTAGGTTTTCATTTTGTTCTTTCAAATAGGGAGTTCCAAGTAAAAATCATTGGATCCATGGCCAGGGGACCATGATTCCCCTCTTTTCTGGGGGCTCTTGACTAATTTCGTATCCTATCTACGAGTATGGTTCATGCTTCACGAGGCGCAATCGAAACACAACGAGACACTTTGAGAAGCAACGTCGGGCATCTCTGTTTTACGAAAGCCAGCTGACGAACACTGTACGACGATGCAAACAACCACAGCCAACAAGAAGGGGTGCACTACTCGTAGGTACCCTGTATCGCACTTCTGTCGGTGTTGTCGTTGTTGCTGTTGTATGTGCGGCTCGTGGCATATTGATTTGTATGCGCAACAAACACATGTACAGTATGTATGAGCGCAGTCGTTAGCAACTAAACAGCAGCAAGCAGCAGATCAATACAGAGATCACAAACAACGCATTCAAATGAAATCTTTACTTCTAGGTTCCCTGATAACATGCGCAGCCTCTGCAGCCCTACAATCGCGGTTGGCAATACAATTTGCAATGACTTCGATTCTTGTTGTTCGTGTTGCCGGCGTATTGTTTGCGCATCATGATGAATAACATAAACCTCATTACAGTACCACCAACTGATAGTACCACCACCAATTGGCAAGGCCTTTAGCATGCTCTAACCACCTCGTTTGCCGAAACATCTTTCGATTTTGTAGTACGTACTCGAGCGAGAAAGCACTCATCACTGCTCATACATTATTATTACTCGATCGGATGAAAAATACAGAATCGACGAGCCGAGCGTAGTATATCCTGGGGAGAGTGCTAAAACTAACACGCGACAACGGCGAAAGGCAACGACCGCAATGGGTCAGGGGAGGGAGACTCTCAATCTGTGGCTCCGATAACGCATACGCACCAGGCAGGGCAGGTGACAAGAAACACGAAAGTGCTGCACGATCACAATCAACGCCAGGCTTCGATTAATTAGTCTAATCGTCAGGTGGTTTACCAATCAACTGTCAATCAGATGACATTATTATTACCTATCCACGAGCCATGAGGTTCCACACCCGCCCTCCCTCTCTCCCATTTCCTGACAGTTTTTGCGTCCGTACAATCAATCACGTGCTAGTCTTTCACCAATAAACCATCAGGTGCTTTACCAATCGATAATGTAAATTAGTTTCCACCACCTGTCCACGAGCGATGAGGTTCCACACCCGCCCCCCCTTCCTCCCATTTCCTGGCAGGTTTAGTACAGGTTTAGTACCGGTACTAACTCTCGAAAAGCTGCGTTCCATGAGTTGTGAGTGGCGATAGATCCTGCGGACGAAGTCGCGGGACTGAAAGCAATCGGGGTGTGCGTAGCGCGTTCTATCTCGAAGAACCGAGAGGTGTCCCATGATCAAAATCAACTTCGAATCATGTACCTGGTATTTTTTTGTATCGTGCTAAGAGTATCATTCTTTATTGCCGAGAACGGGGAAACCAGTATGAAACCAATATCGTACGAAACCAATACCGTACGACGCCCTCGTTAGTGTTGACATGCATCGCCCTCTCTATAGGCCGGGACAAGTTGGCCATATGATTTTCTCATACTGGCGTGGGAAACCTATGGAAGCTCGAAGCTCTTACAAGTAGTAGCTCCCAAAGGCACTGGGTACCGCTGCTTGTTGCGTTGTTGTAGCTGGCCGCGAATGGCCTCGGGGAGCTGTTCCAGAAGAACCAACTGCATTATTACAGAATTTCTGATTGATTGGACGCAGCCACAGCAAAAGCCGACACGGCTCTTGATCTTTAGATATGCGAGGTTCTGCGCTGACGCGAAACGCTAAATCAACGCGCTTCCGAAACCATCCACAATGAAAAGGTCGGTCGAAGCGAAGTTGTTTGGTCGTGGTATTAGCCCTAAATTAATACCTGGCACCAACGTTGTACGTACGTAACAGGGCTGACGACTGACACCGGGACGCCACACTAATTAATAAACAAAATGCGCTGTCGACATATTGTGTAGACGTATGCACCGGTATGGACCTGGCACATCGTAGACTGACTCCCGATTTCACTTTTATATGTGTCTGGTGGAGGCATGAATTGCGTCAGCTGTGATATAGGTCTAGACCTAGATGCTTGTACCACCTTGGGTTGTTTTTTGTTTTTCCCTGGGGTATTCCTCAGCTTTAGTGGCTGGAGCCTGTCCTGTGACCACGGACTTGATTATGCGAGTTAAGGTGAGAACAGCAACAACAACAACAGCTAGCCGCTGCTGCAGCAGCACATTTAGGGTGTTTTCCACCCGACAACGCGACCTTGGACCATCACATAGCGCTGAATGCTGTGATCTCAGCATCATGTTAGCGTATCTCGAATCAGCTCACTAGAGCGCACGGACTTCATGTTGCGGGCCGTAGCGGTGAGCGCTGCAATCTCACTCAGCATCCACACAAACAAATGCTGCTCAGTATCGCACGGCTTGTCGAGTGCCACGCAACGCTGGGTTAACGCGATTCCAGAACCATCGGACAATGGACGTTCAAAGCGAATGTGCTGTTGGGTCATGATACTACAATAAGAGCAGTAAATGTAGACTATACCTCGACGCACAGAAGAAGGCAGCAGTGTTTGTTGCTTTTGATCGATCCTGCCGTCGGGATATGTTCCCGTTCAGCCTGACTCGATTTGCCTGTAGCTATACGCGTACTAGTATAATCCTATGCTCCAATACACAGCTACACGATGATTGGTAGTTGTAGCCTCATCGTCGTACAATAGTGCTCATTGCTATAGCGACGGCATGTGCCAGCCGCAAAACTACCCAACAGGGACCAAAGAGGGACCGAATATATAATACCTGGTGCGCAACATTCTTAAACGAAAGCTGTGAGTATTTTATGTATCTGCAACAAAATTGAACTATTCACTACAAAATTGAACTACTTGTACAGCAGTGAAAAAAATAGACGAAAATGAGGAAAACATAGTAAAAAAACTTCAAATGATTACCGAATTGAAGAATATCGGCGCACGCGCGTGTTGTGGAATGCTCGAATGATCACTTCTAAATGGGAATAACGGACAGAGGGCGAACTTCAAAATGGAAATAACAGGCAGAGAGCGAAATTGGCATCTCAGCAAGAAGAGTGCACTTAACTTTCAAGAGGATTAAAACAGGAAACAGAGAGGAACCAAGAACGAATCAACGCATGGAATTTTAACTTGAAATGAAATACTGCTGTATCATACGTAGATTCGGTCGCTTCTGCGAAACCAATAAACTTGTCCGGACGCCGAGTCGACCACAGCAGTAGGCACGCGCGCGCGATACTGTCGTCCAGAAGAATCGCTCGTCACGTCTGCAAGCGGAGCGCATTTCCCCAACCTGCAGCGCTTTAAAAGAGCGCCACAACGGAGTGCGTGAGATGCTCCCGACCCCCCCCCCCCCATCACGAATGCCGCAAAAACACTAGCAGCGGGCTGATTTCCAGCGTAGCCACCACAAATGGCTAACGTCTACTAGTAGTAGCACCCGGCTACGAGCGCTACTGAGTCGCCCAGGTGACAATATAAAGTTAGCAATTTCTGGCCAAAAAAAAAATACGGCCGTCCCCGGCGCGGCCTTATCCGCCTCAACGACGACTCAGCGACGAACGGCGTTGCAATCGGAAAAAACTTCAACACTGCTAGATTGTCCGGTACCAACCCAACCTCCACGGAGAGTCGATGTACCTACACTACACTTCAAGTCCAGCAGGCCAATCTACTCGGCAACCGCGCGCGGAATAAATAAAAAAAAGCGCGACGGCGCAAAGATGGCGGCGACACCTCACAAAAGAACGACCAGGTCGTTACAGAACGACCAGGTCGCAATAGAACGACCACATCGTACATAACGACCAATTCGTAATAGAACGACCAAGTCGTTAACAGAACGACCAGGTCGTTCACAGAACGACCAGTTCGGCAATAGTAACGGCGGCAGCAGCGGCAACGCGAGGCCTAGAAGTAAACGTCCCCCTGTTCTTGCGTGTCGTAGTCGTCCAGCATCGTATCCCCGGCGAGAGCTGAGTCGAGTTCGAGCGCCTTGTTCGCAGCGTCCAGCTCAAGCTGCAGCTCGCGCTCCCTCGCCGCGGCCTCGCGCTTCTTCTCCACCACCTTCTTCAGTCGGGTGAAGTCCTCCCTGATACAATGACAAAATGTCCCGGTGCAAAAAGAAGAAAACGGACACATTTAAGCAAAAAAGAAGCCACACAAGAAGAAAATAATGCCACGTTTCAGCAAAAAGCAAACCGCGACACGACTCCACAAGCGAGACCCACCAACATTCCCGTAAGGTTAGGCGGGGGATACCGCATTTGTAGGCGGGCGGACTACGGAGCCCACTTGGCACCCGCGCTGCACATTAAAAAAAGTCATCCTCGAAAACGACGGCGCAAAACAAGGCTGCGAGGACGGGTGGTACGAGGTGCCGTGGCAGCAGCCTAGACACCACGACGGCGAACACGCATTCTTCATAAGACACCTGCCAGGCCGCCCGCCTACGAGGGTGACGTGGGGACAAAACCATCTCCACCCCCCCCCAGCAAACAGTTAAAAAGCGGGAGGCAACCTGTTGTCCAATTGGGACACCAAGACCATGGACAGGAGCCCGTCACAGCACCTGGCCGTGCCAGGCACATCTAAACCAAGACGACTCATACGTGTCTATGTGTCGCTGGCGAAAACGGCCAAGAGGACGAAAATGAGAGAGCAAGGACCACAAGAGCAATGAACTTATCATACCTCTCCAGCTCGTCGAGCTCCCTGTTGATGTAGCTAATGACGGTTTCCATACGCGGGATCGTCACGTTCTCCAGCGCGTTCACGCGGCGGTTCGTCACCTGTTATATACCAGTTTGTCAGCAGGATGAGGAGGCAAGGAAATACCAAGAGAGAAGGAGGGTGAGGTAAGAAAACAATAGAGAGAGGAGGAGGATAATGTAAGGAATTAACGGCCAGGAATGTAAATGAGGTAATAACCTAACAGAGCGAGCAGGAAGATGCGATCAACAATTAACAGAGAGACGAGGAGGATCAGGTATCATGCCGTGTGGTGCGTCGTGTGGAAGAAAGAGAGCGGTGGGATGGGGCGGAGAGGAAGACAAGGGGGGTGGCACTAACACAAGCTTCCCCATCATTCTTTCGAGGGAAGAGCCGTAAGAGGTTGGTTCGCCACCGCATCCTGAGGTACTCGCGCCATCTCGTTCGCTGCGGCGTTCTTGGCAACATGAGGTGCCCAAATATGCCATGGTACATTTCTTGACAACACGAGGCGTCCTAAGATCTCATCGTACACCAGCAAAGCGTGTAGCTCGGCTGTACTTGACACGCACTGGGCTCTCAACACATTGCCGGCGTTAGACAGAGCAAGGTGGCGAGGTCATCCACCAATACCATGTCATACTCTGGGCAAAAGTGTTGACCCGGCCGTTACGCCGCTTGCCATGAAAACGTATACTTCGAAGTACATAACATGGCCACTAACACCAACATGCGGTCGGCAATTGTGATACATGAACACCAAAACGCCCCCTAAAAACGATAAATCTGCTCATTCCAAAGGGCAAGGTAAGGCGTAACTTGAACTCAGTCTTTTAATATTTTTAGAGGGGTTCAACGCCAAACCGCCCGGACTACACACGAAGCAGCAGCAGAGCAGCGGGTTTTCACCCTGAAAAACATTGTTAAAAAGGAACGACGCTCGAGAACAAAGAAACCGCGGTGGCAACACCGCAAGAGATGTAAAATATAACGCGCGCACGCTCAACAGACGGACACAGGGTGCTTCGTTTCGCTGCTCTGCACGACAAACACAGCCGTAAAGAGACACGCGCTTCGCTTCGCTAGCTCTGCTACGCATTGCTCTTGTTCCACGTTGTTCTGTTCCACGCTGTTCTGCTCAGCATCGCTCTGCCGCGCGCTACTCTGTGCCGGGCTGGCTGGTTCTGATAGCGCCGAGGGCTCCTAACAAAACCTTCGACACTGGAAAGAGCCTAGGGCGTGCACTGGGCCGACGTAGGTCGTGGCAGCTTGCGTCGGCGCTACCACGGCAGTACCGTTGTTTAGGCAATAGAGGTAAACTGTCAAACGGCACATATATATGTACAAGTGTGGTCAGCTTAAGCTGCAGTTTTTACCCATCCACCCAAGGACGAAAGAGACACAATAAAAACAAAATACCCTGGTATAGGAGCTCTTCGGCGACACCCCGTGCCACCCGACGTACCTTGAGCGCTTCGTCCATGGTGACGAACGACGTTTGCAGTGACGCCAGCTTGATCAGGTTCTCCACCCATTGCTTGTACTTGTCGCGGCACTGCCCGACCTTCTGCCCTCCCCCGGCGAGACCGATGTTGTCCCTCGCCTGCGGGGTCCACACGCACGCATAGGCAGTGGGGGGGAATAGTGGAGGGGGGCGAAATAGGGGATGGTGCGGGGGAGGGGGTGCATAAGGGGAGGGTGCGGGGGCGGGGGTGTATCGTGTCCGCCTCCCAGCAATCGTTGCCTCATCCGAGCGGGACAATGGCGCTCTCGTAAACAAAAAATACGAGCTGCCGATATTGTAACATTGCGTGTGCCACAACAAAACATACCAGATACCAGGTACCACTAACCCTGGCAAAAACGACCCCACACCTATCCCAAGTAGTTGGTCCAAAAAAAAGTAGGTTGGGTTCTGAATGTGTTAGTACGACCAAGGAACGGCAGCACACACGCCCATGACCGGCCCACCGGCGTTTATACGATACATCAAACGCGTGGCCGTTGGTGAGCTAAGCGCGACCCGTCGCACCCGAGCTGACACTTCCACGTCAGCGAGAAACGATCCAATTCTGTAGAAGAGACCACCGTCGCAATCCGGCCGCGAACACGCTCCGCGGGGCTGTCCTGACCGCAGTCGACATCGCTCCCTTTCAGCTAGCAGTGTGAAGCGGGAGAAAGCTTGAACTCAGCTCTCTCACTGCAAATAGAGTTTCGCTACCGGTATGTCCATTGCTTCGAAAACAGTTTTTTTACTAATGGTTCAACAACAATCCCTCGGACCCAGCGCATATGCTGGCATGAACAAGTCCAATACTCAGAGACTAAATAAATGATAGGATAACGTCTTGAGCGCAAAAGCCGCGATACATAGCAGACGTTGAACTTGATAGGCCCGCCCGCCTGAGTGACATCCGGGGTGCGAAATAACAGACAAAAGCGACGCCTTGGCCAGGGACTCCACGCTAAAAGCAACGTCAACTACATTCGCAGATATTCGTCAGGGACAAGACTCCACGCCAACCAAGATCTGAAACCGTCAGTAACATACATCAACCAATAGTCATCACCGAAAACACAAGTGAATTCCTGCTGGACTCATTTAGAACAGCAGCGCTAGCTGTACTCGTATTGCTGCTGGATTTCTTTCAGAGTAGTAGCGCTACCTATACTCGCATTGCAATAGGCAAAGTGCAAGTTGGACGTACACGTGCAAACGGCACAAGACGAACCCCAAAAAAAACGCACCTCTGATCCTGTTTCGTACGACTCGAACACGGGAAGCTTGACACCCGCCACGTTATCCGTCCTAGCCCTACAGCGCACCGCCGCTGGCCGCGGCGTGTCAAGCACCTGCCATAATAAAATAGGTGGCCATGTCCGGTCGCAACCCGAGCCATCACCACAAGTTGCAACAACGGCGAAAAGAGGGGGGCGAGGGTGGAGGAGGAAGGGCAGAGGGGATGGTTCACGCACAGGCATTTTTGATTGTGCTTCATTTTCTAGACGTTATTTACCAATATGCAGCAGAAAACAAGGATGCCGTATACACAGTTGCTGCCAGATATCTGCTGCCTGTCTGTACTTCTACTGTGCTGGAAAGGCAACGGGCATACACGATACTACATGGCAGGGCATCGCCGTCCCATATGAAACGAACAGCTTGTACCAGGTACAGGATAACGTCCGTGCGAAGCAGAGACAGCAATTGCGACCAGGTGGCGAACAAAACCTCCGCCGCGGGCACTCGCGATATCCTCTCGAGCCTTGCAGACCCTCCCCCCTTTCATCTGTAGACAACAGCGGGCCTATGCGGCAAACCAAGCAGTGCCTCCCGGTCAGTCCAATCCTGGTCTCAAAGTTGCGACCCCACTCGCGAACGACACCAACGCCGAAAGATACTTCAAACAACGAAGCTTTTTTCTGAGTTCCAATACCTTGGGTGCCTGTCTACTGGCATTACGTACGCACGGGGAAACGGGGAGGTGTCCGTAACATCGTGAACAAGCAAGCTACGACAAATACCGGTATGCTACCATTTATATTAATAGTACGACATGGTGAGCAGCCTACAAATAAACTATAGACGCCAACGACACAGGCAGCAAGCCCCGGCGCGTTGTTTGCTCGGTTTACAATGGTCGGCCGAAACCCGGAAAGCGCGCGCGCAGTGATCGCCCTGCCCGTACAAAAGGGTTGCACGCCTCAAGATAGCTCAGCCTGCAACACGCGCGACATATCGTGTACGAGAAAGGCTGCCGTTTTTCGTACGAACTTCAAGATGAAACGCGAAATATCGATAGCGCTTTCGGCGACAAAATGCATGTGTGACGTCACATCAAAAGGGATTGAGCTGAGGGGCATGAGAAGCTGGCGCACAGAACACTGCTTGCTGTACGGGGTATCGGGAGGGCATCAGACACTAGGGTTGACACAAGACATGTGCACGGACGCACGTAATCTAGGGGCCGGACGAAGGGGTCCTCGAGGTGAAGGTGCCGCGCCGCCGACACTGATTAACGCGTACAGCACGGACAGCCCAGAAGAGGAACGCACTTCCAGTTCCCAGCGCACAACGGGGTAAACACGGGTCTTCGAGTATGAATAAAATCACCATCGAGATCGGTAGCAATCGGAGCAAAACGAAACCAATGCCGGGTCTGTAAAATACCCTCTGGTACAGCCCTGGTACAAGACATGGCAAAAAATTTTTAATGCAACCCTGTCAAGTAACCTGCACACTTACTGCCATCGTGAGCGTCCACAACTTCAGCGCACCGCTGGCTGTACGAACGACGAACGCGTTCTTATGTTCTTGTTGATTGAGCTATTTGTACGAGTATTGACAAGCGATGTGTCATACCTGGTACCAGACTGTCCAGAAACAACGACTCAAGGAGAAAAAGCACCGAACACAAAAACAAGGGTACGCCAAACCCCCGTGTGGCTCGTGCGGCCTTGCTCTGATCGACATCTTCCCCATGCGCGCTGCTGGCAACAACGAACAATGCTTCCAACGCCCTGCGTTGTTGCACTGCGGCCATTGTGTCGAAGCGAGATCACACTGCAGTTAAGCGAAGACAGAACTATCATGAGTTGAAGGGGCACCAAAAACGCTTTTACCATGGTGGCACGTACAAGACGACGTAAATAGCTCGGGTCCCACCCAGCAAGATGATACTAGACACCGACCGACTACTGTGGCTTCCATAGCGACGCCATCAGTGCTATGCTCCAGCGAAAGCATGCACGGCTTTAGAAGCGATAAAATCGTGCTGTTGCTTTCTTGCCATCCGTACATGCCCTCACCTTTGCCCGGAAGTCTCCTGCTACGTACTGGGCCGCTTGAGTTAGCGAAAAGAACGCGGTTGAGGCATCGTCGCGCATGACCTGCTTCAGCTCGTGGATCTGTTTCGCGATGTTGCGAAATCGGGCCTGCACGAAAAATGGGAAAAGGGCGCACGCAAAGTCAGAGAGATCGTCCGTGCCGCGCGCACGTGCCTTGGCATAGCAGCTGAAACGAAGCTGGGAATAGGCAAGTAAGTGCATGGCCTATCCTTCGTTTTCAGAGAACGTTTTGCGCCATCGTTAGATGGATTTTGGGGACCCTTGAGTGCTTCGAATGACGATCGAACTGGCTAACGCTTCGGGTATCAATTTGCACAGGAGACAGCATGTCTCAGGAACAGCGAGGGCATTTGCCCACCTTAGGCTTCAGCAGTCAAGCAACACCAGGTGTTCCCGTGTAACTCGATGGTAAGTCGTTCAGAGCCATGCCAAGCGCCGTACCCAGAGGCACAGCAAGCACACCTCACCTTGAGGGCATCAGACTTCTTCTTGAGAAGCTCGTACCCTTTCTTCGCTCCCAAGAGCTTTCCCTTGTACGTCTGCAACGCCATTCGCGTCGGCGCCACCTGTTGCGCAGACATGGTGACTCACTCTGTTGTCTACAAGAGGAGGATAAGGTAAATATAAGCTAGTCAAGGTCTAGTCAACGTGCTTGCTTGCTTCGCATCGGCAGCAGAACGAGAACCCCCCGCATAAACGAGAGGAGAAAAATTGCACCTTGCAGAGGCGTTTTTGAAAGCAGGGGACATTAGTATCGAAAATCATGGAACAACGTTTTTTCGTGGTTGTGGCTGGTGTTGGGCGAGGCGCTAGGCCTTCCTCACTTCCTGTGTTTTCTCACCAACTTCCAAGAAGCCATGGGGATGTGAGTCTGGTGCCTGCATATAGATCGTCGAGCTGTTGTTCTGAGGGTCGTGTAGTGGCTTTGTCCCTCCCATGAATTGTAGTCCACTCAGTAGCAAAATGTTTTTGCAGCTGGTTCGTCCACTTCGGGTGTTTGGTGCCCCTGTGTGATAGACGCTCAACAGCAGTAGGTTGCCCGGTGCCTTCCAGCAATGCCTTGACACAGTAGCTCGAGCCCACCCACAATGCATTGGTTGGGCAGCAGTCTCTTACCTCCAGCAATGTACTCGTTTTCGTCGTTATGGCACCCCGTTCACCTCTCTGCTCCCGTCTGAGTTGCATTGCTCGAGCCACCTTTGCCACACCCTTTCATCTAGGATAAAGTATGGGGATTACCGCTAACTCTGGACCTTGTGTTTGCGTCGTTCGACGACCACGGCGGTGTACGCTTACTCGTGTGGGTGGCTGGCTGTGTCTTCTCGCCTGGATGGTACGGATGGATGCCGGCGTGTGCGCGTGTGTAGCATTAAGTCTGGCAAGGTTGTTGTCCTGCTGGCCGGCCGCTACGCCGGCCGCAAGGCCGTGGTGGTGAAGCCCTTCGATGAGGGAAGCGATAACCGCAAGTTCGGCCACGCGATCGTCGCCGGCATCGACCGCTACCCTCGCAGGGTGAGTGAGACACCACACTTCGATCGTAGCAAAGCCTGCAGTTGCAGAAGAGTCTCTCGACAACGTACTGCTGTAGATGCACAGCCTATCTGAGCGGCTTGCTGTACCTACGTATCATATGTGCCCCCGTGCACCATGCTGCTTGGCCTCGGAACGCATTGACTGACAGGCTGCTGGTATGATGTGAGTTCGTAGGTGCAGCACTCGATGACGTAACGAGTGAATTCTTGACGTTGTGATGTTGGTGTCGAGATCAGAGATGTTGCTGCCATCTGTAAAGTAGCTAACCGACCCAAGACAAAGCCGCTGTTGCAGAATGGACCTGGTGTTCGCAAATAGGCAAGACTATCTGCCATTGTACTCATCAGAGGCAATCGCCTACACAAATACGGCAGCTCCCGGTGTCAAGTACTCTGAACTGCTGTGTCGTTGGTTGGCAGTACTAATGCGCTTGTACACGCAAGGATGCCCTGTACCCTCCGTGTATTACGGGTAATGTCATACGTTTTGTTGGCTCGTGGTGTTGGTACAAGAACACAGCGACTGCTACTACAGAACGCGGCGCAATAGGCAAGACAGGCAGCCCCGAGCTCCCCCTGTCTACTTTTCTGGCGCGATCGAGCTGCATACCATGCTGTAGGATCAATATCATCCGGGTACGATTAACAGCAGAATTGGTGTACGTTGTGGTCAGCACACCTGGTGTCAGCATGCTACTGGGGAAACCGCCGCCGACAGGCGATTTGCGAAACGATTGTCTTGACCACGGGACAAACGGCGATTTACGCCTTGGAGAGCGTATCACCTTAACGTTGTAACCTGTACGATAGTGTTGATGGCCTTCTATTAATTGTGTAGTTCGACGCGCTCCGCGAGCTGCTGAGTGTAATTATGTAGTTGTTTCTGCGCGGAACACGCAATCTTGTCGTATTCCCCACCATATTCACGCCTGATCCGTCGTTTACTACTGTAATCAGCGACCTTGGTATGGCACGGGCGCACTGGCTGTCGACGTTCGCACACACCTTTTTCTCACGGCAGCAGTGGTAGTGTGGGTAGGGTCGTCACTTTTGGAGCACCCGATGGAGGCACGTTGCACGCCCTTTCCCCCTGTAAGAAGCAGGACGTGCAATGTACGAAAACAGCCCTAACCAGGCGCGTTTCGAGGCCAATTGGACTTTTCAACCGTGAAATATGAAAGGGCGTGCGCGCGATAAGCACCCCTTACTCTTATTTTTTCTGCTTTTGGTCAAGTGTCTCGCGTTTGCTCACTCGCTGACAATCATCAGCCCCCCCCGATCACCCCGTCTCTCCCTGGCCGCCTGCAGGTGACAAAGGCGATGACCAAGGAGACCATCAAGAAGCGCACGAAGCTGAAGCCCTTCGTGAAGTTCGTCAACGTAAACCACCTCATGCCCACACGGTAAGTCGTGGGACTTTCAGGCACGCGCGCCTTCCGACCCTTCCCCCCGCCCTGCCCCCCTTTCCCTTTTTCGCCCCTGTCCGTTTTTTCTCGTCGTGGAAAAACGGGGTGAGGTCAGAAAGGGAATGGTGTGAGGTTGGGGACTGGGGGGGGGTCGGTCGGCGCGGTCAGTGTGCGGCGACGCAGTCCCCGGCTCAGGAACGGTGTAGATAGCCCGCACCCACCTCAACCCCCCTTCCCGGTTTTATTTTAGGGGTGTGGGGCTGAGACTGGTCCTGGGTCGTGAGCTTTTTTGTCTAGGTCCGGTTATCGTACATGGATGTTTCGGTTGCAGATGCGCTCAGAAAATAATTGCTTCGAGAACGTATCGGGCGGTTCTTTTTTTTCACCTCCAAGCCCACCTCGCGTATGAAGACAACAAGCTAGAGCGACATACCGTATGACACGCGAGATAACACACCCTCAAAAGATTTTTTGAGGCCGATTTTCTGGACAACGGGGAGAGCGCAAACGCCAAGCGATGCGTCCATGGAGGCGTATCGACCAGATTTTTCCAAACCCACCATTTTCGTTTTGCGTGCCCCGCCTTGTTTCGAAGAAGCGTCTCTGAAATCCGTTCCAGGGTGTGTGTTGCCTCGCGTGTTATACGGAAGTGCAACAGCACCCTTGCGCGACTGCACATATTTCGCATGTCGCCGAGCTGTTATGGCTACATGGAATACCTTCGAAATCAATGCTGCGAAAACCGCTGCGCCGTAGTAAAGCCTCGAGTTCATCGAATGGCTAGCGTATGCGTGTTTTATTTTGTTGGTAACGGCAAAAGAATAAAAAGCGCGAGTTTCATTCTGGAGCGTAGGTTCTTCGCCAGTCGTAGACCGAGCCCGGTCACTTTGTGGAGAAGAAAATTCCGATCACCGAACGATTTGTAGAACAAGAGGCCCACCTCCTCGTCTACATGCTGTTTTATTAGCCTATTGCTGTTGTCTTTTCTGCGGCGATGGCCATACTACGTTTTAACCCAAGGCCGTCGGCGCGCACTCCTCTCATTCGTTCTGGTTGATCTAAAATGCGTGTTGTTGCCCCAGGTTTGAATTGGGGCGCGCTTGGTGGTACACTCTGTGGTATCCATGCATTATAATAACTTCTCGCGTTTTTAGCGGCGTTTGTGTTTTTCTCGAGCTTGACGTGTTTTTTTGCTACTGGATGCGCGGCGTAGATTTCACACGTTTGATAACGGCATACACCCACGGCGTTGCGAGAACGAAGCATGCGCCCAAAAGCCGCATGGTTGGCCGTGTTTGGTCTGTGGTTGTTTTTTCTCTCTCGACCGGAGCAGCGAGCTACGGTGTGACCCAATCCACGCAACGGCCCGTTCTGTATGACATCTAATGATATCCTCACATGTTGGATAACCATTCGGTGTTATCGTTAAGAACAACTCACCCTAACCTCAAACGTACATCGGAACGGCATTGGGGAGAACTTGTGCCCTTACGAAGGGTTGCAGAAGGGTTGAGAGGACCGCAATATATACCGTTAGTCAAAAACCGACGTTTGTTGTAGGCGCAGCCAACAGACTAGAGTGCGCCAAGGAACACATGGTTAATGAGATCAATCAGCGGGAAACCTCCCGTCGTACTGTACTGCCGAGAGTGGTTGTGTTCGCACGATACCTCCAACTTTCGCGTGCAACGTTGGCCACGCATAACCCGGTTGAACGCAGACGATATAAAGAGTAGCACAAGACAGCTGTGTTGTCGCCGCGCGTACCGCTACCGCAATTGACCGATCGGCGGTGCCCCAATCGCAGGTTTTTTTCCGTCAAGATTTTTGTCGTGTGAATGTCTCGGTGCCGCGTATTTGTTGGATTTTTTCTGACCGACGCGCTCACCGTTTTCGCAAATGGGGACGGTAACGAAATATAATGTTCACCGCCTGAGTGTTAACCCGTGGTCGATCGCGACCGTTGTTGAGGGTGTCAGGCTAGCCTGCCACTTGCCGTTCTCGTTAAAGCAACATCGTACAGCTGTTTTCTTTACAGCGCGGCTTGCGGCAGCCCTGTTGCGTCAAGAGCACTGCTTACTACCTGTTGCGCCCGGCATTTCCCGTGTAGCATACGTGGGCAGGCACATAGTGCTGCTGGCCCCAATGCAAAGGACATGCGTTTGAAGCGCATGCCAATTTATATAGTGTAGCGCTGTAACTCGAGCGTGTGGCGTGTCTCATGGTTTGTATTGCCATGAGCAAGGACGCAGAATAAGTGATGAAAGCATGCTCCCCGCTGCGCTCCGCCTCGCTTCTGGAGTGATGCCGCCGAGTTATTTTTGCCTTGCTGCGCTGCTGGCAGGTGTTGACGCCATGGCGCGAGTTTGTAGCCTGTATCGAGCAGGTGTTTTGTTATTGTTGGCTGATAAACCTCGTTGGCCTTGTAACAATGCAATACTTTCTCCCGAAGCCTTCCCCGTTAAGGCTACGAGTTCGCGTACGACCGCGGGGTGCCAATTCAACCATAGCTGGTACCGATAATGTTTTTTCTAGTCTTTGAGCGAAAAACGTCGAGCGCACTGGGTCAACTTGGTTACCTAACGCCAGGACTGAAATCCTAGTTTTTTTCGCGTCGTACACGTTCAAATACCGTTTTTGAGCCTACCCTGCTAGATCCAGCAGCAGCTCTGGTGCACTGACGGTGAACAAATCGGTCCCACTCCCATCCAATCTGTCCTAGTTGCGCGTGGAACGCCCGCTGCTTACTTGACGCTAGGTTTCGCCTTTTCGGGCACTTATTTGTTGAAACATGAGTCACCGTCGGTGACTGGCGGGTAGGAAAACCAAATCAATCACAAGTCATGTCTGTTCTGCTGGCTCGGTGCTACACGCCTGGAATCACCGCGAGGCCACCGTTTTTGAGCTGCAGCTTTTGCTCTGTGATTGTCGCGCGAGGTTGGCGTGAGGCATCGGCTTCTGAGCGCGCTGAAACCCTTGGGAGGCCTCCCGACATGACAGGCGTCGTGCTACTATTAATGCCGTCAAAACGAAAGCGACAGTGCAGTTATCGAAATACTGGAATTGAAGTCACCGAGAGAGACTTGAAGCCAAGTCATCGAAAGACTGAAATAACTTGTCGAGACCCAAACTAAAGTTCTCGAAAGAGGCTCGAGTAAAGTAGTCTTGAAAGAGACTCGAATTTAAACCACCGAGGGTAAACTTAGTATGGTCTTCATCGAGACTCAAAGTTAACTCATGGAGAGAGCCTTGAATATGTCGTGGAGAGACTCAAAAGTACATCAAAATGTAGTCAAATGGGTGATCAAGGAATACTTCAATACGTCATCGAGAGAAGTCAATATGTCATGGCGAGATACGTAAGTCAGTCGTCGTTGTAGACTGAAAGTGAAGGTCACCGAGAGGAACTGACAGACCCACCCACCTCCTTCCCTTGCCGCTCCGCCGTGCACATCCTTGGGGCATCTATCCTACGCGTTGTCGAAACGTCAACTCGGAGCAGTTACCAAGTGGACATCGACCTCAAGAAGATCGTCGACGAGTCTGCGATCAAGGCCTCCCCCGCCGATGTCAAGAAGGCCGTGAGGAAGATCTTCGAGGAGCGGTACTTGAACCAGAAGGACGTCAAGTCTGAGAAGAAGGCCACCGGTGTCAAGTACTTCTTCGAAAAGCTCCGCTTCTAAGCTTATACCCGAAGATGGGATAGCTTTTTCGGGGACCGAGCATGATTTGGACTGACTGCCGTGTAGCACCCGCGCCCTCTTTGCGAAGGATTTGCACGGAAAATATGGACTCATTCGAGCACGTTTTGTGTGTGTTTTTCTTCGTGGCGTCGTTTGTTCATGGGTTGGTTGTTGCCGTGGGTAGGGTTGGTCGCACCGGCTGTCGCTTGGAGGAAGAACCCTCCGGTAAAGGTGCTTTAATGGTCATCTGCTGAATGCTTACTCGGTTTTTGATCGAAACTGTCTCGTCATGGTTATAATGGAAGAAATTACAACAGGATCTGTTTGTTGGTTTTGGCCGTGTTGGATCATCGAGGAAGGCATCGTGTTTGAGTAGATATCACCTCAACACATACATGCAAGAATGCCGTATTCTACCGCGAAGAATCATCGCTTGGCGGTGCAACTTGTCATGCTGCGGGTGCATGCGTGTGTTTCGACGCCTAAACGGTAGTTGGACATCGCCATCCGACGTACATGTGTGGCTCTCGGCTTCATCTTGCAGTGCACATTGATATATTATGCGCGAGCCTTTTAACGTACGATCTGCCCATATCTGGCGTGGCTTTTGGATCCATTATTTCTACGCTACAAACAAACGCCTTTTCAGTTTTCTCGCTCGCCATAGATTCTACTGCCGCCCTCTCGTGTGAAGGATTATTTTATGAAAATATATCAAGGACGCCAGCCGTGAGTTCGACGAATTTCGGGCCAACACTTACCTTTGCAAGCTGCGTTGTTGGTACTTGTAATATACTAGTCTATGTGTGGAGTTTTTTAATGGGAGGGGTTTTTGTCTAAAAATATATACCAGGTATAAAGTATTCGAAAGTACATACAGTCTAGTCTAAATATGTTTTGTTTTTCTCCACTATAATGGTTGGTGATGATTTGACTGCTCCTGTATTCAATCTAATCCCCCATAGATCAGTTGCTCTGGAGTAGCTCGCCCGCTACACTGTCATACATTCGGACATTAAACGTCCAACTTAATGGAGCGAACGCTATTATATTTTTTTGCGAACACGGTTCAATGGCTGCCGCACATCATAGCACCATCCGCTCATTCACTTGACCTTCCTTCCCAAGTACCAGGTAGCCTTTAGGAGGCGTCTGCGTTGTTACCTAGGATAAGGTATTGAAATTGGGGAATATTCTTGGAAGAGTTTTACTGCGGTCGACTAAATTTTCACGAAAAAAAAGAAGAGTCGGCTTTTTTACGGGCAGTTTTTGTGCATAAGGCAACTTTTTATAGGGTTACATAAAGGGATATCCGGTCTCAAGAGTAGTGTTTTGGGCAGCTATTGATTTTTGCTCATTAAGCACACGTAGGCCAAACCAACTTCCCCGATTTCCATAGGCAACACGCTGTAGTTCCTAATTGCATAGTCTAAAGGTGGCTATTCCTTCGTGAAAATGCGCAGTTATACCAGGCTATTAATAAGTGTACGAGAAGTAAAGCCTATCTATCGCAAGGTGGCTCTTCCTTCGTGAAAATGCGCAGTTATACCAGGCTATTAATAAGTGTAGTACGAGAAGTAAAGCCTATCTATCGCAAGGTGGCTCTTCCTTCGTGAAAATGCGCAGTTATACCAGGCTATTAATAAGTGTACGAGAAGTAAAGCCTATCTATCGTGTTGTATCATGCGCCATGCCGGCAATGCACCCAGCAGAAGTCGCACCTAGCAACGAGAGTAGAATACGGAATGTACAAAAAAGATGAAAAGACTATTGACCTGAAATTTGTCGAACTCACGGCTGACGCCCTTGAAAATATTTTTTATAAAATAGGAAGAGTAGCGTGAAGGAAAGTGGCTGTGCCATTTCGGCCGGTGAACGGGTTTAAGAGAATAATGACGCACCAGATAGATGTCTCGAGTCTCAAGTACTCCGTACGGCACCTACCTATATTACACCAGTTCAGGAATTTGGAAACCGCGAACGTGAATCAATCGTATGCTGGCACGTACTACACTGCTGTAGATATCTTATCTTGTACCTGGTATGATATATACGAAGAGCTTGGGCAACCACCTTATCCAGAGGAGGGGAATGCCGTAGAACTCGCGCGACCAACGCAGCTTGCAAAGCGCAAGCGAAGCTGAATATCGACTCGAACACTGCGTGAGTTGTACGTAGACCAAGTATTAAGTGGGTATGTACACTTGGTGACGTAAGAATTCAAATTTTGAATTTGAAAAGTAGAGTTCCAAATTTATGGCAGGCATATGTTCATGTTTGAACCCCCAGCTTCAGCCCCCACCCGCAGACGCCCCGCAAGCGCGCGTTCCTCGCAGCTTGTGGATGACCGGGAGAGAGCTCGGTTCGATCATTGTGCCGGAAAAATCTGTGCTACTTTGCAGATAGAGATGGTTGCTCTCGATGTCCACCAAAAATTGTTGAGTGGTGCTTTCAGCGGAAGCATGAGAGCGGTAAAAGAGGCGCTCGCTGCTGGAGCGAACATCGACGGACGCCCAGAGCTATCCTGCGCGCCCATCGCGGGCGCCACTATCATGAACGAGGTCAGCATGATCAGTTTCTTAATCGACCGAAGGGCAGACCCCAACGGACCTGTTTATCGTGAGCTGCCGTGCCCACTGACCCTTGTTCTCCCGCCTGAAGAACG
The DNA here is from genome assembly GCA_012845835.1 of Undaria pinnatifida. NCBI lineage: Eukaryota > Phaeophyceae > Laminariales > Alariaceae > Undaria > Undaria pinnatifida. The sequence continues at coordinate 4,330,168 of JABAKD010000015.1, read as the reverse complement.
CTTCGTACACGATCGGGGACAACGACCTCTCCATATCGCGATTGTTCGGGGTAACGTTGAGGTTGTTCGCTTGCTGAAGCGGGCCGGAGCTGACCCCAATGCGATCGACAATCGAGGCCGCACCCCACTTTTGACGGCTTGCGAATGCCTGGAAGGCTCCGTCGAAATTGTGAAGTTGCTGCTCGAAATGGGCGCCGATCCAGCCTTGGCAGAAAATGAACACGGGTGCACCCCTTTGCACCTAGCGGCCCAAAACGGCCACATCGGCTTCGTCGACATGCTATACAGGGGAGCACCCCTCGCGCTCAATACCTACGCCAACACCGGCGAAACGCCTTTGTTCTTAGCTTGCGCTAAAGGCCACGAAATTGTGGTGTCCCGGCTGCTATCGCTGGGTGCGATGCAGGTGGTGCCCCCGGACAGGCGCGGCATGCTGCCGCTCGCGATGGCCGTCAAGGCCGGCTTTATGGGCGTGGTACGCGTCATGATCGACGGTGGGGTGGGAATAAAGGCAATCGGAGGTAGCAGGATGTTCCCAAACGCTCTGTACAGTGCCGTTCGCTACCACCAGGCCAGGATTCTCTGGCTGCTGCTCGGGGCGCACGGAGAAGACAGGCGGTCAGAGTTTGCGAACGCTGATCTCAATGACCAAAAACTGCTTCACTGTGGCGCTGGTTTCTGCAGTGTTGCTGCAGTGAGCGTTCTCCTTGCATCGGGCGCGGAGGAGGCGGCACGAGACGCGAAAGGGCGCCTCCCTCAAGACATCATCGGGGCGGACCCCCGGCGGGGGCGTAGCATGTCTCGGGGGCAGAAACTCACCGTTCGCCGGATGCTAGAGCGTGGTCCAGCGTACCGAGCTCGATCGTGGACGTGGCCCACTGAAGGAGCCGATGGCGCCTATTGCGATGATGATGGTGACGCTGTCATCTCGTCTCCGCCGGCAGTGCGAACCTTCCGGCCAGAGAGCGACCGAAGTTTCTTCGCGAAGATCGTCAGCAGGTGGGCGGTGTTTTCGGCATGTTCATGAGGGCGTGTCTTTGTCACTTTTTAAAAACTACGTGCTTTATACTTAGAAGTACAAGGACATCATGTTTGCAGTGTACACGCTGTTTTTTATTATAGTGAACGAGCAACATAGCAAGAAGCGTCTTGGAACCCGAGTCAAGTATAAACACGTACGTTCATACAATAGACGTACAAGGTTCCCCTCTGGGAGTCATCTAGAGGAGTGGCGCAAGAACGAAATCGAAAGTATCCAACATCTGACTCTGTCTGAGCGCGTAACATGTACCTAGTAGTGAAAATTATGATCCTGTCCGCGGGTCCATGTATAGCACCTCTACTACTGTCTGTGCATCTGTGGATCTAAAGATCAGCCTTTTGTAAGTAAATGGATCCATCCACCACTGACTGGGTATGCTATCACAACACCACCAGAAGCATCGCAACTTAAGGCCGCGTGTGATCTTATCCCACCCCCCGTCCCCGGGTTTCCGGCTAACTCTAATATCTAGATATTTTTTGGTGTATGTAGTCAATTACGCCGCAATTTTAACACGCTTCATTCGACTCTTCAGGTGTTCCGTGCCTTAGCTGGGAGCGGATGTATTTTTTTATAAGCGTTGCACCCACAGCCCATTAACAGGAAAAGCGAAAGCTAAAAAAGGGCTATTTCCAAAGCTCAAAACCGGGCAAACACAGTAGCTCACACTCGACAAACATGCGTGTGATAGCGTCATTATAACGTGATACAGCAGGCCGAACATGAAAATTACACATGATTTGCACTTGTTTTATTTGCAAAACATATACTGGTAATGATATAAAAATAAAGATATCCACTACTACAACAACAGCTCACCTTTGAGATCAAGGATTTCTCTAGCCCTAATTAATATATACGTATTATACGAATGATTGCATGTAATTGCTGTATTCTGCACGTTTGGTCATCTTAAAAGCCGTCCCTTGCCATCATTATTGTGTGTACTGTGTGTGTTCGCGCTGAAAAACCGACAGAAAAAAAAAACAGTTCCGAGAGCTACCGGCTCTCGGTTGAAAAACACACAATAATTTGTGCGTATTCGCATTGTGCATGTATTATTCATGTCGACAGCAACAGTGCGACAGCAAACGCTACGTCAACGGACATCGTTGATGCACATCTCATCAAATACGAACAACATCGATCGCCGTGTCATGGGTATCAACACGCGCCGCTAATAATGCTCATTTCATGCAATTGAAATATAAACAATTGCCTTGTTAAAATGCATTAACATTTTATGATGTGAACGCCCAGTATTTCACGCCGAGCAATCCCGTTATTATATTATATCGGTATTAGTCTCACATTAAAAATCCTCTCTGGATCACTGTTCAGCTTGGAAAACCTCTGTGTCGGTGAAGACTCGACCTGCCAAGAGCCTCGGCTATGCGCTTAATACTTCATGTCTATTTGAGCTGTGCTTGAAAGGCTTCCGCATTTTGCTGCTGTGCATACCCGACCTCATACAGCGTCGGAAAGACCCAAAACTGTCTGCTGCATTTGGATCACGCGTTAGCAAAATTCTGTTGAGTACAATGGCACTCCGTGTGCTATCTTCCCCGCGTTCTACAAGTGTATTATGTGTGTTCCACGGAACTCACCCAGTTATTTTGAAACAGTGAGCGCTAATAGTACACCGTCATTTGAGGTCCCGGTAATGCTTCGGAAAAGCTCCCAATGTCATGCATGTGCTTGACGGGTACAAGAGGTACACAAAATCTCCGTGTCGTCATATCTAATTTTGTGTGTTTTTGACTGGATGTTCGATGGTTATTGCCATATCCCGAGCACCAAAGCGCCCTCCTCCGGGTATATATATTCAATGTTCCAATGCCTTCCGGCCCCCTTGATGACGTTCAAATACTATTTTATAACTGATTTTCAAGGACGTCAGCCGTGAGTTCGACGAATTTATTTGTACTGCGTTCTACCTTTCTACTCCGGTGCGTGCGTTAGCCCCGCATCCCAACCCAATCCCTGACCAACGTGGATCCCTTCAACCCTCGTGATGGGCAGTATGCTTTCGCGTTCTTCACCTGCTGTAGCCATGGGTGGTACGCTTACGGTGAAGGACGTCAACATTCTGTTCGAGGAATGGATTAAATGCACGAAGCGCATTTGTGGCCGGGATCGTGGCAGTACTTCTACCGCCGCCAATTTCCTTGACTCCTCCAATCAAACCGGATCCCTCGGTGTTTGGTACGGCCACCTTACACGCCGACAGATCCCTCTACGAGAAACGTGCAACTGGCGCGACTGCGATTTCTATTGCCTGAGGGCAAGCGGTTTCTTTTGCGGCAGGAGATCCCAACAATGTCGTAAGTGGCGCGACGGCTACCACAGAGTATGTCGGCGCAACGGGAGCAATGGGGCCATTACCGCGATGGTTACCACATAATATGTCACCCCGATTACAGCCCTTTGTACACCCTGCCCTACCAGTTCCTATACCCGAGCTTGATATATTCCTGCATCCCTGCAACCGCTACACCCCCGATCTGAGCCACGACCGCCGTCCCCACCGACACTTTGCTGCTCACACCCCGGTGCACACCCCACCGCCGGCTTTCATAGCCGTCCACCCCATGCTACCTGTGCCTATCACCACAACGGCTCAGATGCTCCCGCCTATTACCACAGCGCTCAACATCTTGCGCCCAACCGCCGCTGTTTGTCCCATAACACGATGGTTCAGATACCCCCGCCCGCGACAACTGCGCTCAACCTCTTGCGCCGGACCGCCTTTGTTTTTCCCATAACACTACAATGTATGGTTCAGATGCTCCCACCTGCGACCACTGCGCTCAACGCCCTGCGCCCAACCGCCCAATCTGTTGTTTGCTCGCCTTCGCATACAACTGCATACGGCGCGCCCACGGTCTCGACCGGGCGGCACCCAAAGACACCCCCCCCCGTCTGCGGCATAGTATTTGTTGGGTTTATTACCCGACCTTCCTACCCAACCACGACTTCCGTTGTGGATGTCGGCATCCTTAGACACCCCGTCCGCGATAGCCTTCCTGCTCGGTTTATTTCCTTGGAATTCCGACCCGCTTCCGCCGCTGATGCAGCTGCCCAAACGGTCGCAGTGTCGCCCACCAATTTAATTGCCGTGACCGTTGCCCTTCTACGTCCCTATCTGTTCGGTGTATGTCCTTGAAATTCCGACCCACTTCCGCTGCTGATGCGGTTGCCCAAGTGGCCACAGAGCCACCCACCAATTCAATTACCGCAACCATTGCCCTTTCCCGCCCCTGCTGGCCCCAGAGCCCACCACCCGTGGACCCACACCGCAAACAACCACAAAAACGCCGCACGCACTAACCGCATCAGCTATCGCCCGAGCCAAGATCGCCGTCCTTCTCCGATTACCACATACATCACTGAGGTTGACCGCAATAGCAGCGACTTCAAAGTTGCCCAACCATATAAACGCCATCGTATCGGTGGTGGCGGCGACGGCGGTCGCGATCACCTAGAATTGTGACGCCCACGGCGCGTGCATCTCTCACGAACCGCAACAAGTGGTGGCTCGCAACCACCCTACTTTGCCATACGGGACAACCTGCGACGAGCAACATTCTCAACCACCTGGCCATCGAGTACCCCCGCGGGCTCTCCGGCATTTTCCCTGAGGTTTGCCTCGTGCCCGCGACATTGTCTCGCTATACCAACACCGCTACGCCTCTGGGGCGCTCGACCTAGAGTTGGACATACTTCAGGATGTTGATTTTTCCTTTTGGTACTTGCGCAACGTGAGCACCGCAAACCCGGCGCTACCGCCCGAGCATAACCCTCGAAAACCAGTGCCGCTTATTGTTACTGCCGTGCCAATTGTTTTTGGGGTCGAAAGCGCCATGGTCGCCTTTCTTCCTCGGACAACGGCTTCGACAACGACCGCAGCATTGACAGCGACCGTGGGGCCGGCCGGCAACAAGTTCGGCACCACAACCTTGGACGCTACAAGCTTATTTTACCGATACAGCACCACCAGCGTCAAGACATCTGTTTTCGGGACGAGGATCCAGCTTCATCTTCGAGAGGACTAGCTTCATCCCCGCCCACCACAACAACTCGCCCCCCTCGCCTAGCCCCATATATGTGAACCGCTTGCTCAAGACTGATCTCCTTGTTCTAGCGATGTCTTGAGGTGTGGGTGTGAGGAGGTCAAGACGCCGAGCCCAACCGGGAAGCTCCACTCGACGCCTTCCACCGATGAGCAACGCTACTTGCCTAAGATTACGGCTTCCAGCGGTTCCGGATTACATCACGCGTCGACTGCTTCACATTCCGGGTCATCGCGCCTTAAGCCCGCCTCGACTACATTCCGGGCCATCGCGCCGTAAGCCTGCCTAGACTACATATTAACGGTTCTACCCGCGCTCGTCCCAAGACGTACGCCTTTTTCAGTAGCAGCAATGGATCCGTTAACGACAGGAACCGCCGCTGCACTAGTGTTGGCCGCACAGCTGCCCCTGGGCCCGGGCGGCAGCCCCGCCATGAAGACGGAAGACTCGCAATCGTAGTTGACCAGGATATGCCCTGAGCCCCCTACCCCGACCCTCGCCAGCCTTGTGTATTGTGTGGACACGGGTATGGGTTTTCCTAGCGAGTTCACTCCTGCTCATCCAACGCTTGAAAACAGGACCCCCAGGGTATCTTCGCCCCGCTCCTCCAGCGCCACCCACGGAGATCCCGTAGAGTCTCGGTGATGCAATACCGAGCCCCCTCTAGCGAAAACGTGGGTTTAGCCGGCTATGTTCTCGAGATCAGCCAGCTGCTCCCTCGCCGACGCCACGCGACAGTCTTATTAATCAAGACAGCCGCCAATGACCAGTGCTTGGCAGCACGCCACAGCCGGTCTACATCGAAAATGCCTTCGTTTTGAATGTTCCACCTTACCAGTGCCCCCGTTTGGATTCCTATCCTACGGGGTTATTTTTGTTAACGTGTTGAGCACTTTTTGACATCGCCCAAGGCTGACATTTTGAGTCACACCAAGACCCCGCAGCTCAGCCGGCTTTGACCGAGTATCGAAACCGCCCCTACGACCAAACATGGGGCATTGGTTTCGAGGCCGAGAGACGCCGGAGCTCCTTCTTTACGGCCGACCTGGGATATTGGTTCCGAGGCTAACAAACGCCGGAATGTGTTCCCGTACCAACACCACCCCTTGACACTCATCACCTACCACCGCCCTTCCAGTTCGAGTCTCTAGTTTCGGTAACGGTACACCCGAGACTGACAACTCCCCCCATAGGCGGAGCAGCAATCGCTTCTATAGCTTAGCAGCCGCCTGCTCCCTTCCAACCCACCGTATTGCAAACGAGCCAATCACTTTCGGTCTCGGCGTTTCCCACCGAACCCATCAACCACCGAATTCGTTCCGGCCCCCTTCCAACGCGACCGGTTTCCACGGAGAACCTCTGTGTCGGCCCCCATCATTGCCGCCGAGGCGCACCTGCCGATTCCTTCTTGCCCTCCTCCACCGCGACGTGTTGCGAAAAAGCCGCCTTGCTCCGGTCTTCGCCGATTCCTCCAGAACCAAGGCCCACTACCTGCACGCTTCTGACCACACGCGCTCCAACAGAGCCACTGTGATTCTTCCCCGCCCAAGTCACCGCCTAGCGATGCGAACTCGAGGATATCAGCCACTCCCTCCATCTGGTTGGGTTGACTTCCTCGACAACGTCGCCGATTTGCCCACGACACCGCCCCCTTCTTTTTCGGGCCTCCAGGATGACTCCCCCCCACGGGCCGTTTAGACCCTCCCCGAATCTTCGCATCGTCGACAACTCCAGGATAGTCGCCGCCCCCGTTGCGAACACTGCTCCCCCTCTTTTACCGCCTCCCTGGCGAAGCCAAAGCCTCGGAGACAGCAGCCGCTCCCTTCTCCATCTACTTCGGCGACCCCGACCGTTGGGGGAACATCAACCGCTCCCCCGGCGCCGCCACCCACGTGGAGATTACCGCCGGTCTCCTCGTCAAGGTCTGGTTAGCTCTCCTATCGAGAAACATTGGAGCCACTCCCGCCCCTTGCCATTGAAACCAAACAGTTCCTCGCCAACCTAACGGGGTTCCGAATCCCCCCTCCGTCCCTGAAGGCACGTCTGTGACACCACTTCCGCCAACCCTTTACCCCAACATTCCTCCAGGTCAGCCATCGGAGCCTGGGAATTCCTTGTCCGTTCCTAAACGCACGTCTGTGACGCCACTACCGCCTCCCCCTCACCCTAACATTCCTGTAGGTTTACCATCTAAACCCGTGGTTTGGTTCCTTTATGGTTGTGACCTCTTCGAGCCGGGCATCGGCTTGGGTGGGCTCGTTCCCTCTTCCCTCCCCATCCTCCGGCACATCCTGTCAGTCTCATATTGAGATGGAGTTTTTTTTCTGGGTGTGAGCTGTTCGAACCGAGGATTGGTTTGGGTGGGCTTAATCCCCCTTCTTCCCGCCCTACCTCTATCGTTCCACCCCTCCCCTTTTCCGAGTTTGTTATTTGTTTTCAGGTTTTTGAAATTTCCGAACCTGGTACGGGACCGTTTTACCCAGTAATCGGGCCCTTCCACCGCTTATTTGCCGGCGCGACGCAGAAAATGCGAGCGTTCCATACCGGGTGTCGGTTTGGGTGGGTTTGTTCCCCCTCTCTTCTGACCCAACATCACCATCCGCACCCCCTCACCGACGACGCGCAAACCGCGCACCTCCCATGCTGGGCATTGACATGGTCCCCTCCCTCCTGCCCCATGCACCACCATCTTTCACTGACGATACTGTCGGCAACTTTCACCGTTCCGGACCATACACGGACACCATCGACCCCTTCTCCGTCCAAAACCTTAGTCGAGTCTTTTCGGCCCACGACATCGCGTCCGGTTTACTAGTCAGCTCCGAAAAAGGCGCCGTGAACACTGGCGCTCCTCCTGGATCGGCCTTCAGGCCGACCGTCGTTCTCTCCAGCGCCCACCATTGGCGCATCCGTGTTCACCTTTCCTCATCCTACGTCGAATTGTTTTTCGCAGAGCCGTCGTCGCTCGACCGCCGCCGCTGGAAACCTTGGGACCGCCCTCCCGACGAAGGTGTTTCACGCCAGTACCTGTGGCTACACTTCTAAGATCATAGAACACCCCCCCCACTGCCGTGCGACTATTCCGCGACCAGAGCTTTGTCGTCACCTGAGCTTCGCGACCAGAGCTCCACCTTCACCAGAGCTCTACCTTTCATCTGGGCTTCGCCTCGATCTTCCGCAAACACAACCTTCAATATTATGCCCCAACCTCCACAGCCCCCTCGCCTGCAAGGCGCCCCTTTTTCTGGCCACTACCACCGGCTCCGTCGTCGTCGCCACCGTCAGCGCCGACCAGCTGGGGCATATTTCACCGACATCTCCAGCCACCGCGCCGATAGACCTTCCGCTTCAAACCAAAACTAACGGTAAGGCGCCCTCTTCCTGGCCACTACCACCAACCCCGGCGTCACCGCTACCGTCAGCGCCGACCAACTGGGACGCATTTCACCGATTCCTGCAGCCACCGCGCCGATAGGCCTGCCCCTTCAAGCCAATACCAACCGATCCCGGCGTCACTGCCATCGTCGACTACTTCGAGCCTTTTAAACAATCTATTCCAGCCACCACGCCGTCATCCACGCCGCGGAAAAAGCTAACTTCATCACCACGAACACCGCAGGCATCTTCGCCGGCCCACTTTCAATTACTACTACAACACCAATGCCCGCGTCTACTGTACATGCACGCTGCGGGACACACACATTTCACCGCCATTTACGCGACCGACACATTCTTCGACCAACGATATTGAACTGCTGCAACCTCGTCTTCTACCGTCACCGTGCTCCTACTGCATCGTCCGCGAACACCATACCCTCACTGTTTCGCACTCGAAGCGCTTCGACGGAGCCATTGAAGACCACCTATTGTGCTTTACGGGGTCATCGGCAGTCATCAGTGCTCCTACTGCATCTCCCGCGAACACCACGACGTTACTGTCTCGCGCTCGGAGCGCTGCAGCACGCTCTTGACGACTATCTCGGCCGCGTTTCATCGAATTTTTCTTCAAGCCCCTACACCATCCGGTTCCAAGGTCAACCTACTGCGTGCCTACCATATATTCGTCAAACTACACATTCGCCGGCCAATCTCCCTGTATATTTGTCTTGGCTCTTCCTCTGGTGTATGCGTAACGTACGCCATAGGTGCTTATTTGAGGCGTTGTGTTTGTCTTCTCACCGCTGTGGTACATACCGTGCTTCGTCCTCTGTTTTCTGCACTACGCACGTCATAGGTGCTTATTTGAGGCGTTGTGCTTGTCTTCTTTCAGTCAGACCGCTCTGCGCAACCCCCCTCCTTTTCTAGGTTGGGCATTCATGAGCTTTCGCGTATGCTTTTTTTACTTTTCGTATGTTAGCTTCCAATAGGAGTGGTTCTGTAGTATGCAAACTTTACAGAATTTTGACGGCATCAACTTTTCGACAGTTTTTTTGGGTCCAACGTTTGTTCACGACCCCCCCTCTAGGCTAGGCTTACTTCTAGTACTAGCCCGCGAAACCGTGGAGTTTCGTGTGATTCTTTCTTAGCCTGAACTTTGCTTGCACCGTGTGCATGCGCCCCACTAGTATTTTATGCTGTACATTAGTTGATGCCCCTCCTCTATCCGGCTTATGGTATCAGTTCGCGAAATTGTCACACCTCCGATAACGTATCACTCGGATAATAGTTATGTACGTTATGGGGCCTAACGCAGGCGCTTGGCCACGACCTAACATAATGTTAGCGCGGGAGGAATAATCACGGTAACGCGGTAACATAGTGTTAACTGGAAATCCACGCACGTGCACACGCCTTAACGTTGTGTCTCTGCTGGATCTCGTCCAGCTCTGGTACAGCAACATTGTTACGCGGTGATCCGTCCTTGCACTAAAACCGTCACACAATGTAAGGTTTTTGCCATAGATGTACGTCATCACTCTAACGTGCCCAGATCAACATCCGCAGATTTGCGAACATGATAACGTTGTGTTGCTGTCTACGCAGCGTTAGACGTAACACCCCAACATTGTGTTACCCGTAATAGAGTGTTAGGCATGACGCCCCAACGCAACGTTAGCATGTTCGCCAGCACCTCTAACGCTTAACATTGTGTTACATGTAACACACTAACATATCATTAAGATAGTGACCCGCACTGCCTACATTGCGTTATTCGGACCCCCCGTCTATTGCCTTATGGTCGGATAACGTACCTGGTAATATTTAGCGTACGTTAGCAACGTTACAGCCTTAGCCGGCCGGTACGTAGTATCATGTTAGAATGTTACTCTGAAAGGCCGACGTCCCCCTAACATTATGTTAGGATGTTACAGTCATTAAATATCTGATTTTGACGTTTTGTTACTGTTACCATAGCAATCCATCCCGTCCTGACATTATGTCACTGCGTTACCGTTGGGGCCGAAGTCGTTTTTTTCCAACATTATGTGGTGACGTTACCCTTTGAGGTCTTTCCGGGACGTTACATGTGTTACCGTGTTAGGTTAGGCGTAAAGCGGCGTCGTGAAGTAACATCATGTGGCCGTGTTAACCTATTTCACCGAGATCCCGATGTGCGGAGTAACACAATGTAGCCGTGTTATTCTATTTCGCCGAAATCGACTGCCGTCGCTAACACGGTAACGTACTGCCAACGTTTAATTGACCATGTGCGTTATCCCTTCAATGCGAGTTACGATAGCCACTAGGACTTCCACTAGCACGCTAGCATAGTGTTATGTAAGCGTTTAAGTGGGCATGTACGTTATCCATCTAAAGTGTGTTACACGGTAGCAAGTAAGATTTCCGCTGACGTCCTAACAAAACGTTTTCGCTTCAGGCTGGTATCGCTAACACGGTAACATAATGTTATCGTTTAATTGACCATGTACGTTTTCCCTTCAATGCGTGTTACGATAGCCGCTAGGAATTCCGCTAACACACCAACACAGTGTTAATCTCTATCGGCTACCCACCTTAACACCGCAACACACATTCTGCGGTCATCACGGGATTAAGGTAACACTCAAACATGATGTTCCGCGATGGCCCGTCAATAGCATAACACACTACCACTACGTTATAACAAAACCTAGAAAGTGGTAACTTAATGTAACCATTTTTTTCTCTGATCCATAACATTTTCGTCGGACATTAGTTGTTACGTTATCCGAGGTGTGAAACTGGTCTGGTTTCGTCTGATTCTTCCCAGCCGATATTTCGTCTGCACGATGTGCTTGCTGTCTGGTGGCATTTCTGGGTTCTACGTTGTTTCACGACCCTCGATTCGTTTTGTCACGGTATAAGCTCGCGAAATCGTGTCAGTCACGTTCCATCTTGGCTTTTCTTCCCCCTGCAGCGTGTGCCGGATGGGAACACATACTCTCCCGTCTCTGTGCATGCTCGGAACTTATACCCTTCCGTTTTGGCGTTCATGCCACGCGGGTATGATTTGTTCTTCTTGCCATTTCTGGGCACGCTTGTTCTTGATGTTTATGCAGCTATCGACCGTAGTAGCCTTTTCCCCTTTTTTCTGGGAGAATTGGTTCGTGAATGCCCATTACGGAGAACGATATTAAATAGGACCAAATATTGTTGGTAAAAATATATAAATATATAGGTTTTTGTGTCCACCGTAGGTCCTATTTACTGGGGTCCCCCGTACTAGTGCGCGTATTAGCTTTCGACCGTACTGTCTCACAATACCCTACCGAATTGGTATCGGTATAATCAGTGTTTTCGCCTCGTGGCTCTCCAATGTAGCCCCTCCAAGTCTGATTATCCTGGTGGCCCCTTGAACGTTTTCACGTATATAGTAGTATGTCTTCTGTTCCGTTTGCCGCATTCAAGATGTAACCTTTGTTCGTTTTTCGGTGATTGTCACGATGGTGTCACTTTGAACTTGAACTTGTGTTTTCAGTGTTTCAGTTTTCTACAACACGGCGATTGTTCGCCTTTGTGGTCTTGCTTCCATTTTCCACGGCCGGTGTAGCCTGCCTACGTTCCGTGCATACCGACGAATCACGGTGTTTTCGTATCATTTTATGGTCTTCCATTGTCTCGTTTTCACCTCGCCCTATGCGCTTGGTGGCAACGTAGATGCTTGGCGCGATGTTTTTGTTTGTTTTTCGCGAGGCACGAACTCTTTTTGTTGTTGGCCCTTTCCTTGCTTCTTGGCGTAGTTATTTTTCCACGAAGATTTTCGTTGCACATTAGTCCCAGCCATTAATAATGAGGCATTCAAGCTATTACTACCGTGATGAGGTCGCACGTTGTAGACGATTGGCTTCACGTTGAGAGCCCCCATAGGTCCCACCTTAGCGGTCCCGTACTGGCTCTCCAGTCCTTGTGTCGGTTTTGCTTGACCCTCATTATTCTTGTTTGATTGAACCTGCCCCCAAAGGCCCCCGTAGTTGGGGCCGTTCTAGCTTTGTAGCCGACGGATCTGTGCCTCCGCGCTAGTTTTTGCTTCTCGTTTTCGTCGTACATGCCCCGGCGGTCCGATCTCCATTTTGGCTTTTCCATTCTGGAAAATCTTCCCGGCGTATCTCACGCCTCCAGTACCACGCTTTCGGTGTTCTGACGGACATCATTTCGGTGTTGTCCTTCTTCGCATCCTCGGACTTGTTACATGTAGTGTCGGTTTCCCGTTTTACAGTTCGACCAAGGACCTTACGCTGGCCTCCCTGGTCCCACATAACGGCCCCTGATTCCACTACATCTCAGCATAATGGTTCTTTCTCTGCTGCCTTTCGACCAATGGCCCCACAGCCTTCCAGGTCCAACGTTGCGGACCCTGGCATTGTTGTAGGCAGTGTGCCTTGCTTTCTCTCTTGTCTTTTGACGAATGGCCCGACCGCCCACCCCTTCGGCCCCGCGCTACAGGCCTTAAATTTTCTTGGCCTTCATAGCGTGACATGCGTTTCTTGTCTATTCCCTTTTGACTTTGTTTCCGCGTCTACACATTTTTCTCGTTTCCGTTCGCATCATTGCGCTCGGTGGTCTTGCCCTTCGTGGTTTGTAGGCTGATTGCTGCTGGTAGACCGTAGGTTGACACCCGACCTCGAGCTTCTACGGTTGTGAGCTCCATCACAGGATTGAGTATCTTGCAATGAGGCGTCTTAGCCTCATTACGAGGTGTGGGGGAATATGTAGCCTCATTTCCGTTTGGTTCGAATAGACGCATCTTCGATCCCCTTTCCAATTCCTGGATGTTTTGCTGACATCCTTTGACTGCCATGTGATCTGCATCTACGGCTGTTCAGGGTGGGGTAATGTTATGGAGTGCTCTACGTAGATGGATAGTCGTCGAATTCGACGTGAAACCTTTGCATGGTTGGGGTGAAACCAGGTGGTAGTAGATGTCACAGTCGCGTCAAGGCCATCATAGATGGGCGGGAATGTAAGTGACGGCGATGCTCTGGGGGAGAGCATCCCCACATCGTTCACTGCTCGATATTGTTCCATAGAGTGTGACATTGTCAGCCTTGTTGTGCGTAAGCAGTGAGCCAAGGGAGAGGTTAATAAAGACAGGTGTGAACCATGAGGAGAGCGCTTCCCAACACCTGACAACCCCGCGTCCCCCTCGAGGACTCCCATGACATGTTTTATCACACATTGGTGAGTTTTTTTTTGTTTTTCTGTGTGCATGACCACGACGATTTATTAATACACGCGCCCAGCTACCATGACAACGGTGTCCTGTACGAACCGATATATACTCCGACCTCCCCTCACCGGTTATTCGACTTACAGGATTCACTTGATAAACTGATGTATTTCCTTCCACAGCTGTCAGATTTTGTGCCCCTCAGAAACGGCTTTTATAGTTTTCGCGCACAGACTGACTAACAGCACCTTGTTGATCCTGATAGCTACACTGTAGTTTCAAGGGGAGTCGCCGACCTATATCCTCAATGAGGACACACAACCCATAATACGCGCAATCGGAGTATCACACACAGCTTGCGAAGATGATTTTCGACAAAATATTCGATCTCACAGCTGGAGTGTATTTTTATGTTTATAATATATACACGAGTATTCAATCAGGATGATTTGGGCCTTCTCACATCTTCCGTCACCCCCGCCAATATAACACACGATTCCGAAGGGAAATCTTGTACCTGATATACGTATATAAGCAGTTGGTACATTCCACAGCTGTCACTACAGATGCTGTCCCCCTCAAAATGGGATTTGTAGTGTCCTTGCGCACAGCGAACAAACACTGAACGTCATTGTATTACCACGTTGACCCTAGCACTACCTAGCACTAAGGAGATTCGCCGACCAGTATCCTTCATGAGAGCATATATACCTGTGAAAAAGCCGTGGGAGAAGAATCCAAAAGGGTGAGCTCCACCATGGGGTCGTACATCTTGCAATGAGGCATTTTAGTCTCGTTATTACGAGGTGTGGGGGAATCTTTTAGCCTCATTTTCGTTTGTTTCGAATAACCGCATCTTCGATCCCCTCTCCAATTCTGGATATTTTGTTGACATCCTTTGATTGCCGGGTGATCTGCATCTACGACTATTCAGGGTGTGGAGTGCCCTCCGTAGAAGGATACTTGATAGATTCGACGTGAAACCATGTCATGGATGAGGTGAAACCACGTGATGTTAGATGTCAACTTCACGTCAAGGCCAACATAGATGGGCGATAATGTAGGTGACGATGATGGGACAAGCAGGACGCCCCTCATCTCACTACCCTGCACTACCCTGCACTACCGTGCCCTACCCTGCCTAGCCCTGTTATGTCTGTCTCTTAGCATTCTATTTAGGGAAACAATGCATAAGCTTTGAGCCTAGCCAGCAAGCCATGAGGAGAGACCAACCAAAGACACGGGAACCAATGAGGGGCACGCTTCCCAACATCGACCAACCACGCATCCTCCACTCGGAGTGCTGTCACATACCCCGTAACACGCACAATCGGAGTATCACAAACTGCTTGCAAAGATGGTTTTCAACGAAATGCTCGATCTCACAGACTAGTGTTTTTTTAACTTTTGATAAAAATATCCTTAGAGTGGCGATTATGTGGAATGCAGAATACGCATCTGCGGCTATGGGACGTGGTGTTAAATGTGAGAGTAACGCGCCTCTCAAGTACGTACTTGAAATACTTCCTCGTTTGTAGTATTATAACTCTGTGCGTGTTCGAATTAAATTCGCCCGCAAGTTAATCATCTACTCCACAGCGAGATAGACAACCGTGTCCCCCCCACCTGCCCGCTGCTTCCCGCTGCTTTCGTGCCAGATATTGCGAGAAGGACTAACCATCGCAGTGATGGGCAAAAAAGCGCTTGGTCGAGCTGCTGCTACTGCTTCTGCTTTGGCTCCTGTAGAGGTGGATAGCCAGGGTAGAGGTGGATCTTGCCCTACTGTCCATAGAAAATGTCTTTGTACATTTGGCGATTTTTTTACACCCCGTGATCTTTTCGTACAGCAGGAAAAATGATGGAAAAACTGTAAACGAGCGCTGTTGCTTGCGCTTATGGGAGATTAGCCTTAGCACGAATGCCGATACCGAGTCCAGAAATAGAGGTTACACTGCGAGTGCCCCATGGGGGGTAATCATTATTCGGAATTGTTTTTTTCGAAAGTATCTCTCTATGGGTGGTTGGCGCTTGAACTGCAGTGCTTCAATGGCGGAAATAATTTGCCGGGAGGGGACGAGAATATGTCACTTCAGTATCATGTTACTGATGACGAACGTGCGAGAAAGACCGCGGGCTGGAATATCTGGACAGTGAAAGGATGTCGAGCAACAGTTACTTGGAAAGACGAAACCAGGCGACCGGCACACAAGGCAGCTTGAGTCTTGGATTTTTTATTTTGCACAAATAAAAGGCTTGAATTTTTTATTTAGCAAAAATAAGAGGGTTAGACTCATGTGAGAACGCAACAACTTTCAGTCTACCTGGTACGCACGTCTTACTTTTCTTGGGCAGCAAACCTGCACGCAGTGCTTATTACGAACGGACAACCCCGATTAGCGGGGCTTAATTCACCCATCTCCTTTTTTCTTTGAGACGGCGCCCGCCCCGGAAGAGTGTAGATAGACGCTGTGAGCCATCCCACGGTAGGGGTTGCAGCATGAGTCCCTGAGCTCCTCACATGAGGAACCCAATATCTCACCCGAAAAATGACTTCGAAGGCATTCGTTCGCACAACCCGACCAAGCTTCTATGCCTTAGCCCAAAAATATATTGTGCTCGTGAAATTACTTCATTGACCGGCAGTTCCCCGCATGAGGAACTCAATTGCCCAGGGACTTTTTGGCCCAAAACGTACAACCCCTACCGTGGGATGTTTTCTGTCTCCCTTCTTGGTTGCGTTTTATCAAACTTAGCAGGTAGCGAACCTGGTCTGATAGCAAGCTACACACCCACAACTTCCTCGCCGACGGGCAAAACACAGCGCTCAGTTGGTCGCCAACTTTTGACAGCACTAATACTGCCTTTGCAGTGACAGAGTAAAGGCGATATCATATACTATACCATCGTTTGTCTTTTAGCTCGTCCCTTTAGCCCTTGGGCTGTATTTTCCCCTCTCCGTTCGTCGCAACTCAGATACACATCATACGGGGTCTCGAAGCCCCTCCCCCCCCTTTCTACTGCGGCACGCACACCTTGCTTCCCATGCTGTCGCGAAAAATGGGTCTGTAATGGAGTGCCCTCCGTTGAAGGCTAGTTTATAGATTCGACGTGAAACCATGTCATGGTTGAGATGAAACGACGTGACATTAGATGTCACATTCACGTCAAGGCCATCATAGATGGGCGATAATGTAGGTGACGATGATGGGACAAGCAGGACGCCCCACATCTCACTACCTGCTCTACCTGCTCTACCTGCTCTACCCTGTCCTATCGTGCCTAGGCATGTTTTGTCTGTCTTTTAGAGTTTAATGTAGAGGAAATAATGTATAAGCTTTTGAGTCTGTCCAGCGAGCCATGAGGAGAGACCAAACAAGGGCGCCGGAACCCATGAGTAGCACGCTTCCCAACACCGACCAACCACGCATCCCTGTGGTGATACTCCGAGTGGGGGATGCGTGGTTGGTCGGTGTTGGGAAGCGTGCTCCTCATGGGTTCCGGTGCCCTTGTTTGGTCTCTCCTCATGGCTCGCTGGATAGACTCAACAGCTTATACATTATTTCCTCTACATTGAACTCCAAAAGACAGACAACACAGGCCCTTGGCACACGGTAGTGCAGGGCAGAACAACTAGAGCAGGTAGAGCTGGTAGAGCAGGTAGAGCAGGCAGTGAGATGTGGGGCGTCCTGCTTGTCCCATCATCGTCACCTACATTATCGCCCATCTATGATGGCCTTGACGTGAATGTGACATCTAATGTCACGTGGTTTCACCTCAACCATGACATGGTTTCACGTCGAATCTATAAACTATCCTTCTACGGAGGGCACTCCATTACATCCCACACTCGGAGTACCACCACAGGTCGGGGATTCCATCGCTCGATGATTCACAACCTGATTTGCTTTCTGGAGCCTTATCTGTATTGTAGCCACGTCTTATGGTGTCTAAACTTCCGTATGCATACAGTTAATTAAGCAGATTTTTTGCATATGTTTGCGTTTCCGTTCGATAATTCCCGCGAGAAAATATCCGTACATCCGCCAACCGACCTGAGGATGTACAGTGTTTATCTGGAGGTATGTTGTGCGATCACATCGATGGATTATGAGCCTGTACACTACTGGGCCGGTAATAAGATAGTTGATATAATAAGAGTAAGCTCCGCCACAAAAAAAAACACAAAATTAGCCTGACAAATCCGGAGGGTGTGGGGGGCAAACGACAGTTTTGCTGAGATCAGTTGTTAAAGTATGTGGCAGTATGGACCTAGGGACCAACTACTGCTATGCAGGGTGCCTCTGACTCCGCTCTTCCTCTCCTTTTTCTGTCAGTCACTACCAGGTATTATACTCTCCAGCTCAACTCGTACGAGGTTTTCACCCTCAGCAATCTTCTGGGCAAGCCGTGGTCACATACCTCTCCCAAGAATTGTTTCACCTTTTTTAGGGGAAAAAAATAGTGCTTCCGGTACCTCGATGAGCAACCCCGAGGCCTAGGTATACAAACGAAAAATATTGCACAAAGACAAAAATCGATGTTCCGACAATATTGGTCAAGGTGAAGGTCAAGTCTCATAAGGCTTAGTTTGGGTATGCTATGGGTTAACCTTTTGCAAGTGGTCAAACGGAGTAATACCCCACTAATTCCTTAACAAATGGCGTCGTCGGCAGGACCATGGGTTTTTTGGGTCGTGGGTTCGAGTCCCACATCCACCATGATGAACTTTTTCAGGCTTTCCCCATGCCAAATTAAGCCTTATAACATAACGTTAAGGAGCTCCGCCTTTCAGAAAACAGTATAAAAAAAAAAACGCGAAAAAGTGCCAACCCCTATCGCACCACGCGTCTAATATTCGACCCAAAATAAAAACTTTTTTTGTGAAAAAAAATGACCAAAATGCAACCCGATGCAGAATAATCCCAGGGCATACATACAGTACATCAGCAATAATTTTGGCGAAAACCGATCTCTTGCTCAAGGCGATTTGGGGTAATTCATCACTTTTAGCCAAGGAAACATTTTTTGGCCCAAAAGTGCCATAGCAGCTACAGTCGGTATCCCAATTTAAGAGTGCCCAGGTTAAGAGCGTTCGGGACTTACGTGCGGTCAAATCGACATGTCCCGCCTACACTAAAAGCTATATATTTTCCACTACAGATAAGAGCAATGTGTAGTTAAGAGAGCTTGTTTCGGCTTGTCTCGGGGCGCTCTTAAATCGGGGTACTCACTGTATCCCCATCTCAGCGAGCGTCGGTACACCGTTCTTTCCGCCCATCGATATTCCAGCACACCCAGTGTGTCCGTGCCGAACGCGCAACACCGTACGCACACCACGACCAAGCGGGAACACTACCCCGACGCGATTATTTTGGATGCACACAAATTTGTTGCTTTTGAAGCTACTCGCGTGAGGGAGCTCTGCATTTCGTCCGAACGTAAAAGTCGAGAAAAACATCGAAGTCCCACTCAATGAACAATTCCATGGCCAGGTACACAAAACGGTCATTTTGCTAAATAATAGTGGCATTCCGATGAAATTGGGTTTGAGGAGCCCCGTCGTTCCGTCCTTCAGTTTTTTTTTTTCTGGCCAAAAACTGCTGCCTCTAATTGAGCACGCGTCCAAGAATGCTATGCTGCCTCACATCATGCCATATTGCATCATATGGCACGTCAGACTCTACTGCTTGCTGCTGTGCCGGTGAGAGTAAATTGCCTTGGAAGGGGCAGTGTCTTCCTGGTTTGTATTCGACACAACATTGAGCGTGTGGGCTATCAATCCACAGAGAGAGGCTTCCCTCTCTTGTCTGGCCTGGAATGTGAGAGGTCGTTTAGCGAAAAACAAGAAATTCGAGTACAGCACGTGATCAGCACGAAATCCCTCATCAGATTTCCAGAGACCTCCCCCTTTTGCTTGCAGCAAAAAACAGCGAAAGCCTCATTGCTTTAGGTAGCCTCTACAAAAAAAAAACGCGGCGAAATTAGCCCTACACACCCAGGTTACACATACCCTCGTGCCCTTCAGCCTTCGGCTGTGCATGTCGCGTCCTAAGCTTTCTGATTTATAAAATATAATTTTAATCGAACAAATGCGCTGCAACGCAACCACAACGCGCGTTGACAGCACAGCCCCCCTCCCCCACCCCTCCCGTCCTCTTCCCCCTCACTACTACTTTATGTTACTCTTATTTTTCTTGTCGCCTTGCCCCCAGGGAGTTGGTGCTCGCCCATCCAAAGCTGAGCAACCAAAGAGGCATTTTGTTCCTATTAAAATACCTCCGCCTACCAATCAGTCTTCCTCTAATAAGTCTAAGATTGACATTTACGAACGTAAGCTTGTTTACCAATTTAAGATTCGCTCTGAATCCAACATTCACTGCGAGTCCAAGATTCGCGACAAAGCCAAGATTTTCCCAGCAGCGGAGCACGGGAGGGCATTCAAAAATGCAGTTGTTTAAAAAGGCCAAACAATGAAGGTGTGTCTGTGCCTCGTTCTCATGCCGCTGCAGGCACAAGAGCGGGAGTTAGCAGAATCGACGAAAATCGTCCAACAGTGGGGGTGCTGAATGCACCTTATGCGTGATATTGCACCTGACGGGATAAAGGAGGACACCTGCGACCAAGGCTTATCCAGAAGGTCGTTGAGCGTAACCGCTCCTTCGGGTTGAGCTGCCAAGAAAATAAACGTGACGATAAAAAAAAGGGTCTTTGCGTAAACTTAACTCAACCTCCTCCCACACGCAACGAGAAAACAGAAAAATCCCTTCTCTCAACCCTGTGCGTCTCATCCCATTGAGCCCATGTCACAGCAGTAGCAACAAAGGAGAAACAAAACTACCTTAAATTATTGGTGTTGCCTCAGATACAATTTATCCCGACTGAGAATATTGTTGCATGCATCATAATTAACAGTACGGCAAAGAGGATACCCTACTGCTCAACACTCGGCGGAGTTTCTACCCCCCACCCCCCCCCCCACCCCCCCTCCTCGAGCAGACCAGGCCAGGCCAGTCCCTCATCGCTATGCCAGCTCAGATATTTGACACCAAGAACAACCCAGTAATGCACAGCGCAGCATGGCACAGCAAAGCTTTGAATACCACAGGTCAGCAATTAACAGCATAGCACAGCGTCGCCTGCCTGAGCACAGCAGCGTAGCATAGCCAAACCAAGCAATGCCCAGCACTAGGGCGCTCACGATTTCCAACCTCTGTTGGGTTGGAAAAAAAAAAAACAATAGCACGAAAACCGACGAGTGTCATAGCCCAAGGTCCGCCAACCCACCAAAACTCTAGGTCAGGAAAAAAAAAAGAATGAGAAACATGCTGCTAACCTATTTTTTTGCTGTTTTTGCGTGGGTTGGGTTGGCCTTGGATAGTGACGTTCGACGGTTTCAATGCTATTACCGCAAGTTTTCCTACCCTAACTCCTACCCAGCCAAAGTTGGTACTACTTTACATCGCAAATACGATACTCCACAGCATAGACCACCATTGCATATCATAGCATGGCTGCCGCAGCACAGCGTATATATCTAGCATCACAGTAATAATACGCGATGGAGCCAACGCTTGCACGACCTAGCCTCGGAGGATCCACCAATCGATTCGGGACAACCCACCACGCCAACCAATCATTCGAGACAATCGAACTGTCTCAGCCATTCAGCACCCAGCAACCACGGCTGCATTACATCGATTCAAGGCTGACGCCATGGCCACTAAAACAGTGACGTCAGGCGTCCAGAAAACCAAGTTTTGGCCACTCAGAGAATTAGATTTCCCCTTGAAAGAGAATCGACCAATCACAAACCTCCCCTTCAGGAAAAAATTGGCCGATCGGAGAGGTCCCTTGCCTCCGTTCTTTAAGCTCGCAGAAAAAAGCGAAAAAAGGCGTCGGCGGCGAAAAGCGCAACCCCTCGCCCAACCGTTCAAGTAGAGAGACAGTAAGAAAGGGGGAAAACAGAAAGCAGGGAACAAAACAGAGCTAAAGAACACATAAAAAAACACGAGACGAAACAGAGCTAAAATCAGAGCTAAAGAACAGAGCTAAAAACAAAGCTAAAACACAAAAGAGCGAGAAACACGAGGCAAGTAAACAGACAGCGACAGATAGAGAGACGCAGAGAGACAACAGTCCTTTTGAAACTGCACGCACTTTTGGAGGACAAATTAGTTGAAATTGGTGTGGGATATTCGCAGTATGATACCACAACGGTTGAGCGGTTCCCGGTCTCCCCTCCCCCGCGGGAAGCCCAGAGAACGAAGCAATTTCCGCGAGTGCACGACCCGCGCGCCGCCGCCACTCCGATGTTCTCTCGCGCGAATGCATCCGAGATAATCAGAACAGGCCAATTGCTCAAACCTCAAAAGCGTAAAACAAAAGAGTTGAGCCGGAACTGCCCCCCTCCCCCGAGCAAAATCCGGCCCCCAAGCGTGCCAGAATTGCATATACTGCCCCGCTCGCGCCTCCTTTCTCCCGGCCTCCGGCCATATTTGTCGCCATTCTGACCATTTTGCAATAGTTTGTGTCGAATCGGAGGAAAAACAAAAGCTCAGACACTAAAAATCCAAAACGACCACAAAGGCGGGGGGGGGCGGGAGGGGATCCAGGAGAGAGGAGGGGGCTGGGCAAAGCCACCCCTTGCGCAGCAGAGCAGCGATAGAGACGAAAAAGCGACACATAATAGAAATCAAGCGAGCGAATGCCAGCAAGTCGACGACCCTCTGCCGATCCTCGGCACCGACGCTACCCTGTGAAAGAACGCCCCCCCCCCCCTCCCCCCGCCTTTAGGAAACCCCATTCCGTCCTCCTCTTCGTCCGATGCTCGCGATTTGGTTCTCCCAAGTACATGAACCACACTTCTGCTTCCAGGCCAAGTAGCATGTGAATCAAATCGCATTATATTATAACTACTTATACCCCCCCTCCCCTTCCGCCCTACGTACTATTGGAGCTGCCGGCCCGCCCCTGGTGCGACCCGTCGCGCTGGTCTTTTCTGCTCATCTCGGCGAAGTTGCGATCGCCGGTCTCTTGTCGCCCCCGTTCCCGCGCTCCTGCCCCGGTTCCATCCCCTCCGTGTCCATCGCTTCTGATGTCACCGCTTCCGCTACCGCCGCTGCCATCGTTGCCGTCTCCTCTATTTGCGTCGTAGGCGCGGTAAGCGTCGTGCTTTGCGTCAGTTGTTTTGTCGTCCGTTGGGAAGGGGAAACCGCGGTAGTGGCGGCGGATGTCGAAGGCGCTGGGTCGGCCTCGCTTGTGGGAGATTCTTCCGTAGCGAGTTTCGATTGCGCGGAGGCGGCGGTCGTGGTGGTCGTCCCCGGGAGAGCAGCCGTATCGGAAGCGCTTGCCGTGTTGGTGCTTTGTTCAGTCGCTACTACCGGCCCTCCTCCTTCTCCTTTCTTTTCTCCTCCTCCCCCTCCCCCCAGCTCTCCTTCCCCCTCCCCCCCCGTCCCTGTTCCCTCTCTTCCCTCCGCAGTGATCTCAGAGGGTGCACCCTCAACTACACCAGCAGCAGCGCCAGCCTTCCTCCTCCCCCTCTTCCCGCCCCTACCACGACCTCGAGACCGCCTCGCAGGGGGGGTTTCGTCTTGCGGAGGCGAGGTAGGGGGGGGGGCAGGAGATGAGGGGGATGCGAGCTTTATCCTCTTAGCGAGCAACTCCGACTTGGTGACTAGCAGTCGCTTGCGGGTTAGGAGGTCGGCACCAGCCCGAGCGTTGCGAAGGAGGAAGATGTGCTGGTCCTAAGAAGCAGAAACAGGGGGGTCGCAGCAACGGGGTGGTTGAGTTGGGTTGGGTTGGGTTGGGTTGGGTTGGGTTGGGTTGGGTTGGGTTGGGCTGGGGTGAGGTGGAAGTCGTCCAGTATCACCACAAAAAGCACGGGGATCACACGGGATGGAGAGCAAAACGCATTCGATATACATGTTACAGAAATTTTCACTACGATATTCACTACTAGCACGCACCCTCGCGAAGCCGAAGTACTTGACGGGCGGGCCGGCTTTAACCTCTGCCGTCCTGTCTCCGGGCAGCACCCTTCCCGTCAGGGAGAGCCGCTTGGAGGTCACCAGCTGGCCTATCTCGCTCCGCGCCTGCCGGTGCTTGGCGAGCCTCTCTCGCTTCTGGAGCATCTCCCTTCGGGCCTTGCCCTTCAATTTGGATCCCTGTTGGGGAGTTATAGAGGTACGAAAGGCGATAGTTGGGGGGATTACGACCACAACAGTAACCACAACGATCACGACGATAACAACCACCACAACGACCGGCAACAACAACAACAACCACAACAACAACAACCACAACAACAACAACAACAACAACAACAACAACAACAACAACAACCACAACAACAACAAACTTCAGCGCACAGCAAACATTACAAAAAAAAAAAAGAAAAACGCTGCATCAAAATCCTCGAAGGCGGCAGTAAGTTTTTACCATGACGCGCTTATATCGTACCAGGCCTACATCTTACCTTGATCCATTGATCCATGCTACAAGAGTCGTAGACCCTTCTTTTTCAGGGGCTCAGTGCTATGAGGAGCTCTACGCTTGACCCAAACACTGACTTTGCGAACAAAACAACAACAAAAAAGCGATGGACCACCCCATGGCCTAGTAGGTACATCACATATTTTATACTGAGTAATATATACGAAGTATATATACCTGGTACATTTTAAACACGGTGGTGTTCCAAAGATTTCGGGTAGTTTCCTCCGCAGTCAGCCAAAAATATTCCAGTCCAGCCGAACAGCGCTACCTGGTACTGGGTTCCACATCGGACGCATGCTATCACTTTTCGTCCGAAATGGTTTCCGAATGACGAGACTCCTTAACCCCAAATCGTCGGAAATCGGCCATTTTTCTTCTTCATGATCCTCGTCGTGTACCTAGGCCATGCGATTTCTCATCCGGTATGTAGCCGTTTTCATTTTCCTCCAAAATCAGTTTTTGGGTGAAGAAAGGCATCAAGTTCTTAAATTGAGGAACGTAAGAAAAAAAATCTGGCGCACCTCTTTTGTAGCACGCGTCATCGGACAGATCCCCTACCCCTAGCAAAACCCGGGCTGACTCGCGCGACGGACGCTGTAAGCGTCAATACATCGTCTCCCGAAAAACGGACAATAACCAAGCGACGACCGTCGATTAACCGCATAATACCCAGTAAAGTACAAGGTCCCCAATCGGGATGTGACTGGCTTGGAAGCCCGGCGGCGTCGCAAGCCGACAAAAAGGGGACGAGACTCTTGGAAAAACTAAAAAACAACGGCGCAAGAAATTCCCGACAAGCAACACCGGCCAGTCCAGACGAGTATATAGCTGAGCCTATTTAGGGTGTTTGCGAACTATCAACTTAGTCTATTAAGGTGTTTGCGAACTAGCAACCTGAGTTTGGTAGGAGTTGGGTAGGAAAGCATTTAACATTAGTATCGAAACCGAGGAAAGTCACAATCCACGGCCAACCCAACCCACGAAAAATCAGAGAAAAAAAAAGGTTAGAAATGCGTGTTCCTACAGGCTGGTTCAAGTTAAAAAAAGCTCAAAAATGTGTTCCCCGGCGAATGTCCCCGCCGTTTTCTTGTTCAGACCGTAAAATTTTGCACTCGTCTTACATGTGCCGTTGCAAAGACCCGACCTGTTGTTTGTTTTTGCCTGACTTTTTGTCAGTGAAGATTTTTTGGACAATGTGAACCACCTTGGACCGGCGAAAAAAGAAAAAAAAACCCGGAGGTCAGGCCTCGGGATGGGCATGTCGACAACGTATGCAAAATTTCAGGGTCTTATCTCTCAAACACGGCGTGGGCAAATTGGACTTTTGTGCGTAAAAACGAGTAAGATACGCAATTTCCTTCAAATGACTTGGTTTTAGTCTAGGATCCAGTTTTTTCGCTAGGTTCTGCTTAATGTTGAACATAGGCAGGTCAGATCTTCGATGTTTTGCGCGAAAAAATCTACAGACATGCCTTGGAGTGTACCTCCAACCGGTCCGCGCAAAATGCGGCGCAGCTAGTTTTTCGCCCCCGGTCGGGAAAAACCTGAATATATTGAAAAAAATTGAAAGCCTGTCATTGGTCGATACGAGTTTCGCTCCTAGAGGCAGCCCGAGGCCGTTAAAAAAAAAGATGGCCATGCCACCCTCTTCCACTGGTCATGGGGATCAGCACGACCAAATATTTACCCTTTGACTAGACAGTACGAGCGGCGTTCGTGGGGGAGAGAATTTCGGGCTTTTTTTAACGTGACCAGCCTGTACCATTTAATTTATGACCTATTACTTTCGTGTGTTGGTTGGCTTAGGGTTGTATGACCGTCGGTTTCAAAACTACAATTTATTACTTCGTATAATTTTTCCAACTCAAAGTAACTTGGAAATCGTAAGCACCCTGCTACTCCCAATAATGCTGTTGTGTAATTTGTAAATTGTCATCCGAAGGCGACAATGTGCAGCGTGAGTGTCGCCAGTAGCAAAAAAACATGGCGAAATAACCGAAAACACAGACCACGAGAAGAAAAAGCGCGAGACAATTATTTAATCCCACAACCAACTACTACGAATTCTGGATGTGCGTCCACGTCCTCTTGCACGTACCCCCTCGAGCCGGCCAAGTCACCCTACCCCATGACCTTCCAAGCATCAAACGGCATTCCGCTGTCCAATTCAACGGCTGGTTCGTAACTGCTGCGCGTTACTGTCGACAGTTTTTCCATGCCAAGCCTTAAATCGGTCAAGACGATGATCGCCATCTCACATCCTCGGTGACCTCTTCCTCTCTGCTCTTCGGCGCCAGCGTCCCCCGGCAATTTTCTGCCCCGCACATGCAACGAAACTTCGCAGTCTCATTCGTCGAAAACTAAAAAAAAAACGACGGTCCAAAAAAAAGCGTACCACAGGAAACAAACGACATCAACGCAAAGGCGGGGGAGACGGTAAAGGGAAAAGGGAGTCAGCGGCGGGGAAGCAGGGGGGGGGGGTGGAGGACCCAGTTCGTGCACGGCCGTAGTCGTATGACCATAGACTCTCGCATCCCTACTATGCCGGGACGGAGCACGTCGGGTTTTCACCAACCAGACAGACATTGCTTACACCAAGCGCGAAGCGCCGTGAGGTGTTCGAAGAGTCGCATGAAGGGTGAACTGCATCCTTCCAAGAATGCTCGTAAGATGGATTTCGGGAAGGGGGGGGGGGGGGTGTAATCATGGTCGTGTGTGTGACCGTCGTTTGTGAAGGACGTTCCTAACGAACACAAGAAAATCAGAAATCATGGAAAAAAAACGTGAGATTTTCGCCAAACGTGCAATCTGTCAGGAATGCGGGACTTTGAATCGTTTCGATATTGTCCATACCGGTAATATTTTGACGTCAGGATTGCTGATGAAAAATGTACCTGGTATATATTTTTTAAACGTGACGCTTCAGAAATCCCAAAAATCAGGAATCGTGACATTTTGTCTGGAGTCGTGCTTTTTCTTTTCGTTCGTTAGGAACGGCCCCAAAACCATAGACCCTCGCATCCCTACGATGCCGGGACGGAGCACGTCGGATTATCACCGACCAGGCGGTTGGGGGGGGGGGTCAGGAATAACTTCTTTACATTACGAGTTAGCAGGCATGCATGAGAAGCGTGTTGCGGTTGGGGTACCATTCTTTGGCCATTTTGAACCTATTCAAAAGCGGACGGCGTTTTTCAACTAAGGACAATGTCAACAACGCTCGAAAATCGCTTGTTGTTCTACAGTATTATTGGGTGGTGTACCTAGACCATTGCGATTTTCACAGTGTTGCATTTTCTATTTTTCGCCTAGCCAGCTTTTTTTCGGTGGTTTCTTAGGCCAATTGCGCTTTAAATCGGGTTAAATTTTCTGTTTTTCTCCTTCGTAGCCAGTTTTTTTGTAGTATACCTAGGCCATATTTTCATCGATTTTCATCGGGTTGGGCCTAGTTTCTATTCTTCTAGCCAGCCTCTAGGGTGCGGTAAAGTTATCCTCATGCGAGGAGTCCTAGAAAAGGATATGTGCACTCCTAAGATAGCATGCATCGTTATATGTTATCATACCTGCTACTCTACAGCAGGCATATGTTTCACTGGTATTACCAAGTATCTGGTATTACCAAGCATCTGGTGTTGTTTATTTCAGTTTGTTTCTACCATAAATAATTGTTCAAACGTTGTTTTTACTTTGGTAGGGCCAGCTGAGAGCTCTTCTGCGGGAAAAAACACCACCGGGAGGGGAAGATAAATGTATATCCCCGGGGTTTCACCATTCACAGGAAATTTCATTTTCGTGTTCAAAGGTGATGTCGGGGGGGAGAACGAGGGGGGTAAGAGGGGACGGCGAGGAGACTTCTCGCAATAAAGGGAAATCGCGAAAAATTCTTGCCTTATAGTCGTAGGACAGGCTCTCCCCCTTAGCTAGGTCTGACTTGGCGTATATCCCGAGCCTCGTGTAGCCCGCGATGTTCCACGCCTGCACGTCGCAGTTTGGGTCGCAGCTGCCAAAAACAATATTTTCAAGGAGAGAAGACAGCGAAAGAAAAAAGACGCAACATGAGAGAGCTCACGAGCGCGAGAGCAGAGGAACCATCAACATACCTGGAATACAGCAACACCTACCCCAACACCAGTACCAACACGAACACCCACACTAACACCAACAACACCAACACCAATACCAATACCAACACCAACCCGTATCACATCCCCCCTCGCGCGTTTCGCAGCTTGGTGCACGCGATGTCTGCGTGGTCGATGAAAACCCGACGTGCTCCGTCCCGGCATAGTAAGGATGCAACAGTCGATGGTGATATGACTACGGCTATGCATGACACGAGTACCCCCCCCCCCCCCCTCTCCCCCCCCCCTCACCTATGGTTGATGAGGCGCATGAGGTTTCCCTTCTCTTTGGCGTCCACAAACAACGACTGCGCCAGTTCCATGATGTAGAATTCGCCATCGTTAGGACGCAGCCGCCTCTGTTCCGCCATGCGGTGCTCCACCATAGCCTCATCGATCACCTAAACAGGCAGTCAGGCCCGCGAGAGATCGTAAACCACCCCCATCCCCGGGTTCCCGGTTCATTCTCACCTCTAGATATTGTTTTAGCGCAGTCAACTACGCCGCATTTTTAACACGCTGCGTTCCGACCTTCAACGACCTGATGCCTCAGCAGACACAGGTCTTTACGGATAGTGTTGCATCCACAGCAGCTCGTGATTCCGTTCAGATAGGTCGTCGGCACTTTTTCAACGGAGGTATACAACTCCACCGCGGGGTGCTTGCAGCGGTCGAAAATCGTCGAAAATCATAAGACACAAAATGAAAAAAAAAAAAAAAAAAAAAAAAAAAACTGAACGTTTGCACTCTACTCGAGGACAGCTACGCCTCCTCGCAAGAAACCTTAGCCGGCACGTGCTACGATGGAGGCAGCACGTTCTTCTGAAACGGTTTCTGAAGGGTAGCGCTCCTAAATCCAAAATCGTCGGAAGCAGGCAATTTTTCTTCATGATTTTTCGTTGTATACCTATTAATAGGCCAGGAGACGTTTCTTCCGATGTCAGTTTATATTTGTCACCAAATCGATTTTTGGGAGAGGTCTCAAGTTCCCAAAATAAGGAACCTCAGAAAAAAAAGTCGTGCACGTCTATCGTAGCACGCGTCGGCCAGCGAAATTGAGACACGCTCACTATGAGGTGCGTGAGGGCGTTGGGTGCGGCGGGAAGATGTCGTAGGCAACCGGAAATGACTGACGAGGTGATTTCGTGAAGCCAAAGTTGCCAGCCAGCATCACCAAAAAAAAATCGAGAATTTGCTCCAAAATCCATTATTTGATACGGTTGCTACAGTAAGTATCACGTAGTGCGACGATGGCTACAGCACGTATGACAAAACGGCTTTCACCGAAAGCTAGCCAGAATTTTAGCGGATCTTTTTCAAACACCACTTGTAAGTGGCCGCAAAAAGTGCGGGCAGGGAAAATTCGTCGCCGTCTGAGGTAGTCAGTCAAGTATTGCGCTAGAAAAAAGGCAAAAAAGGGCCAAAAAGCTCTGAATTCTTCAAATAATTCGTTAGCTTTTTCGATCCGAGAAGAGTGGATCTTGCTTGTAACCTACCCGGTATCAGCTCTATTTCCATGTCGTTCGAATTTTTTCGCGAAGCGCCAACTATTAAACGCTCGCGCTTACTTGACAAAATATTCCCTAGGGATAACCCCGCGGCCTTAAGCGCCGGGGATGGGGGGGATCGGGGGGGGTGATGACGGTACTCATATCGGAATCAAAATTAACACGTCTTCCACCCATACTCTTTACGTATCACCTCATCACCTGTAGAACAAAAGTGGCATTCTTCCACCAAGAAAAAATTACGCATTCCTCACGTCTACGGATCGTAAAAAAAATGGCATTCTTTAATGAAGAGCAAGCACTTTACGTTTCACGCCCAAGCAGTGGCATTCTTCCATCAAGAAATTTACGCATCACGTGACGCGCCTTCCATCAAGAGACGTTACGCACCGCGTCTAATATGGAGGACCATGACCGGTAGTAATCACAACCCACAATGTACACAAGAACCCATATATTCTCCTTTTTCACTATTAATAGCCACATTTGGTCCTGATTACTAGGTTCCCCGGCAATAGAATGTGTTGTTATGTATTGTCCGTCGTCTGACTGTTTGCCGTATCATTCCAGCGGTAAGACGAGAGCCTCTTTCGTGCAAAAGGGACAGACCATATAATGCCATTTCATGATTTCTGTCTTCCAGGGCAGATACATCTCTGATCTACGGATGAGCTGCACGATCTAGATCATGCTGCCGGATGGGAAAATCTGCACGGCCTAGCACATGCTTCCCAGATTGGAGCATTTAGTAATACGCACATCTCGCACAACATATTAGAAAAAATGTATTACATACGTCAGCTGCGAGTTCGATCAATTCAAGGGTCGATACTCATCTATTGCAAGCTGCGTGATACTCCGGTCGCGCGTTTTTACTTTTCGACATATGAATCCCGTGGATTTTGTCAAGCGCGACTTCGGCTCATATTCGTTCTGCGCACTGATAATATATACGACCTGGTAACTCGTAAGGAGAGGTACAAAAACTGAAACCAACACACCTACCTTGCATTTCACTCAGTGCAACTACCACGCAACGCGCAAACCGTATCGAGGGTGTTGAGGTATTTTGCTAGCACTGGTTCAGCATTAATAACACATACCAAATGCATGCAAACAACAAATTATTACCAACAGCAGTAAGGGTAGCAACGGCAGAGGTACACCGCGCCATAGCGGCAGATAGAGGATACATCATCCTGCACAGCATATCATGCGATAACGACAGATGAGTCGTGCCTCTATAGTGCGGTATAGTGCGGCCGGGGTTGGCGCTTTTTTTCGCCAAACACAATTCTGACCGTTTGAGCTCCTTGATGAAACTGCCGGTTGCAGGATGACATTTTTACGAGTGCCATGGTTGTTTTTAGGACTAGCGTATAGAAACGTGGTCGGGTTGCGCGAACGAACGCCTTCCAAGTCATGTTTCAGGTGATGGTGATATTTTGAGCTAGATCCTCATGTTAGGAGCTCAGAAAAATTCTTAGAATCTGCTGCACCCTTAGCGTGGGGTCACTCAGATATAGGATATGCAATCCTGTATTATCTCGATCGCGATCTGCCCGACGTAACCAATCCAGCGCATGCCCTCACCTCTCCAACATACTCCCCGACGAGCGAGCCCTTCGGCACATCCTCCGCCACCCTCAACCCCCACCCCATGCCGGGCTCGCGGAACGGAACCACCTTTTGTTGAAAGACGTCAAACGTAACGCCAAAAGTAACCCCGAGTGCAGAGGGGAAAAAACGTAACGGGAAACTTAACGGGAAACGTAACGGGAAACGTAGCGGTGAGCGTAACGGTAAAGCAACGCCAAACGTAACGCCAAACGTAACGACAAGCTAAGAGGCAAAAACGAAACGACGAAGGTAGCGGCAAAGGAAACGGTACGGTAACGCCAAAGGCGACGTTTACGTGGAGGCAAATGTAACGGCAACTGTAAACAACGCACAAACAGCGAGCACTAAAATAACGAACGCTCCAGTTACGAGCGCAAACATAACGGAACACACAAAACACGAGCGAGCAACGCGCAACATACACCACAAAAAGCAAACCATCCAAAAAGAAGCAAAATAAAAGGAAACGCACAATAAACACAAGGAGCAGAAAATCATTATAGGAAGAAACGTGCAAAAAAAGGCAATACGCATCAGAAACGATATATAGACGATCAAATGAAGCACAACAACAAAAACACACGATAAGCAAGAAATAACGAACGCACAAAAAACAAAATTAACAGAAAACAAACAAAAAAAACATGGCACTATTAATACAACAGAGCAAACAAAATCCAAGCAATGAAGAACCAAAACAAGATATGACAAAAAACACAAAGACAAGCCTCCCGCACCTTTGCAACACCACGGTTTTGAATGCGACGGTTGCCGCAGTTTGCACCCTGTGTGCAGTTCTGGTACCTGTCGCCCGACCCGCCCCGATTCCATCCCCACGAATAGCAACAAAAACAAACAAACAACAGAAAACGGCGATTTTCACATACAGTCGTGATCCCGCGTTAGTGCGGTACCCTTTAGTGCGGGGGGGCAGTTTAATGCGGTACCCTTTAGTGCGGGGGAGGGGGCAGGTTAGTGCGGTACCCTTTAGTGCAGGGGGCCAGTTTAGCGAGGTATCCTTTAGTGCGGAGCCCTAGGTTAGTGCTGCGAAAATCGCTTGTCACGACCGCGTCCTACAGAGTGCACCCTAGCCCGGGGTACTTCGGGGGTACACTTTAGTGCGGGATCCCGGTTTAGTGCCGCGAAAAATCGCTTGCCACGACCTCGTGTCCCACAGAGTACTACTGTACTGCACCATTTCAGAATAGTGCGGGTTCCCACTTTAGTGCGGTTAGTGTTATCTGGCAAGGCACCGCACTATATGAGGGACCAAATGGAATCACTCGTCACGACCTCGTCCTACTGAATACCGCACTATCACACCACCATGGGGTACTTCGGGGGTAGCCTATACCTGGTAGTGCGGGATCCCAGTTTAGTGCTGCGGAAAATCGTTTTGTCACGACCTCGTGTCCTGCAGAGTGCTGAGCCATCCCTCTATAGTGCGGTAAGGGTTACGCTTTTTGAGTCAACTATTTTCCTGGCCGATTGGGCTCAACTGAGGAGCTACCGGTTAGTCTGATGCTTTTACGAGCGTAGTTGCTTTAGGACTTTTAATATATACAGCTGTAGCACATAATAGCTTGGTCGGATTGCGCGAGGGAGAACGCCTTCCAAGGTATGTTTCAGGTGAAATGTTGAGTTCAAGTTAGGAGCTCAGAAACTTCCCTTGCGCCCCTATCTGGGATGATTCTACTACTTTAGTGCGGGTATCGTTACCTCGAAAGGCACAGAACTAATGAGGGATCACGCCTTCAATAGTGGTTGCCGGCGAACAAGACACATGTGGGAGATATTTCTTCGACATGTGACGAGAAATTACGTCAAGCTTGGCCGGGGAACAGGTGGCCAGCTACTGCAATAGCAGCAGCACTTCTCTCCTCGCGTGTTCTACCAGTCTACCAGCAGCGCCACATGCTGTGTCCAACAGGTAGGAGCACTCGTTCACGCGATGAACCAAACCCGCACGCGTTGACATAAAAACACCAACAGCAACACCAACAAAAGCAACAACACAATGAAGGAAAAGTAGGTAGATTCGCATCTCCCTCCCTCATGCAAAACCAAAGGGAAAATTATCCCTTGCCCACCTACTCGCTCAAACCTCCGCCACCCCCCTCCCCCTCCTCCCCCCCCCCCCTCCCTCCTCACACCTCCCCTTCCCCCTTGCCCCACCCCTTGCCCCCACCCCCCCACCCCTAAAACTATAAAATATTGAAAAAAAATCCGCCTCAACTCACTTTCCACGGATACCACTGCCACACACGCACTCCGTCCTGAGCATGGAGTTGAGGCAAGACTCGCCGCACCCATCGGTGCAGTTGCACACAGGGGTGGGGTCGACGCGCGGTGGCCTGGTCGCGAACGAGAGAGCAAAACACGAGAAGGGGAGCAGAAGAGAATAGTAAGAGGAGAGGGGGGGGGGAGGAGGTGGTCCCGGTCTTTTTGGTCGCGTCAAGGCCTCCGTCAGCGTTAATATACTAGTGTTAGCGTCAAGGTGTCAAACCGCGGTCTCCCAGCATGTTGGGAGCCGCGAGGGACGGGGGGGGGGGGGGCGGGTTGGTGGCGAGCAAGGGAGGAAGGGAGTAGTAGCGAGGGGAGACCGGCCGCAGTCGTTCGTACTGCGCAAGCGCGGCGTAGCGTAAAGCGAGACAGCAGCACCTCAACATCAGTGTGTACCAACACCAACATCGACACCGACATCGACAGCAACACCGCGCAATCGAGATCACCGGATACCATCACCAACACTACCACTACAACAGTAACAGCACTGACAACAATAACGCCACCGCCACCAACACCAACCCCCCCCACCCACCCACACACACGTCCATCACCACCACCACCCCTACCAACATCTCCATCCCCACCCCCCACCCTCCACCCCCGTCATCAATTTCACCTTGGAACAACAAACTGCATAGCGCAGATGTGCTGGAAAGGTGGAGGCTTGCTGTGGTACGACGTCAAAATGCTCATCGGGAGCCGGAAATGCCTCAAATCGCTCTTCTGGTCCGCCCTGAGAAAACACACAAAAACAACAACAACAACAACAACAACAAAAACAGGCAAAGCGCGTCACAAACAAAAAAAAATTGAAAAAAAAAAAAAAACGACGACGACGACGACGGGTGTTACAAACGAAAAACAAACATACAGAAAACAGTCGACAGCGTGCCACAAAAACAAAACGGAAAATTCACGCACAGCAGAAAGTGCATCGTTGGCTTGTCGGACGAAAGAGCATGTAGGAGGAAGGGGGGGTTCGGAGAGGGGATTGGCGTGGGAAGAGCGGAAGGGGGTGGGGTGGGCGGGCGGGGTCGGGGTTGAGGAAGGAAGGGGTAGGGGGAAAAGGGGGTACAGTCAAACCCCGCTTAAAGACGCATATCGGTACTTTTTTTCAAGGCGTCTTTAACGCGGGGAATCGTCTTTAAGATTCCGGGGACGATAACGCACCATCCCCGGGGCCGATGGAGGCATAACATACATCAAAAGACGCGCCGTTGCAGCAGGTATACTATAACGAAACGAGAATCCACAAATCTGACCGTCACAACGTTGCCGTGGTTGAAAGTGGAATGTACTTAAAAACCAAGTTTATACAGTAGTTGCCGCACCCCACCGCCCGAAATAAAATGCTCCGAGAAGTGGGTTCAATGTTGCAGGATGAAGGTTATTATGACTGCAGTGAACTCTCTCTCTCGGTTGGTGTCGACTGTGTTTTTCTTATTATCTTCTCGTCCTCATGTTGGAAACCTCGCCGATATATCATTCACCACCTCTGTTCCAACTTTGACATGTCAAATCCTACCTGATAAGGACACAGATGGACATCAACTCAGAAAAACGGTGAAGATAAACAACGCTAGACAACAACAAGAGAACCTGCTCTCTTCTGGCAGTCTGTGCACATTCTCTGCTGCCCGTAGCCTTCGTCTCCGATGCCCACACCACAAAACCCATGCATGGCTCGCCCGCAAGGGCACTGGTGAATCGCTGAGACCGGGACAGATTTCATCTTGCATGTTGGTTCACCACACGCTTTCGTGTGGGAGGCAGACGGACCGTCAGCAGACGAAAGGAATCTATCCATGTCCACGCAGCAGCAGCAGCAGCAGCAGCAGCAGCAGACCGCTCTCTGGCAGTCTACAGGTGTGCTGCACCATTTTTGGGGGGGCCCCGCAGCGTAAACAATACACCCCCCCTTAAACTTGTACATCTGCGGGGCACCCTGGTTCAGATTTTTTTTTCGTCTTTATAGCGGGGAGTTGACTTAAGAAGTGCGTCTTTAAGCGGGGTTTGACTGTACGTGGGAGATAGGGGAATGGGCCTTCGCCGACCTCGAGAACTCCAGAGGGTTGGCGTTAGCATTAGCGGGGTAAGGTGGGGGGTCGGGTGGGGTCTGGGCCGACGTGCATAATACACATTCATCCACAAGGTGTTGGGCGAGTGTACATACGTGGTGTTTTACGTATGATACGGGTGTCCGGAAGGAGGGAGGGTGGGTGGGAGGGAAGGGGAGGGGGACGCCCGCGTACAACTGCACCCCCGTTTGGGGGAGAAATCACTTGGGAGTTGATTTTTCGGTAGTTTGAGGGTGATGACAAGGTCGAAAGGTTGTTGCGAGCTGCCACCGTGTTGAAGAAAAACAAATCGCGCTAGTGGTTTGTCTTCTAGAATCGCTTCACAACCCTCGCCTTCTGGGTCGAACTCAAAGCAAACGCATTTGTACTAATCATACAAACATCTCAAGGGTTTGGTTGCTAGGCTATACACATACTCTGGATATACTCGGGTATCCACCCGGGTACGACCAACACAACCAGGCTTGGTACCCGGGTGCCCCAGCGTATATACAAACCCTGCTAACCCTTTTAGCACCGCACTCCCGACATGGGTACAAAACATTTGGAATTAGAATAGAATCGTTTTAGGAGTTGGAAATGGGTAAACCACATCCTCGGAATATTCCGCACATCAGACAGGTTAGATCTACATTTCACGATCTAGATATTTCGGGTCAGTTAGACTCAGATCTATACGATCGGCGCGATCCGGACCATGCTTGTCAGGTGGGGTCTGCACGACCCGGCTGTTTCGCACACGAAATATAGGTGGCATCTGTACAATACGGCTCTAGCATAACATCCGACAACGACAACTCTTGGGCACATGTTGGCCGGGTGGGATCTGCATGATCTGGCTCTCGCACATCAGCTCACCACGGCGATATGCGATCTAGATGATCTAGATCATGATATGTCCGGCGTGCGAACCCTTTTAATAGTAACACGAAAAGCGGGTTCACCTTGGCGGCCCCTTGGGGAGCTTGAGGGGGGGCAGGCAGCACTTTCCCAGTACCTGTCCCCCATCCCCCCCCTCCTCGGCCTCCTTCTTCAGAACGCTGTCCTCCTGCCTTAGCGCCGGTAGCTCGACCTGCGGCAAGCAAGCAAGCGGCCGGATAGCACCAAAAAATAAATTCAAAGTTTGGAGAACAAGGTATAGCGACAAAGTCCCACCGGCAAGTGTGGTCTTATCCACATACCGGTAACCTTTCAAAACCCTTTTGGAGACACAGGGTGGCGACCGAAATAAAGACAATTGCGGTCTTGCCGGGTTTTTTTCACGAAGAGCATGCAACATTGCCATGATCATGTTGAGCGTGTGCCGTACATCTCCTTCCGTGGCACTTCGGCTACACCCCAAGACCAAGACCAACAAGAACAAGAACAAGAACAAGAACGAGAACGAGAACGAGAACGAGAACAACAACAACAATCTCAAGACCAACACGGAGAAGAACGATGGAAAACCTCGTGAGCGAAAAAAACAAACAAAAAACATAACATCCAACCATGAAAGCATTCCTCGTCGACTCACCTCGGGGTGAGCCTCGCAGAGCAGAGCAAGCTCGTGATACCGAGCGTCGGGTGGGATGCAGTTGATGTGATACGACGTCGGGCACTTGAAACACCTGCGTCAACACCCCACCCACCGCCCGGGCACATGCCGGCCGACAAAACAAAGCAGAGACCAAGCGTGAGTTACATCGAAAACCTCATCGGCCCTCTCGCCTCTCGTAAGAAGCCTGGAATCCGGCTCTAGGCTACATCCTGATTCTGGCAGAGCGACAAGACAGTACCATGTAAAAATTTCTTACAAGTTTCTACAGACGGCGAGCGCCTAGGTTACATGTCCTCCTTTTTTACCCCAAAAAATCTAGGCTGAACTTCTTAAAGAGTGTTTTCCGGCGAGAGGGTCGATACTGCTGTACGAGCAATGTGTTCTTCACATTTCACCTTTTCGGGCCCCCAAAAGCCCTTTCGAGGCCCGTGCAGAGCGACCAAAAAAACCATTTTAATGATATCGAGCATCCAGCAAGAGCATGCGGCAATACTACCACCACAGTATCACCATGCTTTGCGCGTGTCGCACAGCTCCTATAATTAGCAATTCGGACACGCCCTCTACCCCAGAGACCCGGAATGCTTCGTGAGGCTGACACTGTAACCATCATGTACCCGAACACTACTCCCCTCTGAAGCTCCAACAGGCTTCGCGCGTGTCGCACAGCTCCTAGAATTAGCAATTCGGGCACGCCCTCTACCCCAGAGACCCGGGATGCTTCGTGAGGCTGACACTGTGACCATAATTTATCCGAACACTACTTCCCTCTGAAGCCCCAACAGGTTTAACATCGACCAAAAGCACGATATAACTCGGATACGAGGGGATAAAAACCACCTATCCTCCACTCCCTCGTCCTTCGGTTTACTGGATTTTTTTTCCTTTTGCTGGCATCATTCGTTTTTAGACACAAACTACTGCTGCTCGTTCTACCGCCCGTCCGCCGAGGCGACATATACAGACCACTCCCACCCCCTCCCCCTTCCGCCTTTAGACCCACTTATAAAGGTGGTTTGCACTACCCCCATTCTTTTTATTCTTCAGGCGCACACTCCTGCTGTCCATTCGACCTCGAGGAGGGGACGAACCCTCCCCCCCCCCCCCCCCCCCGGCCGCCTTCCGGCTTACAGGTCAAGGTGCTTTTGGCTGCCGCCGCTTTGCTACGAAACACACACTACGTACTGCTGTAAAAGCAATCACGCCCTCCGGGGACAATAGACCCGCAGGTCCCTCTCGCCCACCGCCTTCCGGCTCACTTGTATAGGTGGTTTTTGCTTCCGCCGCTCTTGGAAGAGCACGTGTCGCAAATGTGGTACCCACAGCGAAACTTGAACACCGGGTGTCCGTCCTCTCCCTTCGCATATTATTGGTCGAGCAAACAACAAGCAAAGCGTTCGAATGAGGAGCAGGCGGTAGTCAGCCAGACAGATAGATAGGATACAGACATACAGACCGACAGACGGGACAAGCCTGTAGACAAGACGGAGGCATCGAGAAAAGAAAAGAAAAAACAGACAACACAAGACACAAGACAACACACAGCGCGAAACATCCCACGGGAGCTGTGATAAGTACTAAAAATCAGCCTTGAGCTACGCCACAGGCAGAAACTATTTCAAAAGCAACATCGACAGCTTCTGCGTGTGCGCACCTCGTCAAGGTCCATCCGGACGGTAGAATTGGAGTTGAGCTCGACGCAATGTCGGTGGTAGAATCGCCCGCAGGAACTAACGCTGCACCTAAACACGCCGCCCATCACGTTGTCCTGGCCATAGTCACCGCACTGCCAGCACCTGTCAACAATAGAATCACAAAAAATCATCCCGCTTGAAGAATTGAGTATCCACCTACCGTATCATGATAATACACATCTGGCGTATTTTCGTGCCAGGTATTTTTTAACTAAGCGCAAAAAAAATGAAAAAAAGAAGTCACGTCAAAGTGCGCGGCACAATCTGCAGTAAGGCTTCGACCGACGCCATCTCTTCCCCCTCTACCCCCCACCCCACGTTACCTCTTCCCCCGTTGCCCACCCCCTACTCCGTACCCCCCCCCCGCCCCTCCCACAAAAATGCCAATGTCTTTCCTCGTGTTTCCCCCTCTCGCAGTCTTCGCAGCCACTTCTCCATCAGCGCAAAAAGAAAAAGACGAAAAACACCCCGCATCTCCCTTCCTCTCCCCCCCTACCCCTTCCACACAAACGCCAATATACGTGATTGCGCTCCTCGCTCTCACAGTATTCGCAGTTCTCCTCCAATCGCACAGACCAAACCAAAAAAAAAAATTGCACCTTCCCCCTTCATCCATCTTTCCCCCTCTCCTAATCCTCCCCCCGCCTCCCCTCTCCCCTCCACCCTCATCACCCCCCTACCCTCTCCACAAAAACGCTAACATACTCGTGCTCCCCCCTCTCGCCGTCTTCGTAGGCCTGCTTCTCATCCGACAGTACCCAACAACCCTCCCCCCTCTATGGCCATAAAGACTACGGCTATGCATGAATGAGTACCCCCCCCTCCCCCCAGCCCTCTCCAACCCCTGACTCCCACCCCCGGCCACTTCCACAAAAAAGCCAACATGCTTGCTCGTGCTCCCCTCTCTCGCAGTATTTGCAAAAACACTTTTCTTCCGACAGCAGACAAAACAACCCCCCCCCCCCCCCCTACCCCCTCCAATAAAAAACGCTAACACACTTACTCGTGCTCCCCCCTCTCGCAGTCTTCACAGAACCACTTCTCCTTCGACAGCACATCATCGTCGACATCGAGGCAGACCACGTGAAAGCTTCGGCGGCATGGCCCGTCACAAAATACCATATCCGACATACAGGGGGTGTCTAGCTGGGAGCACGTGGCGCAGATCCAGTCGTCGGGGTGGGTGGCCGCTCCGCCTCCCTCGGCAGCGAATGCCGTCCTGCGGCGTAATTTTGGTTGGTTGATTGGGCATTTCGGTGAGCAGTGAATGGTTATGGGGTTTGTTGCGTTTGTTGGTGATTGATGGTGGGTTGTTGAGTACCGTATATTGGTGATTAAGGTAGAAGCAAGTGGCGTAGATCCAGTCTTCGGGGTGGGCGGTCGCTGCGCCCCCCTCTGCAGCGAATGCCGTCCTGCGGCGTAATTGTGATTGGTTGATGGGGTACTTTGGTGGTCTGTGGTTGATCAATGGGTATGTTGTTGACTGGTGATTGGTGATTGCTTATTGGGAATATGGGTGATTGGCAGTTGGGTATTTTGATGATTGGCGGATGAGTATTGGTTATACGAAGTATTGGTGATCGATGATTGGGTATCGAGTACATTGGTGACTAAGCTGGGAGAACGAGGCGCAGATCCAGTCTTCGGGGTGGGCGGCCGTTCCGCCCCCCTCGGCAGCGAATGCCACCCTGCGGCGTACTTGGTAATTGGTGATAGGGTGTTTGGGTCATTGGTGATTGGGTGTTGGGTATATTGGCCATGGGTGGTCAGTGACGCGATAATAAGTACACTGGTGAATGGTGGATGCTGATTGGTTACTTGGTAATCTAGACTCCGACTACGACGAAATCTGCTTGCTTCCGGCCAGCTAACCCCTTCCCCCACCCCGAAGCGGTTCTTAGCAGGATGAAGCTCACCCTTCATCGACTCGCCGAACACCTCACCGCGCTTCGCGCTTCGTGCAAGCAATGTCTGTCTGGTCGGTGAAAACCCGACATGCTTCGTCCCGGCATAGTAGGGATGAGAGGGTCTATGGTCATACGATAACGGCCACGCATGAATATCGAGTACACTTCCCCCCTCCCCCCCCTTAATGTATATACTTCAGTATATATAATAGTTGACCTCGGTGCTTACCGACGCTGTAAAACATTATATGTACATTGGGGTTGGCGTTTGTTGGCAACGACGCTGTAAAACATGCAAATCATTGCGTGAGCTAGACAACCAGGGTACCGTTTTTTTGGGAGGGGGCGGCGGCGGTCACGATTATGGTTGTCGAATTAGATCATACATAATTTTCAGATAATCTTGTGCGGGGTGGGGAATCCTAACTCTACACAAGGGGAATGATCGCGTCACGTGGTGTGACTACGGTAAGGCACGCACGAGGCAGTTACATAGTAATAACCATTGCTGTCTCTGGAGTGGCCACACCAGAAAACAAAGTAACTCATTGGCGCTGTTATCCGTGAGCAAGAAAGTAGGCACAAGGTGCCGAAGTCCGTCTTACGAGCGGTTCTTAGCAGCATGCAGTTCACCTTTCATGCGACTCGCCGAACCCCTCACGGCACTTCGCGCTTCGTGCAAGCAATGTCTGCCGGATCGGTGAAAGCCCGACATGCTGCGTCTCGGCATAGTAGGGATGCGAGGGAAAAATAGCTATGGTCATACTACCACTACGGCCATGCATAAACTGAGTACACCCCCCCCCCCCTCCCCGGATTTGCGGCCGCCAAAAAAAACTCCCGGATCCTCACCATCCTCCCGCCCCACCCCCACCCCCCCCCCGCTTCCCCCGCTTCTTGGAAGGATGCAGTTCAACCTTCGTGCGACTCGCCGAACACCTCACGGCGCTTCGCGCTTGGTGCAAGCTGTGTCTGCATGGTCGGTGAAAGCCCGAGGTGCTCCGCCCGGGCATTGTTTGTAGGGATGCGAGGGTCTATGGTCTGACAGACTACGGTCATGCACATGATTACCTCCCCAAACCCCTCCACCCCACCGCGCCCTCACTTCCTTACCGGTTAGAGCGCTTCTTGCCCTTGCCGCCAACGCCACCAGCACCCCCCTCCCCCCCGTCTCCTGTTCCATCACCGCCTCCTTCGCCACCTCTAGCGTCACCCCCAGCTCCGTCAGCCTTACCCTTACCCTTGCTCCTGGGGGTAGACAGACTGACGCGCGGGACGAGTACTCGACCGTATCTGCGCGCGAGGGGTGGGTGTGTTTAGAGCGGGGGGATGTTGGTGAGGAGGACAGGCGCTAGTGCTTGCGGGGAGGGGGGGGGGGGGGGTGGGAGGGGGGGTTGCTGGTGAGGAGGGCAGGAAGTTAGTGCTCGCGGAGGGAGGGGGGGGGGGGGGGGGGGGGGATTGAGCCAGCGCAGGGGGTGAAGGTGGTCGATCGACGGAGCGGTCAGAGATAGAGAGCGAAACGGCGGAGAACCTCCCCGTCAAGTACAAGCAGGCGTGTACAAACCAAAAGAGCGAACTAAAATTGAAAACACGAACAAAAACACTACCCCTATCACCACCCCCAACCCACCA
Source organism: Undaria pinnatifida (assembly GCA_012845835.1). Lineage (NCBI taxonomy): Eukaryota > Phaeophyceae > Laminariales > Alariaceae > Undaria > Undaria pinnatifida. The sequence continues at coordinate 4,287,583 of JABAKD010000015.1, read as the reverse complement.
ACCCCACCATCCTCAAAATCACTACCGCCAGTACCAACACCAACCCCACCTACCCCCCCGGCCGTCATCACCGGCACCATAACTATCAGAACCAAAAACCGCCAACCCAACTGCCACCACTACCAACACGAACAACAACACCACAACCACCAACACCACCACCACCACCCTCACTCCCACCACCACTCCCACCGTCACCACCACCCCAACCAGATCCTCCCGACTCCCTCCCTCAATCACCATCACCACCCCCGCCCCCCAGCACCTACGCCCGCCACCCCCACCGCCACCCAACAACCACCACCACCCACCGGTTAGTGCTGACGCCCTCCGCCTCCTGCTTGGCCTCGCCGCTCGGGGCGGCTTGGTCCCGCTCGTCATAAGGGTCGTCCTCCCCCACAATACCCCTGGCAACAATGTTACCGAACTCGTCTTCTCGAACCCACTCCGTCACCTCCTACAATCAGCGCGATACGCAAAAATAAACAGATTGACGGGGAGTTTGAGGGAGGGAGGAAGGCGTATACGCGCATAGTAGTAGGAGGGGGGAACGGGAGAATAAGGAGCCGATACCCCCTATATTCGGCGCAAGGGTCATCAATGCCCCTGGCAAAAATGTTGACAAACTCGTCTTCTCGAACACAATCCGTCACCTCCTATATTTGTAGTCAGCGCGACCATCAACAAGGTTGGAAGGGAGTTGGAGGGAGGGAGGAAGACGTACGCATAAAAAATAATCAGATGAATGGGGTGCGCTTCACAGCCCCAGAAAACATTGCTACTTCGCATCGATATACGTACCACAATGGAGGGTTGAGGGGGCAAAGAGAGCGGGAGGGGGGGGGGGGGGCGTACTGATGCCATGCATGGCCGTAAACCATGGGGTGGGGTATGGGAGGGGAGAGAAAAGGGGACAGAGACACGAAAGAGGATAAAACAGAGGGAGTACAAGAGAGAGGCAGAGAAAGAAACCTGAAGGTGAGAGAGTTAACCTCTAAAGCATTGGGCCCGCGTTTCGGGTGCAACCTAATTGAAATTAGTGTGCGATGAAGAAAACGGTAGTGAACGAAACGCAAAAGAGAAGGAGAGGCGGAAGAGTGTGAACGCAAAATCAGGGCTACATCAAGCATCGTAGCAATTGCCAAAACAAAATGTCGCTGTCGTGTTCGTTGTTTTTTCTGTTGGAGGCGGCAGTACAACAGCCCGCGGGGCTTGAAGCAGGGAACATACTTGATATTCTATCGTTCAAATTAACGCGTTTGTCTGCCTGATTCTGTCTGTCTGCCTGCTTGCCTGTCCGTCTGTCTGTCCGCCTATCTGCGTTTCTATCGGTCTGAGAATCTGTCTTGGTCAATCTCTTTCGTCAGTATTACGTGAGTTGGTCTGTGTACCTGGTGCCTGCGTTTGCATCTGTCGCCGTTCAACAAACAGTACGGTCGGTGTTACCGTCTGCATCCCTAACCCTTGTACTTTATAAGTAATGTAGTGCAGCGCCAACGCTACGCGTTCCCGCGCTGTTCCCTAGGTGCTACCTGAAAATATACTAATTATTGGATGGAGGCATGGATGGGATTTTTCTGGCGAAAAAAAATCGAGAAGCGGTCAATAAATAGGGTTTGTTCTGCAAAGCAACGAAACTTAACGACGATTGCAGCAACGGCCACACCCAGTAGCCGAGGCTAATGGTTTTGTCAAATACCCCAGCTTAAACATACTTGTGACACAGAACATACTACATTCCACGTAAAACATCAAGATATAGACTACGGCGTGAGAGACGTCGTCGGTCAAGCATTCATATCCCATCTTCGCTTTTGTAGTCATACCATCCTGGGCTCCAGCCTGGCTCCCCAAACTAACTGTAAACGTGGGAATAGCACAGATAAATATAATCAGACATCCGATAGGCACGACAAAATTGTTCACACTACAGCTGGTGTGCCTTCACATTTCTTACAAAAACAGACCAGATAGGCACGATGTGGCTGATGAACCCGGCGTCAGTTTGGAGGGGTCAGGTTCAGGTGGGATCAGGGCTGGGTGAAATCAGTGTGCCAAGCGCTGCAAAATTATGGGTGTGGGTGCTTCACCAATGAAACACCACGAAATATCAGCAGTTGACCAATGAATGAGCTTCTCGAATAGGTGGTGAGCGATACTGTGACATTCGTCAATTTGCCGTACTCAGTGCTGCTGGCAAGCAACAAGCCGAATAGACAGACATTCCCGGGCTCCCCCGGTTTCACCGAGTCGTGCGCCTGGACCGGCATCATTATTGACTGGACAAGTCTGAACATGCTGCTGGATACATGCCTGTGACGTCGCGCTCGTTACGAGCGCCTCCCGGCTACCCGTGCAGACTTGTCTAGCCAAGAATGGTGGCGGTCCAGGCACACGATTCGGGACAACCGGGGCAGCCCGGGAAGTCCTGCATATTCGTCTTGCTGTTTGCCAGCAGCACAAGCTGGGTCTCGCAGCTGCGGGAGCAGCCGTTGGCGAAGAGGGGGTTGTTGCTGGTGTTGTTGCTACGAGGAGAGCAAGGAGAGTGGGCCGGCCATGATGACCTGCTGTCGTATTTGTCTCGTGGGGTGTCCAGTGCCGGGTTTTGATTTATCGTTGTTTAACGGGAGTGCGCGTTTCAAAATATGCCTTGCTCAAGGTCACGGCCCCACGCAGAAACCCGGGGACAGCACGCACCTCACTACCCCTCCCTCCTTACGTTTGACGCCATCATTCCCTTCTATGTACAGTATTCAGTGTTCCTTACACCTCGTTCCATATTCCGTACTTGTATTCCCTTTTCCAGATTCCATATTCCATGACACTGGGAAATATTCCATTCATCCCATTTTTCCAAATTCCATTGACCCATATAGTAATTTCCATCCATATTCCGTATTCCAAATTCCATGTTCGGGTATCATTTTGCTTACCTTAGGGCGCTTCTTCCTTCGGTCGGGCTTTTTGGGCGGTTTCGTGTGCGTGTGGACGGGCTGCAGGCTGGGCGAATCTCTGGAGAACGTCTCGTCATACCTAAACAACGCACCATAAAAAAACACAAACACATCCGGGTCCAGGGTGAAGGGGAGCAGATCCGTCAGTCATTTCGTCCAATATTCGGTCGCTCTGTTAGTTAATCCGTAGTTCGGTAATCTCTCAACCGTTCAGTGAGTCAGTCGGTAGTTTGGCAAATTGGGTAATATTTCGGGTATTCATTCGGTCGATGATTCGCTAAGTCGGTCCAAATTCGGCCAATCATTCGGTCGTGCGGTCATGCAGTCGATCGATCGTTCTACTACCTGGGGGTACCCTGGTCACTATCGGTCCATAGTGCGGCCAATCGCTCCTTCATTCGGTCGACAGTTCCGTAAATCGGTCTGTACTTCGGTTTGTCGTTTGATCAGTCGGTTGGTAGGCCAGTTACAATCGAAAATGCAATCGGAATCTGCACGCGGACGGTGAGGGAGGAGAATCCTCCATGTTTCACGAGCCTAAAGGCAACGTGAGGCTTCCGTAAATCGATCATCCATTCGGCGAACAGTTCAGTCAATCGGTTCCCCCTCTTCTCTTTCATTCGGTCGATAGATAGGTAAAAACGTTCTGGATTTCGGTCAGTCGTTTGGCCAATCAGGTGGTAGTCCAGCCGGAAAAACAAGCGGAATTGGCAAGTGGGCAGGCAGGAGGAAGAACCCTCCAAAATTTACGAGCCTCGCGGCAAGGCGAAGCTTCCGTACTTCGATCATCCATTCGGAAAAAAGTTCGGCCAATTGGCCCGTCGTTCGGTTTTTACTTTGGTCGATAGAACGGTATATCACTCTGCATTTCGATCAGTCGTTTGGTTAGTCGGTCGGCAGAGCAGTCGGAATTACAACCGGAAAAGGCACGTGGACGGGGAGGGGGGAGAACCCTCTGTATTTCGCGAGCCTCGCGGCAAGACGAGGCTTTCGTACCTCCATCATTCATTCGGTTAACAGTTCGGTCAATCGGTCCGCACTCCAGCAGCAAGCGAGGGTTCCGTACGTCGATTATTCCTTCGGCAAACAGTTCGGTCAATCGGTCCGCACTTCGGTCTGTCGGTCAGTAGTTCGGTCAGTCGTATGATCAGCCGGTCGGTACATAGGACAGTCACAAACGGGATCACGGAATCGGAAGTTGGAGGGGGATGGGAGAATCCTCCACGTTTCATGAGCCTCGAGGCAACGGGGCAGAATTAGGCTTGCTTTCCAAACCTGCCGTTTCACCCAGCAAATGCCACACCAACAGACAAACAAGCACGGAGATACCAACACCAACATTAACAAAGCCCCAACCAACACCACCCGCATCACCACCACTACCACCGCCACACCAACACAGCAGTGGGACACGCGTCGGTGTAGTTTCAGAAGATATAGATGGACAGACAAGCGGTCGCAGACATGGAAATGATAAAGTGGTTTTCAGGGTGTTGCCTTTGCCACCGTCACCGCCCACCCCAGTCTCTGGCTACCTCCTGTCCAACAGCGCCAACATCAACAGCACCACCAACAGCGCCACCATAATTCAACAACAGCAGCACCAACAGCATCAACAGCAGCACCAACCAACAACCAACGACACAACATACAAAAAGAACATCACCACGAACACCAACGCCACTATCACCAAAACTACCATTACCAATGCCAACACGAGCATTACCATCAGGCAACACCAATGTCACCACCAACACCACCATGCCCACGACCACCTAAATCACGACCACCACAACCAGCACTATCAACTTCCACCCCCACGACTACTGCCGTCCCAACACACACATACAACCAACGCCAACACTATTAATATCAACACCACCATAACACCAACACCAACACCACCAACCAACACCACCAACCAACAGCATCAACACCAACACCAACACCAACACCAAAACAAGCACCTACACCACCAAAACTCACTTGTTCGGCCACCCTTGGTAGTGAATCCGAATTTGCGTTACGCCCCCGACTTCTCCCGCACCCATTGCCACCGCTTCCCCCCCTCCCCCTCCCCCGTCTTCGCTCCTGCCGTTCCCCCCCTCCACCCGCTCCCCCTCCCCCTTTTCCTTCCCCTCCTCCCCTCCCTCCCCCTGCTCGCCCTCCTCACCCCTCGCCTCCTCCTCTACTACCTCCTCCACTTCCATCGGCTGGAGAGACGTTGCCGAAGGCGTTTTCGAAGCCGGGGCCGGATTCGCCTCGGCGGGGCCTATCAACAGCACCTTTCCCAAGTACCACTCCCCCTCGGTGGAGTTAAACACGTCCAGAAGGTCGCCCTCGGCAATAGCTCCGCGCCATGAGAACAGGACGTCCCACGCGCTTTCGAGCAGATCGGCAGATATCTTCTCGTAGAGAGTTAGGCGCAGGACGGGGGTGGGGGGGTGGGGGGGGGCGGGAAAGAGGAAAGAGGAAGGGGAAGGCGAGGGGGAGGGTGGGAAGGGGAAGGGGGAGGGCGTCGGGGGGGGGGGAGAGGAAGGAGGGGGGGGGAAGGAGGGGGTGACTTAGAGTCAGCCAACTCGTCCCTATAAACTACCTGGTAGACATTAAGCAATTGCAACGTTGTCGTGGAGGAACGCGAATGAATGAAATGTAGTCTATGCCACGAAACACGATGAAAGATACGAGGCACATGGCACGTTTCCCTGGGGTCTCAATCGTAAATACGAACGAAATTGCGTAAAGCCAAAACAGAAAAGTTCGGGCGAACGAACGTCTAAAACGTCGTAGCGCCAAGGGTATGCACAGCACAGCAGTAGACATGCTAAAGACGTGGACCAAACGAACAAGCAGCAGGGATATCCGGCATTAACTCTATCTCGCGCTATTAGTCGTCTAGCATGCAGTTACTGCTACGCCTACGTATACATGCAGCATGCAGCTGAGCAGTCATGCCTCATACATCGTGAGAGGCACACGAGAGGGGCATTCTTGTACAATTCAAAAAGGGCCATTCAAAAAAGATGGCGCGCGAAAGCGGCGGACTTTTTTCGTCAAAACTGGTCAAAACCAGTCAAAATTCAAAGAGAAAAACGAAAAAAAAACTAAAATAAACACAAGGCTCTCGACTCGACTCTGATCAACACTAGACACGACACAGCACGTACTCTCCTTATGAAAGTCAAACTCGACCCGGAAGCCAGCGCAAGCAACACCCTTCTCACCCCTGCCGCCATCGCCACTGCACGAACATTGCCGTGCTCCAGCTCTTTGCTGCCCTTTCCCGTCCCAACCACACCGGTGGGCGCAGTCGAAACAGAGGCTTCGCCGCATGTCTCGCTGCCAACGCCGGACTCGCTGCTACTGTGTTCCTGGTCCGCGGGCGCCGTGGTGTCTGACCCCGAGTCGTAGCAGCCCACAGCCCGGGCCGGGCGGGCGCTGGGTAGGCAGAAGGATTCTCCCAGGGTTTTGCATAGGCGACCCAGATCCTTGGTGGAACCATCAAGAGCTTGCCTTACGGCGGCTTCCAAACGTTCATTCCGTCCTACTTGGGTTCGTGCTTCAGCTCCAACCGAAGCTGCTGCTGCTGCGGAAGCGGGCGGGGGGTGCTGCTCCGGGATCTCTCCTCTGGTGTGGGTATCTTGCGTTGCCATGGGCTCGGCCATCGCCGTCAATCTTTCGTGGCTGCTCTGGAGTGCGAGGGTGATGACAAAACAAGACCTGCGTTTTGATGAGCCTTGACTTTGCTCTCTTCTGTGCTGTGTTCTGCTTTGATTGCCTCTCTCGCCTGGCTCTCATATTTTTTTCAAAAAAATATCGGCTTGCTCTGTCCCCTACATCCCAAAACATACATGCAAGATATATTATAAACCGACAATTTATGCGAAATAAATCAAATAATCCGAGCTGGTCTGCGTGGAACGGAAATGTGGAAATCAAAGACCACAAAGAAGCTCACGTTTGTTGCCTGGAACCAAGTACACACACATTTCACCCCTCCCCACCCCACAGCACTTCGATCTTCGCGCTCTGAGCCACCAACAGCTAAGAGGCCCCCGCCCCTCCCCGTCGTCGTGACACAACCACGACGCATTCTCACGCTCTACGACCTATGAGGGACGCTGCGCTGGCCGTGACAACACTGGCTTGCGTTGTCGTGGCCTGGCACAACAATCCCTTCAACTGGCTGCGACCATCTCGGAGCGAGGGCCGGCGATCCCGCAAGCGAGTGAGCTTCTCAGAGGCCGACAACACTGTCCACCACGACACCATCGAGGAGATATCTCGGGAGGAGCGCAAGGCGCTGTGCTGGTCGCCCGCTGAGCTCCGAGAGTTCGCGCGATCAACTCAAATCGACGGCTGGATCGAGGATTGGGGGTCATAGAAGTGGACCCCTGACGCTGCGATGCGGCGTCACCACGGACGAAGGTGCAGAGGGTTCCCACGAGGGAGGGAGTAGGGTTACCTGTTGAAGTGCAGCGCCGTGCTGTTGGCTTATGGCGCGAGGCTAGAGTTGTGCTCCGTCGTCGCATGTGTTGCTACTAATCGAGCTCGCAAAGGCAGGCCGTTCATTCAAGAAGGCAAAGGCTAAACTGCTTGCGAGTGCAAGGACGATGATGCCAATTGAGGAGCCTAAAACACACCAAAGCAAAACTACTTAATTTTGGTGTGAGCGTACGAGGACCTCGCTGTCCGGAAACCAGGTATCCGAAAAGGTCTTATATTCGAGTACATAGCGCTACGATCTTACTTTCCTGGTACTATTTGGCACGGCTGCTGCTGTGGGCCGTTTTGATGATACATTCAAGTAGCCCGATAGCGTTCGGTAAGATGCCTCGTGTTTCACGCTGACCGCAAACGTTTCCTCGCCTTACGGGGAGGACGAGTAAGGTCACTTTCGATAGTTCCGGGCTGTTTTTGCTCCCCAGTTTGCTCCGATGCATGCATGTGCTTGCCGCATGCATGTGCTTGCCGCATGCATGTGCTTGCCACGTGGATTTGGCAGATTTTGAGCATTTTAAATTCTTGTTACAAATAGTTTTGTTTTAAGAACTTGTGTTTGCGTGAGCGCGAGCTGTTGATTTGCTTTGCGCCGGGTGCGTTAAATCATATCTCTGTGCTCCGTACGAGCGCAGAGCACGAAGGAAGACGGGAAGCGCTCCGTGTTCAATGCTTCGTGCGCCGTGTTTGTTTTCCGTGTGTCCAGTTGTCTAAATGTTTTCGGTGGTTGGGAGCTTTGGTGATTTGTTTACGACAGCACAAAATAATGAAAACGTGAGTAGCTGTCTGTCCTCTTGGCGTGCGTTTGCGTGTCGTTTTTTTCTCGTCCCGGGAGTTTTACCGACACCCAGGTACGCAACACGTTGACACCGTCAGCGAAATACCACACACTGCTGCTGTACACCGTAGGTAGGTGACGGGAAAAGGTATTCTGGCGCAAATGTAGACGTTGGTTAGCCATCGGCAACTTTCAACTTGTACGCGTACGAGGTCGTCCGTGGTGTCAGATCATGGAACCATGGATGGCGCAGCCCGGGCCGATGCCGAATCTTACATTCGAATTCTGTACCAGGTGTAGAAGGCGTATCAGGTATTATACTACTTGCTCAACCAAAGCTTGTATAAGGTGTGGCATTAGAAACCCAATTCAGGCGTTTTGCCTGGTTGGGAGCAATTGAGGAGGGTTAGATTATTCCCTGCGCCCTCCTCGCGATAAAAACAGGGCTACGTCGTAGCGAACGAGCGGACACGATGTTTTCAATGGTGAAGACGCGTCGAACTGGGCGCACAATCTGTCGTAGCTGTTGTGTTGTGCCCTCAGGTAGAGAGTTGTAAACCCCCCGCCGTCCGGGCTGTTGCGCAAATGACGAGCAGGTTCTCCGCTCGCTCCGCGCGATTTACCCCCGTTCAGAATTTCGTTTAAGGTACGCATGATGACACTTTGTTTTGCGTCTTCGTATAAAGTGCGACATACACTATGGCTCTTCATGCACTTCAGTATAACAATAAGGCACACATAATGGCACTTTGACATGGCCTGAAATAGGTATAAACCCTCGTTGGGCTATGATTCGATATGGTAGCAAGTAAGGCCCATGAACACGCCTCAGATTCGACCCACCGCACTACGTATCTGTCGTCGCTTTTGTACCCTTCGGCAAGTTGCGCACCCCCCCCCCCGTGGTCCGAGATATTGCGCACGCTTGCACCATGCGACTTTTCAGTGCGGAGCGCAACAACGGTGTGTTGCCATGAACCACGACTCGACTAACGTGGAAAGTACCAGGCATTTTTTTTCTGGTCTCTACAGTCAGCTAGTCTTGAGTCAGAAGTCGTGTGTCGTGTATGCGCCCGTTTTTCACCAGGCGCATATAGAGATTAATCGCTTGGATTTAGAGCAGTATCATGATTGCAACATAGCAGTGGAAAGGTTTGGATTCGTTATCTCCTAATTGTGTAACGACGGGATGATTCGGTTCGGTTACGAGGTCCGAGTTCTGAAAATCATACCCAGCCATAGCTCAGGAACCACGACATTGGGAGCAATCGCTTGGATTTAGACTAGAATCGCTTTTGCCGCACGATGGTGAAACGGTGAAGATTCGTTTCTTGTCGTTTATGTAATATCTCATAACGGCGGGGGTTTTGTGCGGGACGATTCGTTTCGGTTCAGAGTTTCGAGTTCCGAGAATCACCCACTGGCAGGGGATAGGGGTGGTAGGATTATCGCTGAACTCAATAGAGCGTACGTGGTGGGCAAAACTCGAAACTTCAGCTGGTACGTAGCTTACGGTTGAAAGTTTGGGATAAGTGGAAATAGATAAAAGTTATCTGCTGAAGTATTTGCTATTGCGACGCGTACGGTAGCCAATGTCAGTGCGTGCGGACTTCTCGGTAGAAACGTCCTTGCTCCGTACCTGGTGCGTATCTGCCAGGTACGTTAAAATATCGAGTACGCAAGCACCGAGTTGGACTCCCCTTTTGGTGGTCGAGAAGAAGCGAATGGTAAGTACCATGTAGAATCATGTTTTGTAACCTTGGAGCCGCATGGATCAGAGATTTTACAGCCGTAGCAGCAGCTGTGCTTCCGTTGGAGAACGTCGTGATTTAGCAATAAGAGGGGTGTTCAGCAGGGTATATACGCTGTTGGTCTCGCGTACCACACCTGGTTGTGTTTTTGTCATACTCGGGTATGTGCCCGGGTACCAAACCTGGTTGTTGTGGTCATACTCGGGTATGTACCCGGGTTCCAAACCTGGTTATTTATTTTGTACTCGGGTGGATACCCGGGTACCTAACCTGGTTATTTTCCTCATGCTCGGGCATACACCCGGGTACCGAACCTGGTTATTCTGGTTACACTTGCGTAGATACCCGGATACCTACCCTGGTTATTTTGGCTATATATGTATATACCCGAATACCAAATCTGCTCATTTTGGTCATACTCGGGTATGCACCCGGGTAACCCCAGAGTATACCCCGACTACACACACCCTCGCAGCAGCAGGCGTTGTTATTGGCAAACGTTCGGCGGCCGTGTGTAGCGGTGTGTGTACCAGGTACCTGATAGCTAAATAGATATAGCAAAACGCGTATTGGTACTGAGTCTTACGCATTCCGTATTTTGAATTTTTGAAGATTTTTCACCCCCCCAGCTCGTGATGGACGTAAGCACTTGCCTCGCGCGGTAAAAATAGAAAAATATAAACAAACCATACCCACCTGATCTTGTTCTGTTTTGCAAGTGCAACAATAGTTTACAGCAACATCCCTTCTGTTTGAGTCTCTTGTCTCTCGGGGAGTTTTTTTTTGGGGGGTGGTATTTTTGTACGCTTGTGAAGTGAGGGGGCGCAGGACTGTGGTTCTCATAGAGAACTTATTTAAAAGAAAACCTCGCCCCACCCCGCCACCGCAGAGGAAAAAAACTGAAATTTGTATCGGGTCTTTGTTCTCGAATAGTCTACCTGGTATAGGGTGTTTGAAAGCTGCAAATGCCTCGGCTGCGCGTCGTTGGGTGTGCGGAGGCTATTTTTCTTCGGTGGGCATTTTTGGGAGGGTAGAAAGAGAGGTATTGAAAAGGGTGCTACAGGATTGTGTGTGTGTTTTGTTGTTGGAGAAGGAGAAAGAGGAAAGAGGGTGTAGCGGGATTATCGGCAGGAAATTATGTATGTTTTTTGTTCTGCAGATTACTACCCGTGTGAGTTCAGGCATATCACGCTAGCTTTAGCTCTGCGCCCACGTTTTTGTACAGAATAGTTGGAATTAATGTGGGATATTTTTGGCAGCTGTAACAGGGTTAACCAAACCCTTTTAGAGCTGCGTGCACGTTTTTGGGGATAAATTACTCGGGATTAGTGTTGGGGCGTTTTTTTGTCGTGGTCCCAAACAGGGTTTTGAGGAAACGGGAAAAAATCGTATATTGTACAATGATAGACGCTCAAGCGCCGTGTTGGCGGAGGAGGTGGAGGTACGCGGAATTATATAGTAGGCAGAACCCGATTAGCTGGTATGGGTGGAGGTGGGGGCGTTAGAGGGCTCTTGCAGAAAATCGTACATCGTGCTATGATAGAAGCTCAAGCACTCAACCGCCTTGTTGGCGGAGGGGGTGGAGGTGCGCGGAATTGTATCAGTACGCAGAACCCGAGTAGCTGGTATGGGTGGGGGTGGGGGCGTTGCAGGGCTCGCGGAGTGAGTAGTAATAGTACGCAAGAGACCCGGTTATCTGGTGGGGAGTTAGAGGGGGGGGTACGCGGAACATAGTACGTAGAAATGCAATTATCGGGTATGGGTAGGGGTGAGAGCGTTGGAGGACTCGTGGAATGATGATAGCACGCTGAGGTCCTTTTGGTCATCCAGACGTGCACCTGGCATGATACGTTGTATGAATATTTTGTTTTTTTGGTCCTGGGAGAGTTCGCGCACGATTTCGCGTGTTGTCTCGGGAGCGCGAGAGGATGTAGACTAGTGTTTGTTTCGGAGCAGCTCAGGGCTTGGGAAACCATTAAGGTTCCCACTAAACTTGATAAACTTGAAACAAAACTACTTTTGTTCGTCATGGGGCAGCATGGCTCCTATGAACTCGCCGAGAAAAGGGTGGCACTTGCCTCGAAACGGTGTTACAACAATGTTTTTTTGTGAGTGTTATGTCCTCTGTCCCAACTACCAAGTGGTGTGACCTCAAGAGTCCTCTGATAGTGCTGACGTACGCAGTCATCAATCGTGCTTCGAAATTCCGCCAATCATGGAGCTCTCGCCCAGCGCGGTTCCTTTCGATCGAGTGAGCGTTTTTTGCTCCTCTCGAAAGGCTTTAGTTTCCCGGTTTGTGCCGTCGCCGCAGCATCCACCAACCAAATATCGTCGTTGTTTATTTCTGTCCTGTCTTGTGATCGCTCGACATTATGAATCAGAGCTCTCGCCAACGCGGCCCCCCTCCGTCGAGTGAGTATTTTCGTCTCCTCTCGAGATTGATGCGTTCGCTGATTCGCTATTGGCGTCGTCGCGATTGATGAGTAGATTACTGTTGTCTTGTCGTGCGATTACTCGAAATTGACATGGAGCTCTCGCCCAGCGCTGCTCCCCTCTCGATTGGGTGAGTGTTTTATTGCTCCTCTCGAGAGGGTTTCGTTCGCTGTTTTGCGGTATGCGTCATCGGAACAGCATGTCATTGATGATGCAGTACCCTTGTCCTGTCTAGCGATGCGATGGCTTGTTTCTTTTTTTTGTCTCTACCCTCCGCACTGCGGTGCGAGAGTACCTTTTGGGCCAAATGATAGAAACTCTTAGGAAGCAATGCGCGGGCTCTATCCCTCCGCTTATATTAAAATAGCATATTGTCTCAAATTGCCTCTATACCCTCCGTGCTGCTTCGTTTCACAGTTCACTTTTGCTTTTGTAGCGCTACGACAGGATCCATTTTAACTGTTGTGGTCAACTGTAAACTTTTGTGCGTTGGTGGCCGTCGGACGCTTCAAGCAACTCAGAAGGGATCCGCATTTTTTACGTGGTCAAATTAGAAACTCGCATCGTGACCTCGCGCAACTTACGGGCTCTGTTCCCTGGGGAGGTTCTATTACCGACGTCGGTCTTTGTCCTTTGTGCGTAGACGCGTGCGGGTGTAAATACGCAGTACCAAGCGTCGCTCAGTCGATCGGGTAGACGGAAGTGGTTAGCTGGCATGCATCGCCAATCCAATCGGTACTCTGTTTTCACTCTCACTTGCAATTTTTGCCAACATCAAATCATTTATGCTTCTCGCTGCTGAATTTGGCATACCCCCCTCGTATGTAGGACCGCCCAACCTAATAAATGAAGCAGTGCACTGAGGAACAGCACGCCAAATCCAACCGTTGGTGCGGCATAAATGCGAAATGCCTGGTGAAGAGTACGAACTCGGAAAGTGAACCCAATGGCCACCTATTGCATCGAAAACCGAATTCATTACCAACACTGAAAAGGATGAAGTTGCTCCAAAGGTATCCCTTTCTTCCTTTCACTCCCGCCTTCGTGAATTCGCTGTGATGTTCTATGATAGCTCGTGGTCCCGAGAGATGTATGTGGCCGTCAGGGGACGTCGGGTACATCCGCGGGTTTCCTAGGTGGATGAGTATGGATATTGCGGCGGGTATAGGTCTATATCCCCTAGCGATCACAGAGAGCACCACCAGGAGGGTCTACAAGCGGGGGGAAACCAAACTACGGTCTAGTCGCTAGCGATTAACCTATTATCCCAACAACAAATTGTATCATCCGCTCTCGAAAGGGGTCCCAGGATGATCTTGCGACGATGTTACTTGGTGTGTACCTTATTAGAGTATCGTGTTGGTACACCCGTAGCAGGTGGTAGGACAGACTTTTGCGCTGGTAGTGGTTCTATCCGACTGGTGCTTAAATACTACTGTTGCCTACTTATCAACACTTTCCCTCGATGGAAGTCGGGTCAGTACATTATTCCAATGTCGCATCTGCAGGCACAATCGCCAAGTTTACCGTATATCTACACTGAGCTATGCATCGGTGTTCACGGTTAACCCATGCTCGATCCCCCGACGTTTGTACATACACGAAGAGAAGACACAACAGCCTCCAAATAGGAACTTTATTTCTGTATTACCGTCTCCATACAATGCCACAATTAATTGTCAAAAACGACTCTTGTTGTAAAAGTGGGGCCAACAATCGCATTATGAGTAGAATGGAAACCGGCCTTCAAAAATGGCTTTAGCAATCGTCTTGGAAAAGCGAACACTATCCGAAGGAAGACATGTTGTCGGCCAAAAAACACGTAGATCAAACCTGACCTTATCCATTCATCAACCAGGCCCCGACTTACTTCTGGCATACGCACTGACTTACGATAGCATAATCTAGGCTATCATGAAAGCTATCGTGAAGCCTAAACGGGCAGTACTAAGGGAGATATGATACGTGCTTGCCGCGCGCACCGGCAAAGTATGTCAGTATGTTACCGGTGGTTTATTTATCATCTATACTTGTAACGTTCACAAAATCAGGTGTTTACAGCACACACGGCTGGCAGGTGTTCGGTAATGATACCGCAGGCCGCGGCGAATCGCCGAACTTCCGCCTGCCACTGCCGATTTGTAGGTACCCACTTCGTATACTTACACTATTCATGAGATCATTGACCGGGAATTAAAATAAAGTATACGCATTCACTACAGTATTTACTGGTACACGTACACTTTACGCACTTAGGATCGGGGTGCCGTACTCCTCCCAAAGCAGTATCTGGTCAACAACTGACGGTGCCTATTTTCCACAGCAAAAAAAGCTGCGCCCACCGGCACCCTACGCAGCAAGATCAGTATGCCTTCAGGGGGGAGGGAGGTGGTGAGGTGGGGGGTGTACTCGTTTGTTGCTTGCTCAGTCATTTGACCATCGACCATATACCACGCATTCCTTTCGAGACGGAGCGGGGGAACCACAATTAACCTGTCCGACGGACATGATACGTCTCATTTTCATTTTCGTTTCTGCTGGCTACCGATGTGACGGCGGTTCTCTATATGGCGCTTTTCGTACAGCGCTGTGGTCGCCGCAGACTCTCGGGGTTGGTTATTTCCACTGACACTACCGCCGCCGTCGCCGCCGCGCAATGCTACGCTTTCTTTTCGGCCGGGCGGGTTACGCGCTGGAAACAATGCATGAGCCGCAGCAGCACTAGGAGTAGACGCGGCCGTGCTACCTTCTGCTGCGGCCTGCCCTGTATCTCGACGGTGTTGTCGCCCGGTGCCACTATTGTTGTTGAAAGCTTTTAGGAGATGCCCGGCGCCAGGGGAGGTCGACACCTGTAAAGCTCGAAGCCGGAAGCGGGAGGGGGGGGGGGGGGGGTTAGGGTTCTGTTAGGTTTCCAATGTATGACTTTCAGTTTGTCGATGCCAACAAGTCTCGCCGGATTTCGTATGCCGGCCGACCCATCGATGTGCTCTTAATAGCAGGCGATCGGCTGAAAAACCTCCAATTATATCATATACATTTTATTATATATAGTTGACTTTAAGTCAGCGGCTGATATTTACGTTTCTTTCATTTGAGAAATGTGAAAGTAAGCACAGACGTCTTGAAATTGGTGACCTTGCACGACCGGTCAATTTACACAATAAAGCAATTCACTGGGGAACCGACACACCCACGAATACCGCTGGTGCTGCATGAAAAGTAAAGCCAGTTAGTAAAACTGTCGTCAGGAACCCTCGTGCAGTACGATATTTGTAACTGTCGCCAACTTTTTTTGTGTGTTTTTTTCGGTCGGCGGCGGAAGTATAATGTGATCCGGCTTCTTCAGGGACCTCGAAAAGGGGTCCCACTTTTTAGTGCCGTGGTAACTAGAAACTCGCTTTCGCCTTAATCTATACTGTTCGTGGAGTCCGAGCCCGGGTGCCCTGACCGCCACGCGGTCTGACGAGTTTGTTTATAGTCTTCGTATTAGAGGACAGAGATGAGAGACAGAGCAGAGAGCGGAGAGCGAAGAGCGGAGAGCGGGGTGCTCGAGCTCTTCTCCAGAGAGCAAAATTGCATAAAAAACACAGTTTGGCGTGCTGGCTTGCATGTGTTCTGCCCTCGAGTTCAATGCGGTTGGCATTTCATGGCCCAATCAACGGTGCTGTGTTTGCACGTGTGTATGCCAGTCTTGTAGTTTGCGACAACAGAGCTCGTCTCTCTAATTAGAGGAGGCGTCGGCACGGACACAGTTCGTGTTGGATGTAAGTGGGTGAAAATATCAGGTTAACGTGGAGAACACACCCACAGTGACTATTAGAAACTCGCTTTCGTACGATGTCAGCGTCTGCCGCAAATCGTCTACTTCGATGCTGGAAATGGATCCGTGTATTCCATCAGTACGAATTAAACGGCTTCACACAGATCACAACCTCGATTGTATCGATAATCTACTGTAGATCATCTACACAACAGATCCTATAGCTGCCGTTATGAGATGTTGGGCAGGATCTGTATGTAGAGAGTACACATCCAACCCTAGAAACAGTTTCTTGCTAAGATGATGCAGATCGCACGGCTCCCACCCGGCAATATGAGCTAGACCATACAGATCTTACCTGAAATACCTAGATCATCTGCGGGGGGTCGGTGATCTGCGCGACGTGTGAACAACCCCCCCCTTTAGAAAGGGGTGCGTGGTCAACGGTCAATTGAATAAGGCATGCAACGAATGAGTACGCCCCCCTCCCCCTATCCAACTGCCTGGTTGTTGGAAACCCGAAGTGCTCCGTCCCGCCATTGTAGGTATGCGATGGTCTAATAGCTATGGTCTTACGACTACGACCATGCACAAACTGAGTACACCCCTCCACCCCTATCCAACAACCAGGGAAATTGGAAAGAACAGGTGTAAACACCACCCACCTGTTGGCTTTGGCGCTTTCTTTCACGAGCGGAGGGAGGAGCGAAGGACGCGGCCGCCGCCCGGGCGGCCGCCTCTGCTGGGGCACTCGTAGCAATCGTCCCTCGATTTTTGATTCGAGATCGCCCACGCTCTCG
Organism: Undaria pinnatifida; assembly: GCA_012845835.1. Taxonomy (NCBI): domain Eukaryota; class Phaeophyceae; order Laminariales; family Alariaceae; genus Undaria; species Undaria pinnatifida. The sequence goes on along the minus strand of JABAKD010000015.1, from coordinate 4,270,607 downwards.
CCCGTCGTCCAGTTCCCTCGCACTTATAGTAGTGTCGCCGTTGCCGACTAGCAGGTTGCGACCCCCGGGGGAGAAGGCGTTACTGCCCCCACCACCCCCCTGGAAGGCAAGCGGCTGCAAGCTCTGCCGCGGGTTAGGTCTAGCCACGGCAGTTTCCCCCGCTGGCTGCTGCTGCAAGTTCGTTGAAAGTGGACGTGCCAGTGCGGATGCCGGCGGAGAGATAGCGCTGGCGCTGTTGCGACTGCGCGAGCTCTTGCTTACCCTGTGTTTGTTGCCGCTGCTGCTGCCGCCGCCACCGCTGCCACTTTCGGTCTGTGACGGGGGAGTCGTTTCATCGGGGTGTGGACCGAAACGGAACAGTGGCGGTGGTGGAGAGGTGGCACAAGGAATAAGCACCGTAAAAACGTTCATATTGTGGGACATGGTACAATAGAAGTGCACCAGTTTTTTGTCCTGAGGCTCCTCGCTTTTGACGCGTGCTACGATAGAGGTGTACCACTTTTTTTTCTAATACTACCCCTCAATTTGGGAGCTCAAGACCTATCCCAAAACCTGATTTGGAGAAAACAAAAACTGCTATCGTACCGGATGAAAACTACCACGACCTAGGTACACGACGAGAGTCATGCAACAAAAAAAAATGGACGAAATTCCGACGATTTTGATGTAAGGATCCCCGTCATTCAGAATCAATTTCAGCCAGAAAACGGTATACCTTGATCGTAGCACGCGTCTTTTTGAGGTCTCGACCTTACCCCCAAAACTGATTACGAGTGAACTGAAAAAGCAACCCGATGAAAACAAAACTCCGGACTTGCTCTGTTTCACAATCTGTGACCACATAGTATTGCATCTCTCTAGGATGAAGAATCAGCACAGACTTTGAGTGTACTGATGCCGTTGGGTAGAAATAACGGTATAAAGACAACACACACCGCCTAGGCACAGAGCAAGGCCACGGTAGCCCCCCCCAACTTTTCTTCAACGAAACCGCCTGTTTCAAAACCAGCTCCCGGTCGTATCTCCTGAAATACGATGTCCCTCGACACCCCGACGTCATCGATCGATAAACCTTTGCACGCAAGAAAATGTATGGATACTTTTTTTTCAATAGTATCCTTGCTTGTGTCGAGCAGCCATGAAACGTTCGTTAAAGAAAATCGCTGTTTTTTTTGGGGGGGGCTATCGTAGTAAGAATCAGTCTACATTCGAAACAAAGAACATTGAAAAACAAGGCCAACATTCCGACGATTTTGGGGGGGTTAAGGAGGCCTGTCATTTGGCGCGTGCTACGACAGAGGTAGCACTTTTCGTCCGAAATGGTTTCTGAATGACGGAGCTCCTCAACCCAAAATCGTCGGAAATAGGTCGCATTTTTTGCATGATTTTCGTCGTGCACCTACGCCATGGCGTTTGTTTCATCCGGTAGCGGTTACATTTTTCCCAAAAATCAGTTTTTGCGGGAGGTCTTGAGCTCCCAAGTAGAGGAAACCTCGGAAAAAAAGTCGTGCACGTCTATCGTAGCACGCGTCATTTAGAGCCATGAAAAAAGCAACAAAAAAGTAAAGTGACACCTCTATCATAGCACGCGGGTTGGTGGTTTGCCTTGGAAAGCATCATGAGCTTCGACGACGATCACTCATAAACATTCATATAAAGTAGCTGAAAAACAAAGGAAACCGACGGACGGGTGCTACGCTAGAAGTACATATAGCTCTTTTACGCCAAAATATTTGCTGAGGGACGAGGCTCTCCTTAACCCGAAATCGTCGGAACGAATGTCGTTCTGGTTTTTGCAAAAACAATTGCTTTCGTACACCTGGGTCACGGGTTTGTTCAGCGGGTTTCGCTTCCGGGTTTCCTCAAAATCAGCTTTTCGGGCGAGGTACAGAGTATTTTATCAAGCCACCACCCTTAGGAGGCAAAAAAGAGCCAGCACATCTCTACCGTAGCACGTGTCAACCCATAAAACGGGAAAACCTATCTGATCCCGAACTCTACCTTCCTTCTGTATCCTACTCCCGGCTTACGTCGTATTACATTCGAGTCTCTGCATCGTCATAATGTGTGTCTTACTCTTGTAGGTTGAAAACTGCTCGAAGATTCCTGATATCTCCTGTTACGGAGGACCACGCTGTGGCAATCAGGACCTATAAACACAAAAACCTATCTATACAGTCCCCATTTTTTATTTTCCACATTTGATCCTGATTGCTGCATTCCCTCGTAAGAGATACCGTTGTCCGTGGCGAGGGGAGGTCCCCGGAGATGGGTGCCAAGACGCCGCCGAGATTCAATGAACTCTGAAGTAGGCATTTTGTTCGTTATACCAGGTATGCTATAGGGGTGTCGGTAGTCTACACCGACATTCGGTAATACCCCAGAGCCATCCCACGGTTGGGGGCGCAGTTGTTGGATTAAGTAATAATTTGCCGGTCCGTTTGAGCTTCTCGAGTAAGCAACTGCCGGTAAGCCTGGAAATCTTTCGAGCATATCTGTTTTAGGACTACAGACTAGAGCATATACCAACGCTGCGATAGGGTGGTCCCTTTAGGGTCCTTGTTTTGCGGTGGCCCGGAGTCACTCGCACGAGTGACAGCCCCCCTGTTATTTTGCGATGTTAAACTTTGTTTTTTTTTTACAACTTTTGCGATGTGAATCCGCAATGCAATAGTTAGCTCTCCGGCGCCAAGCATATAGCCTAACATATTTTCGCCAGTGATGTACAGAGTCACTCGTGCAAGTTTGATACGGCAGCTCAAATCCCTTCGTGAAAAAGGGGGGCGTATTAGCATCCCTCCTACCGTAGCCTAGGTCCATAGAAACATTGGTCGGGTTTTGCACGAGAGAATACCTTTCGAAATTATGTTTTTGGGTGATGGTGAGATATTGAGCTCCTCATGTCGGGAGCTCAGAAAGTTCTTAGAATCTGCTGCACCCCCCTAGCGCGTGGGATGACCCCCCCCCGGTTGAGGAGGTCTGTTGTCCTAAATTTTTTTGGCCAAAATGTGCTACTGCTCCCTATCGCAAGCACGCGTCCGGTGCTCCCTCTCCCGTAGCACGACTCTGCTCTCTATTAAGATAATGTTTTGGACGGCTTTTTCGTCGATGCCGCTACAACAACCTTCTCATCGCAGAGTTTCCCCCAGCGGAAAAGCGTCGACGAACAAACAAATAATCTTGGCTACTTTTAGAGCTGCGAAATTCACCCCTGGCTGATTCCAAGTATCTCCTTCCCAAAAGCGTGAACCCAGTTATGAATCATCTCACGGTAAAGGTTGCATGTGCCTTGCGCCAAACGTGTTTCTGGCCTTCTGATTGTTTGAGCTCCTCAGGCGAGGAAGCATCGGTTACTCTGGTACTTTCGCGGGAACGGTTGTTTTAGGACTACTGCTGTAGCGTATACCAGGTAGAAGTTTTGGTCGGGTCGTGCAAGCGGATACCTTCGAAGCCATGTTTCGGGCGAGATCACAAGAGCTCCTCGTGTTAGGAGCTCAGAAAAAAATCCGCTGCACAGCGATCACGCCGTGGGATGACTCTTCTGAAATGTTTACGGGACACCTGGACCCTCCCCTAACGCGAAGGTCTCACCACGGGCGCGAAGGACCTCGGGGGGCCCTCCGGAGGCGCGCTGCCGCCACGCGATGTGCCTCCTCCCCCCATCATACCGCTTTCGTCGTCCTCTTCCACCGCCGCCACTCGTCTGAACCCAGACCCTCGCTTTCTCGAAATGGTGTCCCTGCGCCCTCCTTCCCCATCTCCGCTCCCCCCGCCACCGCCACCACCGCCACCTCTCCCCCCCGGAGGAGCAGCGCGCCTCTTGTTACCCCCCCCCGGCTGGCCAGACATACCATCTTCTCCGCCCCCGCCACCTCCACCTCCACCCCCGCCTCCACCCCCACCCCCTCTATCTCCCGCGGTTTCCTTAGCTGTTCTCGTCATCCGCCTCTTCCCCCCCTCCCCGCCACCACCGCTACCGCTACCGCCTCCACCACCCCCACCATTTTTCTCAACTAGGGACCCCAAGGCGCCGCCGATGGAAGAGGGGGAAAGGTTTGCGGTTGTAGTAGGCGTTTTTCCGCTGCCCTCTCGAGGCGTCGCGGTGGTGGCGGTGGAGGTCGTCGCGGTGGTAGAGTTTCCGATCTTGTCGCGGGGGTTCTTATTTCAGAGTTGTGGACATGCGGGGGCGGAGGAGGGATGAGGGGGGGTGGGATGCGGGGGAAAGTGGGAGAAGGGGTTAAGTTGGGGCAAGCAGGGGGGGCGGGGGGGGCAAGGGGGGGGTTGGTAGGCGGTGGGACCGCAGAGATAGAGGGTGTGGATGTTATAGAGGAGACCCTACGTACAAGCCAAGGCTGGTAGGGAGGTGAACCCCCGTTTTCTCTACTGAATTGGAGCCACACTCGCCAGAGTGACTTTTTTACCTCACTGCGAAAAATTGCTGAAGCGATTTTTTGTTTGGCGTAGCTAACCATTCCATGGCGGTTGTCGTATCGCAAAAAAAAAAGCGAAAGCTTACGACCGCAAAGGGACAGCGAGGTCACTCGCGCCGTGAGTCCGACCCAAAACAAAAAAAGGGTCCCCCAAAAAAGTGACCCCCCCCCCCCCCACCGTACCCTGGGCCTTTGGGCTTAACTGGTCTCGCTAGTTTTATTCTGCAGCCGTGTCACGGCTAGCTCGGTATAGTCTAGTCGCTATCAGCGCCAGCCTTTGCAAGCATCCTTAGCGTTCAAGGTACCTAGCAGTGCCGTGGTTATATCGCTTTTTCGTTGTTGGAGGCTGGCTGTCGGGACAGATCTGATTTGATAAAGAGTCCGGTGCTCCCGCCGAAAAAATGTGGAATAATGTCCACGCGTGTCGAACGGCACTCTACACTCAGTCTGTGCATAATCAGAGCCCGAAAGTACCCCCCTACGGTGGAATGGCTCAAGCTCCCCCCCCTGTCTTACCAGGTACGTGTGAGCGTTCCCCCATCCCCGCATCGCACGCCGTAATACTACCAACCCCTCCTCCACCGCAGTATGGCTCCAAAAAGATTCAAGGGACTCGTTTACGGGGTCAAAGCCTAGGCATGGCTCTGATACTCGAACACACAGAGGTAGCCGTTACCTTGCCGTGGAGGTTGGCTTCGCTCGCGATGTCCGACCCGGTGGTGTGCTGCTTGATCAACTTAGAGAGCTGATCGAGTTGCATGTCCGAGTTTGCCCGCTTTTTACGCCCCTCGTTCCTCCGATCAGAACACCCCTAGGGAGAAACGAACGATACGGGGTAAGGCAGGGGGGATGGGGGGGTTGGGAGGGTAGAGGGGGGATGGGGGGGGGGGTTGGAGAGGGAGTGGGGGAAGGTAAGGGAGAAGGGGGGAGGAGCGGAGAGGGGGCGGAGGAGGGGAGGAGGAGGGGGGGGGGGAAGCGAGGGGGGGGGGGGGGGGGAGGGGGAGGGACGAGAGGGGGAGAGGAAGGTGGTGCTCGGCTTACAAAATACAGGAATTCCAGGGGATATAGGGGAAAAATGCGTTCAACGCCATATACCAAAAGTTCGGTATATGTGGTTCGTTGTATCGTTTTTTCGATGCGGTATCAAACACTGCTAAAGAACGCGCACACCTTCCAGAACGATTCCGAAATTATTCTTGATCGCACTTTCCTCTGCAGAGTAAAAGCAGGAAAGAGCAGACCTGCGTGGTGCCGGCAGAAAACCCTGTCGAACCGGAAATGCAAGAAGGCGCGAACGGGGACGTAGGGGGGGGGTGAGGCGTGGGGGCGGGTGGGGATGGGGCGGGTTGGGGGACGGTAAAACACACACGCGCATTGCATAGGTATTGGGCACGCAGTCCCTTGTTTCTTTATTGGAGAAGCTCCGAAATTCGGAATGTTTTAAGCGCAGTAGTATCTCCCCTTACTACAGCTGTAGCATGGCTCCCCCGCTCTGCCCCTTCCCTGCCCTGCCCCCGCCCTCCCTCCTCCCCTCTCCCCATCTTTGCCACACGTCCCCTGTCCCCCCTCCCCACCCTTGCCACACGTCCCTTGCCCCCCCCCCCACACGTATCACACGTCCCCTGCCCCCCCCGCCGAGTGATGAAGTTGTCTCTGTTGGGAGTAAGAACGGCGCTCCGTCTCGAAAGGGATTCGTGGTTCGTGGTTAAATGACCAAGGCAAGCCAAAAAAATACCTGCTCGCCCCCCTTCCCCGCCCCCCACCCTTGCCTCACACCCCCTGTCCCCACCCCTAACCCCCTCGCTCACCTGAAAGCCTCGAACGAAAGAGAAAATTGAGCCCCATCCGCTCCGAGCTTCGTGTTTGGTGCCGTTTTAGTCGGCAAGAAGTCGTTCGGGCCCGAGAGCCCTGGAGGCAGAAAGCGGTTTTTCGTTGGGCGTGGTTAGTTGAAGTTTAGTTGGTCATCTCGTTTTTGCCATCCGATAATGACGCAGCGTGAGTGTCAAGATATCGTCTCTCTCTAGCATCAGATGCAGTTAATATGTCTTGAAACAGTTTCAATTCATTAAACTTCACCCCCCCGCCTTACTTACGAGCGGTTCTTGGAAGGATGCAGGTCACCCTTCATGCGACTCGCCGAGAACACCTCACGGTGCTTCGCGCTTGGTGCAAGCAATGCCTGCCTGGTTGGTGAAAACCCGACGTGCTCCGGCCCGGCATAGTAGGCATGCGAGGGTCTATGGCCATACGACTACGGCCATGCAAAAACTGAGTACAACGCCCCCATATATATACATACATATACAGTGTACCTGGTATACATTATTGGATGCATGCTACAAATAGTACGGTAGAGGCGCACTGGCTCTTTTTTGCCTCCTGGGGGTGGTTACAATACTTGAGGCAAAAAGTGTTTTCGATAAGACAGAAAAAAAAGCAAACCGACGGGTGCTACGGTATCATAAGAGGGAGACCGGTAGCATTTTTTCTTTGCCCCCCTTTTTTTTGTACTTTTTTTTTTGAAAGACGAGAGGCTCCTTCACCCCAAAAATCGTCTTGAAAATGAATGTCGGAAATGAATGTCGGAAACGAATGTCGGAAATGAATGTCGGAAATGAATGTCGGAACTGAATGTCGGAAATGAATGTCGGAAATGAATGTCGGAAATGAATGTCGGAAATGAATGTCGGAAATGACCGTCGGAAATGAATGTCGGAAATGAATGTCGGAAATGAATGTCGGAAATGGATGTCGGAAACGAATGTCGGAAATGAATGCCGTTCTTGTTTTTTTTGCCAAGAAAACATATCGTTCTTTGTATACCTTGGTTTGCTTCACCCCCGTCTCTTACCCTTTCAATTGGCTTGGCGCCTTTACGACTGGAAACCCTTTTTCTTTACAAAGTTACTTGCAGTTAGTATAGGGAGGGATTTGGGGGCTCGCTGGAGAGGTTAAGACCAGCTCTTGGGTGAGGTATACAGAAGCTCCTTAAGTCACCACCCTTACATAGAATGCAAATATGGTGATGCCGCACGACGCCTGCTACGATAGAGATCAACACTTGTCGTGTGAAAAGGTTTCTGAAATGACGGGGCTCCTTAACCCCTTTAGAGCCCCCGAACCCCTCCCTATACTAACTTCAAGTAAATTTGTTCCCAAAACGGATTTCCAGTTGTATTGGCGTTAACCCCAAATCGTCGGAAATTCGCCATTTTTTTTTGCTGCATGGTTCTCGTTTGCTTACCTAGGCCATGGGGTTTTTCATCCGGTATGATGTACTGTAATAATTATTCGAGGTAAAGGGATGAGACGCGCGCTACGATAGAGGAACACCACTTTTTTTTTTCCAACACTACCCCTCAATTTGGGAGCTTAAGACCTCTCCCAAAAAACTGATTCATTCGGAGAGAAATAAAACTGCTACAGCAGTACACGCACCGGTTGAAAAAAATTCCCCCATGGCCCAAGGAACACAGCGAGAGAATCATGTCAAAAAAGAAATGGCCTGTTTCCGACGATTTGGGGTCGAGGAGCCCCGCCATTCAGAAACCATTTTTGCCAAAAATGGTATACCTCTATCATAGCACGTGTCAATCGATTCACAATACCATGGCCTATTGCAGGCATACCATACAAGAGCAACACCACGGTAGGGCACCCGTGCAGCAGATTCTAAGAATTTTCTGAGCCCCCCCCTTGACACGAGGAAAAAGCTCAATACCAACATCACCCGCGAAAAATAAACAACGACTTCGAAGGCGTTCGTTCGCGCCAACCCACCCCGACCAAGCTTCTGTGCGCCTTAGTCCAAAAAATGTGTTATACCAGGTGTACTCGTGAAATTACTTGATTAATGGCTAACAGGTAGTTCGTCACTCGAGGAGCTCAATCGTCGATCGGACCGGCACATCGATAGTTAATCCAACAACTGCAAACCCTAGCGTGGGATGACTCAGGCCAAGGATAGGGGTAGGGGGGACGTTGATACCCCCGTTTTCACTACTGGGTTTTGCCAAAAAATAAAATGGCCTGTTTCCGACGATTTTTGGTTAAGTGGAGCTCCGCCAATTCAGAAAACCATTTCAGACGAAAATAAGGCTATAGATTCCCCCACCCCTCGTAGTAAAGAGGCGAAAATGCCTCATTGCAAGATATACAACCCTATGACGGAGCTCACAATCGTGAGAGCTCGAGAAAGGATAAGTGCCTACGGTATACCAGTAGCAATCGGCCTACGTGTTTTCGTAGGCCGATTGCTACTGGTATACCGTAGGTACATACTTCGTACCCTTTCTCGAGCTCTCACGGTTGTGAGCTCCATCATAGGGTTGTATATCTTGCAAGGAGGCGTTTAAGCCTCATTATTACGAGGTGTGGGGGAATCTACAGCCTCATTTCCGTTTGTTTCGAATCTAGCCGCATCTTCGATCCCCTTTCCAACTCTAGATGTTTTGTTGACATCATCCTTTGATTCCCAGGTGATCTGCATGTACGATTATTCAGGGTGGCCTAATGTAATGGAGTGCCCTCCGTAGAAGGATAGTTTACAGATTCGACGTGAAACCATGTCATGGTTGAGGTGAAACCACGTGATAATTGATGACACACTCACGTCAAGGCCATCATAGATGGGCGATAATGTGGGTGACGATGATGGGACCAGCAGGACGCCCCACATCTCACTACCCTGCTCTACCCTGCCCAACCCTGCTCTACTCTGTCTTGTCTTGCTTTGTCTGTCTTTTAGAGTTCAATGTAGAGGAAATAATGTGTAAGCTTTGAGTCCCTCCAGCGAGCCATGAGGAGAGACCAACCAAAGACACCGGAACCCATGAGAAGCGCACTTTTCAACATCGACCAACCACGCATCCCCCACTCGGAGTACCACTACAAAGCGCTATTATACCCCTATCGTGCCACGGGTTTTTCACCGTCACTACAGCTGTTCCGGAGGTTAGAGTCGCTCGCACGGGTGACTCTGCACCTCACGGACAAAAATAACCTTAGGCGAGATTTGCTTGGCGCGGCGTAAGCTAACCATTCCGATTGCGAATCCACACCGTAAAATAATGTCAAAACGGCATGAAACCTGAAGACCGCATAGGAATGGGGGGGGGGGGGGGGGGTCACTCGCGCGAACGATCCCGAGCCACTGCAAAAAAAGAGGCCAAGAAAAAGTGACTTTAGTTTTGTATAGGAAGGGGACAAAAAGTTACCACCTTTACCGTAGCGTAGCTTCAGTCTGAAAACAAGTAATATTGCGAAAAAATGATGATGTTCCGGCGATTTTGGGTTATTTATAACGCCTTTACAACTGGAAGCCCTTTTTTTTACAAATTTATTTGAATTTAGTATAGGGAGGGATTTGGGGGCTCCAAAGGGGTTAAGGAGCCCCACCGTTCTGATTTTTGTTTTTTTTTGGGGGGGGGGCTAAATGTTCTACCTCTTCCTGTCGTAGCTCGCTTCGTTGCCGGTCGGATGGCATCAATGACAAATGCTAAAACACAAGCGTTTATACCGGGTAAGAGTTAGAAGTTTGCTGGATGTCCAGATTAAGATGCCTGCCGTGCCCACACAATGTGCAGCTGTGAAATGTCAATTAAAAAAAAAAAAATGACGACAACAAAAACGTGATATACACAGGTACAGCCAATGGTCAATTGAAGTAGCCGGTGGTGTAAAACTAGTTCGTGGGTGTTGACCAAGATGATTTCTTTGTTTGAGCTATTCCATTGCTGGTATGATAGTCGCACTCAGACTCACTAACATCACCTTGTTGACCCTGACAGCTACACTGTAGTTGCAAGGGGAGTCGCCGACCTATATCCTTAACCCCTTTACAACTGGAAACCCGCTTTAGGGGACAGATTTACTTAAAGTTAGTATAGGGAGGGATTTGGCGGCTCTAGAGGGGTTAATGAGAACACACAACCCGTGATACGCGCGATCGGAGTATCACACACAGCTTGCAAAGATGAGTTCCGACAAAATCTTCGATCTCACAGCTGGAGTGTATTTTCATTCTTATAATAATATATACATCCATGGCTTGGTTATGGTAGTAAGTCGTCCATCCCACGGTGTTAGGGGCGCAGCAGATTCTAAGAAATTTCTGAGGTATTAAGGGTGCAGCAGATTCTAAGAAATTTCTGAGGTGTTAGGGGTGCAGCAGATTCTACGAAATTTCTGAGGTATTAAGGGTGCAGCAGATTCTACGAATTTTTTTAGGTATTAGGGGTGCAGCAGATTCTAAGAAATGTCTGAGGTATTAGGGGTGCAGCATATTCTAAGAAATTTCTGAGGTATGAGGGGTGCAGCATATTCTAAGAAATTTCTGAGGTATGAGGGGTGCAGCATATTCTAAGAAATTTCTGAGGTATTAGGGGTGCAGCAGATTCTAAGAAATTTCTGAGCTCCTCCTAACATGAGGAACAAGAGTCAATATCTCACGCGAAGCATGACTTCGAAGGCTTTTCGTTCGCGCAACCCGACCAATATTTCTATGCCCTTAGTCCTGAAACAACCATAGCACTTGCGAAACTACTTGACTACAGTATACAACCGCTAGTTCCTCACTCGAGGAGCTCAATTGGACAGGTACATTATTAGTTAATCCAACAACTGCAACCACTGCCGCGGGATGAGTCTTACCACCCGCCAAATGTGCAGCGTGGGCCCGCAAAACATCCCCAGGAGAGAGAAAACACCAAGGGACACACACACACAAACACACAACAAAAAAAAGAAAACCCACCTGGTAGGCACGTAGAGCCCACCCCCCTCAACTATACTATCCCTACTTCCTTCCCTCTCCCCGCGGGGCAACAACCAAATGACACGCTCTGGCTGCGAACATTAAGCTAACGGCCAAGCCGAGAGTAAGATGTTTCAGTGTTAAGATACGGCCTCGAAAGGCCTGTAATTATCCGAATTTGAGATCATTTGGATGGGTTTCGTATGATAAGGTTGACGTTTTATATTCGGGAAAGTTAAGAAATAGATCGGAGGAACGTGCCTCCGATCTCAGAAGCTATCCGGGGGTCTGGTGGAATCGAATAAAGCTACGTCTCTGCGAAGGAAAAGAAAGTGAGTACTCTCCGAAGACCTGCTCGATTGGCAGACCTGCAGGGGGCACTTTGTGTCCCCCCTATAACTTCATATGTGGCGCCGACGGCAGGAATCGAACCTGCGCGTGAAATCATATCAGTAAACAGGCATACTTGTGCAGGCTGTGTGTGACAGGTCGGTGCGAGAACCATCTATATCGTGGACGACAGACCCCCACGATGTTTTACTTTTTAGCTCGTGTCGAATCTTGACGACTTAGATGCAACCAACCCTCCTTTATCCTCCCTCCCCTCTCCACCCCCCCTCCGCCCCTCCCCCCCCCATCTCTTACCCCCCACCCCAACCTGCAATAAGGAGTTTGTGTGCAAGTTTTGAAACAAAAAATAGTAGTGACCCACAAGTGCTACGATAGAGGTATACCTTTTTTTGGCGAAAATGGTTTCTGAATGACGGGGCACCTTGACCCAAAATCGTCGGAATTTTCTCATTTTTTTGCATGGTTCTCGTCGTGCACCTAGGCTCCCATGTGATTTTTTCAATCCGGCAGCAGCTTTATTATATCTCCAAAATCAGTTTTTGGGAGGGACATGTCTTAAGCCCTCAAATTGAGGAAACCTCACAAAAAAACGGGGAACACCTCTATTGTAGAACGCGTCGACCTTTGATGCGTTTCACAAGCAGTCATGAACTAACTGCACGGGCTTCGAAGTAGAGTAAAAAATCTGCTTACCGTTGATGCGTTTCAAGGTAAGAATCGCGTTCGGACTGGTGCTAAACTGGTCGCCGTAGAATTCCCGCAGCATTGTCTCCAGCTCCGACGCCTGTAGCGTGAGAAAGGGAACGCAACAGAATATTTTACCAAAAGGCGGGCGGTTGAGCGAAGGAACTATGGGGGGTGTGGAGCGATACATCATTATTACTATTGTTTCCTTTTCCGATCTGACAAAGTGTAGCGCTTCTTCCAGCCATACCACGCGAACCGTCCACATACAAAAGGAATTCTAGAATCCAACGACTTCAGACGCGAAACATGCTACAAATCGGAGCTAAACGTATGTGTGGAGCGATATGTGGCGCTTGTTAATGGCGGAGGCGTGGTTGAGTGGGGGATGGGGGATGCGTGTACTGGACAGAGCGAGCGTGGGGGCGAGGTTGCACACTTTCTTTAAGACACAGACGCGTGCTACGATAGGAGTGTACTACTTTTTTTTCGGAGGTTTCCTACATTTGGGAGCTTAAGACCGCTCCCAAAAACTGATTTGGAGATTAATAAAGCTGCTGCCGGATGAAAAAATCACATGGGAGCCTAGGTACACGACGAAAATCAAAATTTATGAAAAAAAAAGGCGTATTTCCGACGACTTTGGGTTAAGGAGCCCCGCTATTCAGAAACCATTTTTTTCAGACGAAAAGTGCTACCTCTGTCGTAGCTCACGTCCACAAAAGTGGGGGAAAAAGGGTCCCAAAAGCCCCCCCCCCCCCCACTGTAGCATCGGTCTCTACCGTAGTGCCATACCCCCTTCCTCCCTGTTGGTACGGGGTTTTCACCGCTCGCCTCAGCGCGACTCTGTGCCTCGCCGACGAAAATATTTTTTGTTTTTCAGGCGGGTTTGTTTTGGCGCAGCGTAGCTAAACCATTCCATTTGCGGATCCGTATCGCAAACTTGACAGCCGGAAATAGTAAAGCCGCAAAAGGACCGAGGGGCTCACTCCCAGGAGTGATCTTCGGAACCACTGCAACACCCTCCCCCCCCCCAAAACCACCCCCTCCTCCATACCGTAGCCTTTGTCCTGGAGTGACACTGCGCTGTAAGAAGAGGGTCCCCCTTTCGAGCGTACCGAAAGCCGGGTTCTAAAGCGGAGGTTTTACGACCGCAGCCCCAGATTGATATATGCGATGGTCCTTTGAAGCGCTCTGAGTCAACCAACCCACATAGGTCGACGACAGTTTCGAACATCCTGCTTCTTGTGGATTCCTAGCCACAGCCATGCCAAACCCATCTAGAACCCAACCCTGGGGTCTTTTTCTATCGTCGTGCAAAAAAAATGTCTCGCGGAAAGCGCGAGAGAGGGAGTTAGTTGGCAAAATTCGATGAAAACCGACGAGCGTTGGGAACGCTGAAGACCTCTGCCCGATAAAAAAGAAGGCACATGCTGGGGGCGGGCGAGAAGGGACAACACCTGTGACCACGGCTTGTCCGGAATTGGAAAGACAAAAAATGAGATTGAACAACAACAACAACGGCAACAACAAACAACAACAACAACAACAACAACAACAACAACAACAACAACAACAACAACAACAACAACAACAACAACAACGACAACAACAAACACCACCACCAACAACAACAACAACAACAACAACAACAACAACAACAAAAAAGAGCACTACGCACGCACGTACTGTAGTAGTAGCTCGAAGATTTTCTCGTCGCCGAAGAAAACGCGGGTGCGGCTCTGAATGGGTTTTCACAAGCGAGCGTGCAGCATACGCCCCCAGGGCGGTGGGGCCACAATCAATGAAGCTGGTGTTGAAGGCAAGTCATCCTACGGTAGGAGTTGCACCACTTTTTTTTCTGAGATTTTTCCTTAGTTTGGGAGCTTAAGACCTTTCTTAACCCACAGACTGATTTGAGGAGAAAAATAAAACTGCTACATTACCGGATGAAAAATACCTTGGCCTAGGTATACAACGAGAATCATCATGCAAAATAAGGGGGGCGTATTTTCCGACGATTTTGGGTTAAGGAGCCCCGTTAATCAGGAAACATTTTTTTCAGACGAAATTTCTTACCTCTATCGTTTCATCTTTGAGGGGGGGTGTACTCGAGATATACGATATATATATATATACACAGGGGGGGGGTGGAATAAAATTAAGTCATACTTATTTCGAGACATTCATTATTGGTGACGATAGAGGGAGACGACACGGGTGGCAATGTTGTGTAAGGGTGAAGCGGAGACACAGCAGTCTTCAATGGTATCGACTGACCTCGATTTGGCCGCTGTGGTCGCGGTCGAAGAGGTCGAACGAAAAACGGGCCAGCGAGTCGTAGTCCTGCAAGAGTGGGGGGGGGGGGGGGGGCGAAGAACTAAGTACATGTTCCATGGGAATGCATGGTAGGGACGCACTCCTTGTTGTTTGGAACCAAGCAATTGGAATTTCGACCACGAAATCAGGACAAAAGAACCCTTCTCCCAGTCTAACGCTATAGTATTGTTATGGTATTGACCTGGGACCCTAGTACGGCATAGGATCTAGAATGCAGATATATATGGTGAAAAAAAGGGTTTTATATCATTTTCTGGCGTTCCGTCGGCGATGCTCAGGAGTGTCAGTTTATCATTTTACCATGGAACGTTTATTATTTTGTCAATACTATGTGGACACTGTACAGGGCACTCAATAACGAGCAGAAATACCGATCCAGGTCGGGTTTCTTGTTTGGGAGAGGAGGCGTTTTTATCCCAAAGCCAGTATAAAATCTCCGGGTTTGTAATGAACGTGTCGTTATTATGTTTCTTATGAGCCTGTTTCTTGCCAGATGTGTCCTACTGTCCTTTCTTGATTATCTCACCATGGTGCAGCAGTTCCACGTCGTGAGCACGAACTCTCGGAAGTCTATCGCACCGGAGTTGTCTTCGTCGAAAACCCTGGTTGAATTTCGAAGCGTGGCGAAAACACGAAAACGGTGTAGCGTGATCAGGCCTAAAATTCACCTCCATAACAAAAAGGGTTACCGTATTCTACACAAGATAACACACCCCCGGTGATACATTTGAGCGCTTGAAAATATTATCACCGGGTGTGGTATTCTGTGGGGTGTGTGGTATCTTCTGTCGCCATATTACTTGGTATTAGACTAAGGCGCGATATTTCGAGCCCCAAAAAATATCACCGGGGTGTCGTATTCTGTGGGGGGTGTGGTATCTTATGTGGGTGTGTTATCTTGTGTAGAATACGGTATACACGGTGGCACATTAGCTTAAAGTGCCCCCCGGTGGCGCCTTTAGCCCGAGCTCCCCCGGTGTGAGGTTTTCGTTATCTGACCTAACAAAACTGTAAAAATTTACGTGAAAATATTATAGATGGGCATGATTAAGCTTTTTGTATAATCGCGAACAAGCAAAAGGGGCGTTTGCCAAAACGAGCAAACGTCCTGTTTTGCTCTCGCGTGAGATGTATGTTGCAACGGATAGTGCATCGACTCTGTTTCGCTGACTTCCACCACGGACGCAAGGAGCAGCGTATGAGTGGGATGTGCCTGTTCCTACATACACACAGGCGAGAGACGTTGCCGTCGAAAACTGGTTGAAAAAGAAAACCGACGACGTACGCGGTCAGAGCAATCACGGTGCATCACGGCCCACATGGGACGTGTGCCACGATAAAGGTATACCGTTTTTTGGCTGAAATTGTTTCTGAATGACGAGGCTCCTTAGCCCAAAAATCGTCGGAACTATGTCATATTTTTGCGTGCTTCTCGCGTCGTGTACCTAGGTCATGGTATTTTTCATCGGGTAGCAGTTTTAATTTTCTCCAAATCAGTTTTTGGGAGAGGTCTTAAGCTCCGAAATTAAGGGGTAGTATTAAAAAAAGTGGCGCACCTCTATCGTAGCACGCGTCATGGCTCGGGGGAGTTAGGGGGGGCGGCATCGGGGCAGCGGGCGGGAGACGACAAGAGAGAGAGTAAGAGACGGGGGGGGGGGCGGAGAAGGAGAGAAATAAAGAGAAAGAGAGACAGAGGGAAAGTATGCGCTGTATATGCGCGTACTACAGTAGTCAGCGCCACTAAGCAGAGGCTACGAGTCGTCACATTGCCGCAATGAACCGTCCTAGCGCTTGTCAAGGCTCACCCGAACAGCCGGTAGGCGAAGGGTGTGAAGTCAAGGTCGCAGTGATTGAGCAGTTCTCGGATGCTCACCTGAAGGTCACGAAAAAGGCACAGCACAGCATTCGGACCACAAATTATATAACCCGAGTTTTGTTGTACGTACGTAGGGTGGATGTGAAGAACCAATATATAGTCTACACAGGCAACCCGCGGTACTCGTACGGGCAACCCCACCCACGGTTCCTGTATTATTGAACTTTGAAGTCCTCGACAGACACCATGGTTTCAACATCCTGCACCAGACCCGCGTGCCACGATAGAGGTCGTATCACTTTTTGCCTGAAATGGTTTCTGAATGACGGGGCTCCTTAATCCCAAAATCGTCGGAAAAAAGCCGTTTTTTTTTCTTGCATGATTCTCTTCGTACACCTGTATTCTATAAGCCATATGAGATTTTTCATTCGGTACTAGGCAGTTTTATTTTGCTCTAACTCAGGTTTTTGGGAGAGATCTTAAGCCCCCACATTGAGGAAACCTCACAAAACAAAGTGGTGCACCTCTACCGCAGTGTTTGCAAAATTTTTCTCCGAGACATTTTTTCGGATTTTTTGGTGGTTTTCGCCGAATAGATCTGCCATTTTTTTGGGTCAAATCGACTACCAGTCCCAGACCTAACCGTAGCACGGAGCACCACTGCATGGTACACATTGATGGGCACAGAAAGAAGAAGATGCTGTGCTCTGCGCGCGTTTCACGCATATACTTGTCGATTTTTGTCAAACTCCACCCGAATCTCTTCAGAACTCTCTGTATACGACACCGGTGTCGTCGCGATTCCGCATACGCGACAACTTACCGCCGTCGGACCCACGAAAGCACGCAGTATGTACACCAACGGCATACGGCCAACCAACCAATCCGTCGGTCGCGACGTGCAGCAGTAGTGACACATGACGCTCACCTTTCGATCACCATCCTTATCGATCATGCCAAACTCTACCATCACCACCCTCAAAGGTTCCCTTCATATAGTCTACGATGTACCAACAGCTCATGACGTCAATTCCCTTGGGTTTTCCGCTCCCTCGTAGGAATGCTTGTGGATCGACGTTGAAGCTCATGCTTCGGCACATTGGAGGATGACGACAAAAGCAATAACTGACAGCCGGTCGTGACACGTGATACACAATGACACCCACTCACCGTTCGGCCGCCGTCCTTGTCGATCTTGCCAAATTCCACCCAAAGCTTCTTCAGCTCCTTCTCCTTCAAATGCACAGACGCGAACATTTCGCGGTACCCTTGGATGCCCTGCTTGAAGTCCTCCTTCTTGAATGACGAGGATCTATGCCCCATCAGGCGTCCGGGCAACCCCACTCCCAGCCTGACCCCGACTCCTATGTCGACCTCGTCAAACACAGCTCTTCTCGCCAACCTCAAATCAAGCCATGCTCATGATCACGGGTGTTTTCGTGGGTCATCGGTAGGCTCCGCTCACCCGTTCCTGGTCAAACAGCGTGCACTATTGAGTGCCTCGACGACAACCGTAACTCAAGCCTTGGCCTGCTTGCTCGTGAACCAGGACGCACTATCAACTGTCTCTAAAATAGGGTGGTTTGGATAACGACCTCACTAAGGCTTGTTCTTGCTCCCGGTGCTGTCGTGGGCCCTCTAGTCCCCACTCCCAGCACTACCATTCCCACACCGGGTCGCGCTTGCGCGCGACGCAAACCAGCTCGCTTGTATGCTTGTACGGCGTACTGCTTGTACAGGGGCAGCGTGGTTTTGACTTCTTCTGGCTTTGGACGGGAAGGAGGATGGTCGCCGGGTCGTCAATGCACACACCACAGCCTGAAGTATGCGCGGTCGGCGCGGAGAAGAAAAATGAATGAACCGCAATCGACCAACCAACTCCGTCCAGCTCGCCCGTCCAGTTGCGATAGCTCTTCGTACTACGGGCCCGCCGAGCGCGTGCAATCAATCGTCGAGCAAGACCAGCAAGACACTCGAGCTTGCTTGGGGTACGCGGCCTAATCATACGAGTGCGAGGAGACGAGCAGACCTCAGATCTCAAACATTTTGCTCGAGGGGGAACAAAAATCTAACCGAAAAGGTACCAACCGAAAACGTTTCAGATTACTAGTTAGTTGTCGGATTTTCTATTTTCGACTTACTTTCATGAGGATCAAATATTGTCTAGTCTAGTCTAGAGCACGCACGAACGACCTTCCCTTGACCTTCCGTAAAACTTGTGAAAAAATGCGCAGCTGTGTATTAACAACCATATATATCGTAGGTGTAATTCACAAACACTAGGCTATAGACTACAAGTAAGTACTGCTGTACACGCCATGAATAAAATATATTATAGACTTACACTAGATTATACCCGGTAGATAGTTGTACCACGCGCAGTTTGCAAAGTTGAGTTTCAGTAACTCATCAATCAATCATCGGTCGTCGTTGTTGTTGTTGTTGTTGTCGTTGTTGTTGTTGTTGTTGTTTTTGTTGTCTCACATTAACTCTTGTCAAGAATCTAGAGTCCGTGGTCATACAAAAAGGTGCTGGATGGAGCCCACCAAGCGTTTAATTGCACGTACGTGTAAGGTTTTTAGAAGTGCAGGTAAACTCAACACTGCCCCTGCCGACCTCGAGAGAGAGCAGACCTCGAGCCCCCCAAAGGGTTGGGTTGGGGTTAGGGTTAGGGTTAGGGTTAGGGTCAGGTCTGGGCTCGGGTTGTTCTGGGCAGGGCAACCGTCGTTTTGTGTGGACCTGCACACATGGGGAGCCGCTATACATTAATCGCTATTGAATTCACCATGTAAATACATCTAAAAAACGTGCGTGCACGTACGTGCAACTTCGCGGGGAGCCCGCTGGAGCCCTAGACTATGCAATAGGAAAAGGAATCCCACAAAACAAATGAAATCAATAATCATCCGGGAAGTACTACGTTTTCCCACCTAAAAACGCAAGATACGAAGAAGGCGCACAAGTGAAATGATCCAATGTGCAAACCGAACTCACATGGCCGCGGGTATCCACTCCACTCAACTACATACAGCATAGAATTTTTCCCCATCCGCCGGAGGATGAAAAAAAAAAAAGAAGTTTCCCCGTTCCCATAACTAACCAACTTGCGGCTACAAACTACGGCGGCTGGGCTGCCTACACCGTACGAACCGCACTGTAATCGTGAGCGCAGACGAACCCGCCTGCTGTCTGGAGTGCTGTCAGAGTGACGAGACCCGCGGGCATGCAGTGAAAAAAGAGAAATCGAGCCAAAAACCACCATCATGCAAATAAATATCAATGATAAATCGATTGAATATCAATGATGGCCATGTCTTCCCGCCGAGTTACAAAAAAAACAGAAAAAAGACGATCGCTGCTCTCGTGATGGTGTGCGTGCGGGTCGTAGGTCTCCGTGTGTCATCCTCCTAGGACCTTGTAGAACCTGCTGTGTGTGGTTCTTCATGGCCGCCTCCTCGCCTGAGCTCACACTCGGCCCGCTCCTTCGCACCTGCTGCTCTCATTGATACTCAATTCCAGTCGGTTCCCCTTCCCCATCCCATAACACAACATGCTCGTCGCAGCTTGCGGTGCTGATCTGAAAAACAGAAAATCTCGTTCAGGGAGAGTTCAATCCGTCTCTTCCCCGCCCATCGACGCTCAGTCGCCCTCCTCCTTCGTCGGTCGTACTCATCACAGCTGACGTTTTATTTTCATTTTTTTACGAAAAATTGCAAAGTTGAGTTTAAACCATTCAATCGGTCGTACTCACAGCTGACGTTATTCAACTTCAACTTTTTACTATCATATACCTGGTATAAAATAACAAAAAGATACGAGTACGTAGGCGATCCCGGTTGAGGCAATCGAGAGGATCGCCATTTATTTATTTCACGCCCCCTGGATCCAGCAGTCAGTGGAGGCGTGCCGGTATATACCAGCCCAGTATACCGGCACCATCCAGGGAACCGGCACCATGGGGAATATATAGGGTTACTATCTATAGAAGATAATTTCAGTCGTGCCAAGCGATTTCACCGGCACTGTAGAGAGCAGCTGTTATAAGGCTTAGTTTGGGTAAGCTATTGGTTAACCAGTTGCAAGTGGTCAAACGGACTAATACCTCACTAAATTCCTTAACAAATGGCGTCGTCGACAGACCATGGGTTTTTGGGTCGTGGGTTCAATCCCCACATCCACCATAATAAACTTTTTCAGATTTCCCCATGGCGAACTTGAAAAATATTCTCCCCGGTATCCCCAGGAAATGAAACGGCTTGGATATTGACAGAGGTCCGCCGTATATCCGGCCGACCTGCTATCCCGCCGTTTCAGGGGGGGAGAGTGTTATAAGGCTTAGTTTGGGTAAGCTATTGGTTAACCAGTTGCAAGTGGTCAAACGGACTAATACCCCACTGATTCCTTAACACAGCACTGTGGGACTATTCAACCGGCGCTATTGATTGTTGGGAGCCCCCCGCTGTTGTTGTTGTACTTGTAGACTAGACTATATGGCTGCATGTATGCGTTGCATTAATTGTATGCCTGGGTTGCGCCTTTTGGACGTTCACGCATGCACGTCGAAAATAAAAAAAGGCGATTAACGTCCAAACTCATGACATGTATGTATGTTTGCTAGTTGCGTGTGATACTTCGATCGCGCGTGTCATGGTGTTAAGGGGTGAGCACATGACATATGTACCCTCGTCATGAAGGATACGGCACCAGGTCGGTGACTCCCCGGCTGATACCAGAGTCAACAGGACTAAGACATTCAGCCTCGTTCTGCGCACGGAGGCTACAACCCGCCATGAGGGGGGCAAACACAGATAGCTGTGGAACCCAGCATGCAAACGAATACATTATACAATATCTAAGTAAGCTAAGTAGGCCAAAGTTTTGGGCTTTCGAACTACTGTACAGCAAGCAGTAGTAAATACGTGAACTTTGGGAGTGGTTTATTTAAATTTGCGGGGTTTGTACGAACGTCAGTGAAAATTAGCCAGCCACCGTTCGTTGTCGCAAACAAAGCCCACGTTCATAACGACTGTGGATAGGCTATACTACCTGTGTACTCCCTGAATAGATATATATAGGTGGCAGGCCAGCAGAAGAAGTCCAGCCCAGGCCTGATTCTCGGGTTAGTGCTGTCGAGTCATGATGCAACATGCGGTTGTTTTCGATCGCTAAGGGTCCTCGGTTATCTCTCTTCTGCTCTCGGTTATAGACTAATGTGTGAAAAACGCTACGTACGTCGTGTACTTGTATATGTAGACTAATAGCATAAACCAGTATCAAAACCTAGTTTAACCGTCATCGAAGAAGTGGGTACTGGTACGTATAGACTAGAGCCTTAGAGGCAATGCGAGCAGGTAGGTAGTGCTACTTAGGTACGAGGCAGGGTAAGATATTCTCGTGCTGTAGTCTAGAGCTGTGTGCTATAATAGCAAAGAGCTCACAAACAGAAGGACGAAACACGGGAAGAAAAAGGCCTGTAAGGCGCCAAACCTGGCCTAAAAAGTGCGACCTTTGAATGAATACCAGGTGTGGAGCTTCAATCGAGTACCTGGTATTACGAACAGCACCCCCCTTCCTGCCTCCCTCAAAGTCAACGTATGGTGTGGGTGGGGTGTAGAGCCATCCCGCGGTAGGGTGTGCAGCAAATTCTAAGAATTTTCTGAGCTCCTAACATGATGTCAATGAGGAGCTAGCTCAATATCTCACACTCGCCCGAAACATGACTTCGAAGGCATTCGATCGCACAACCCGAGACCAAGCTTCTACGCCCTAGTCCAAAAAATATATACTAGGTATACTCGTGAAATTACTTGACTAACGACTAACCGGCGGTTCCTCACTCGAGGGGCTCAGTCGTCGATCGGACCGGTACACTCTTAGTCAATCCAGCAACTGCAACCCCTACCGCACTATAGAGGGATGACTCGAAAGTAGCCCTTCAAGTGAGAGGGGCCTCATGAAATGTACGTAGACACTCCTACCGTGGGGATTTGACTCGCGTGCTACGATAGCGTTGCACCACTATTTCTTTTCTGAGGTTTCTCCATTTGGGAGCTCAAGACCTCTCCAACAAAAAACTGATTGCAGAGAAAAACAAAACCGCTACGTGCCGGATGATGAAAAAAGTCCCACAGCTTAGGCACACTAACGAAAATCACGAGAACAAAAAAAAATGGCCCAATTCTGACAATTTCGGGTTAAGGAGCACTGTCATTCAGAAACCATTTTTTTCAGACGAAAAGTGCTACTTCTATCGTAGCACGGGTCCGACGTGACATTGTGCACTTAGTCTACTAGTATTGCAGCCTCTTGTTGCACCGATGCTCTGCAACGGAGTCTCGACTCACAGGGGTAGGCCGTAATATCTGGCAAACCCCAGTAGAGCTACAGCCTCTCGACCCCGTTCTACCTACAGTAGTACACAACCTTTTCGAACTTGAAAGTTTTTCTTTTCTTTTACGTTTCAGCATCGGCCACAGGAAACACCCGGTTTTAAGTAATCTTGGGGCGCCTAACCCCGTGTGGAAGGCCAAAGCCCCCCGTCTACGCTATCTGGAGCAACACGTGTGTACCCTCTGAAGCAGTACCCGAGTCCAGGGGATGCATTTTACTGAGGTACAGCACCCCATAGCAATAACAAAAATAAGGTACAACTCTCTACAGAGTAGCACCCGAAAGCAGCAAATATACATTAACCAATCAGCCGCCAGCCTCCAAGGAATACCCACGCCAACACCACCCCACTAAACGGTTGCGAGCTTAGACGGGATAACCATACACCAACACCACTCGAAGGCAAAAACAAAAAGGCCGCACGTACTGTTGACATGTGCATATGCACCACGGCAGGGATTTTTTTTGCCGCGACGACAATCAAAGCAAGAGCAACGCACGTCATTTTCATCAGCGACAGCTTTAATACTATACGTTGAAGGGGAAACAAAAAAAAAAGTGCACACATACATATGTAGGCGCACGACTCGATAGGGAAAACTCTGCCGCAACGACAACCAAACGAGAGGGACACCCTTCATTTTTATTACGAACGAATGCGAATTTTCTGATTTTTCGCGGAAGTAAAACAAATAGAGACCCCTCTCGAGTAGCCTGACCCGACCGCCGTAAAAGCCAATGGACAAAACTTGACGACATGTTGAAAAACCCAGCTGCCGACAGTTAAAAGTGTCCCCTGTCGTGCATTTTCCTACCGGCAGCTAGCTATGCTATCTTCTCGGCGGCGCGGCACGCCCGTTAGCAGCCGCGGCGGCAGCGACGGTGGCAGTATCTTCAACCCGAAGCAAAACCGCCTCCGCCCCGGCCCCGACAAGGGTGTCAATCCACGCCTCCTGAGCACAGCTGAGGTCGTCCCCAGGCCCCTTCACCTCGACCCACTTGCAAAGAGTACCTCCAAACGCCACCGCCGCCCCTGCCCCTGCGCCCATACCACTGTCGCGTACCCCCGCACCTGCACCGCCATCGTACAACTCCGCGCATCTATCGCCGTCGTCTACCCCCACGCTTTTACCGCTATCGAATACCCCAGCATATTTATTGCCGTCGTACATATTTGCGACCGCTGGTGTAGTTAGGAGGGAGGACTCAGCGTCAACATCCACCGCAACCGTGACTGTCCCCGGGGCGGGTCCACCGCTGCCTTTTGCACGCAATGAAACGTCGGACCCGGCCGGTCCGCCACTTTCCTCCGCTGGCGATGATGATTCGGCGGGTGTGGCGGACCCGGTGGATGCGGTGGACCCGGTGGGTGCGTTGATAGAAACGGAGTTAGCGGCCCTCGCGGCGTCTTTGCGCCAGAGAAAGAGATCGGGCAAGCCGTGCCTCCACGCCCAGTAGTTGGAGGCTAGGTTCCTGGTGGGTCAGGGCCAGAGCAGACAACAACGCGGAGGCGCGGGGGGGGGGGGGGGGGTACTCAGTTTGTGCATGGCCGTAGTCGTAAGGTCATAAACCCTCGCATCCCTACTATGCCGGAACGGAGCACGTTGGGTTTTCACCAACCAGGCAGACATTGCTTGCACCAAGCGCGAAGCGCCGTGAGGTGTTCGGCGAGTCGTGAACTGCATCCTTCCGAGAACTGCTCGTAAGACGGACTTCGGCACCTTGTGCCTTCTTTCTTGCTTATGGATGGCAGCGCCAATGAGTTACTTTGTTTTATGGTGAGGCCACTCCAGATACAGCAATGGGTATTACTATGTAACTGCCTCGTGGGTGTCTTACAATATTCACACTACACGATGCGATATAATTCCCCGTGTGCGGAGTTAGGGTTCTCCACCCCGCACATGATCGAAATCGATAACCATCATTATGGCCGCCACGAAAAAAAAACAACGGTACCCTGGTTTTCTAGCTCACGCACTGATTGGCATATTTTACAGCGTAGTTGCCAACCAACGCCAACCCCAATACACATATTATATTTTACAGCGTCGGTGCCAACCGAGGCCAACTGTTATATATATATTAAGGGGGCGGGGGGGGACGTCATTTGTACGTTGTCTCAGTCATTTAATCATTTACCACGCGTTCCTTTCGAGACGGGGAACCGTTGCTGCTCCGAATAGAAACATCTCCAACATTTGGGCGCTGAAGTACGTTTTTTCCATACATTGCGGGCAGGGGGGGAGGGTGGGTCTGCCTCGGGTGGATTAGTCTGCGCGAGGAGGCAAATCCCCGAGAAGGTCAGCCAAAACACGCGGAAACCGAAAACCTCCGATCATTCAAGGGCCTTCACGACCCCCCCCCCCCCCCCCGCCTCAGCCCCGTCATGCGCCATGAGGGTTGAAGGTAGGGTTTGGTGTTGATGGGCTCGCCAAAGTGAGGTCAAAAGACAATCGGGAACCGAAAGTTAACGGGTCTTCGCGCCCCACGCACACCCCAGCCCGTCTTACTGCATGGGCGGCCTATCACCTAGAGGGTGGCACGCAGAAGCTCGCAGGGGAGCGGACGGCCCTTTCTGTCCACAAATAACAGGCGCTGTTCAATACAAAGTACTACAGCAGAAGCAGTACTACGTGATCGGCGGCATAGCGTTGCTGGATCAGAAATAATGCGTTAGAAAATACTGAAAACAAGGGAAAGCCATAATAGACGCGCGTGCGTGTGATCGCCGCAGAAGAAAAGGATGTCTTCAGAGAAAAAAAACGCGAAGCCTCTTGGCCGACAACGGGTTATGTTGGCTGCACTACCCACACCACAGAGTCGCGAGGCAACGTAAACCACGGAAAAGTCAGCGGGTAGTGCTAGAAGTACAACCACAAAAAAAATGTGCTTTAGAGTTCATTAAATCTCGCAAGCAAATATAGCACTACCTACTAGACCACACAGTGACGCGACGACTTATTTGCGAAGCTTCAAAGCCGCGCCTTTTTACACAATAATTTGCGAAGCCTGTGGGCTAATCGTTGAATCTCTTGACCAATGGCCTGGCCGCGGCTCCTCTTGGCCAATGGACGAAACGGTAAGTCCCAATAGGTTGTTCTTCACCTGCATATATTGGATAAGGGAAGCGGCCCGATGGCGCAGGCCACTGTCACCCAGCCTTCCATACCGTCCGCGAAAAGGTTCCAATTCAGACCTGTTGAAGGTGGCACACGGTAAAAAAGTTTCACACGCCGGACAGATCAGGTCCCTATTCACAACCTACCTGGTATGTCATTCAGGGAGGATATATCCCTGGTCGACGTAATCTGCATGGCCGTATAAATCATGTCGCTGGATGGGAGTCGTATGATCTGCACGATCAAGCGCATATTTCCTGGGTCGGATCTGTACTTAATAGATCCTTCACGAAACATCATATCGACAGATACAGGAATAGATCATCTAGATGATCTAGATCGTGACCTGTGCGGTGTGTGGAAGATTTAGCGGCGCCAGGCACACGTGACGAAAAATGAGCATAGCCGGCATGCACACGCCTGCACAGAGACAGCGGGATTTCGAAATTCCTACGTATGCAAAGTGAAACTGTCGAAACGCCTCTCTACAGTGCAGGGCACCTAGCAAGAAGCAGAATAATACGAAGGCCAGGCTGAGATTTTCAAGAAAATAGTATGTTCGGGAGCATTTACGCTGAAGTTAGTACAAATCGCACCCTTTCCCAAACCAGATATTCAGCCTGAGCCAGCTTTTTTTTACAATATCATTAGGTGTCCAGTCCTGTATACCCCACAACTATGTCGAAATGCCTCTGTGTACCATGTAAATATCGAAATGCCTATATATCAAAGTGAAGCTGGGGAACTACCTCTTAAATACCAAAAAACGTAACGTCGAAATGACTCCTTACACCATGTGAACGTCAAAATGCAGCATACCAAGAGAAACTGCGAAAGAGCTCTTTGCACGAACTGATTACGTCCAAATGCCCCCCCCTTCATACCATGTGAATATCGAACTGTCTATAATCTAAGTGAAACTGTGGAAACGCCTCTGTACACCAATATAACCATGACCAAAAGCTTTCTTATACGTACCATGTGCAATCGAGTACAAGGCCGGCCCCATCGCGCTATGATACTCGCCAAGAAAACGGCTGAGAGAAAAATCGCCATCCTAAGCGGAACCGCGAAATATCTCTCCGCGTTCGTCGTCCTTCCTGGGCGGCTCGGCAGCCTACCAAGTGGATGCCACCTCTTTCCGGGAATAGACGCCCATTCTAGGCATTCCACTTTGCGCATAACGTCACCGAATAGCTGCCATTCACTACAATTGTTGTGGTTGTTCTTACATTAGCGCATCGCGATAATTAAGTCCGTGGTCATAGGAAAGCCTCCAGTCATCCAGGAGTGGACTAGGAAAAAAAACATACGGCTAAGTCAACAACCCCGGGACCCAAGAAACGGCAGCGCCTACACCAACTCAGCAATCAGATTTCCTAGCGCCCACGCTAGCGCTCCTTTTCTATTCGCGCGACGATCGCTCACCCGTGCACGCTTTGCCGTAGTGCCTCAACCAAGTTCGACGGACCAGCGCGCCGCCCCTTCCCTGCTCCACGCTGGCAAACACGCCTTCCAACAAATGGCGTCTTCGCCCGGCGAAGGCCACGGTCATCAAGTCCGCGGGCTCGCTCTGGTACGGAGAAGGAAAAGCGTGGTCATGTTCAAGCGCGGAGTCTTCTTCCTCTCGGAGGGTCTGCGCGTCGGAAGCTTCCAGCTTGTCCTCCACGGGGCTGCCACCATAAACTGCCACCATCCGGTCTTGCGCATCGCCTCCGACAAGGGAGGGTGGGGCTTGGTCTACCGCTACGGAAGCGCGACGCCGCTTGTCTTCCCCGCGGCAGCCACTTGCAGTCTCGTTGCCCCCGCCCGGCGGTCCAAGGCTCTCTGGACGTCTCGAACGCGCATCGGAAAGCTGTTCCGAGGTGTAGGTCGTCCGTCGCATGTCTGTTTGGGGGCGGGCGGGAGCAACAGCGGAGGCTGCTGCTGCGGGAACAAAGGGCGCAAAAAGGGCGTCCCAACAGAGCAGCGCGAAGAGCCCCAAGCAAATACTGCAGCGCCAAGAGAAGGCCGTGGGGGGGAAGTAAGCGGCGTAACGTATTTCCTGGTCAGTGAGCAGCGGCATGTTCTTGTACATATAACAGAAGCATATTTCAAGAGTTTTCGTCGGGATGAGGAGAATAGCGCAGAGTACGGTGGCTAAATTGTCAGAAGAGGTATCGACCTCCATGAGAAAACAACAAGGGGCATTGCTGCTTAACAAAAAAAAGTGGGGAGGGGATCGAGAGCAGTCGATAGCGGCCGCCTGTTTTTTGTTGGTTATTCGCAGGCGGTGCTTTTCACCGGAGAACATCGATCTAATTGTCGCACCTTGACTTCTAATTTTCTTTGGGAGTAGACGACGTACACACAAAAACCTCATAAACGGGAGGAAACACAAACGCTTGCCTGTTCTCAGCATGCAACCCTGTCCACCTTGGTCCAAGCTCCGCAAGCATCTTATTCAGGACTGCTTGCTCCAGGCTCGTTCCCAAGGCAACCTTCGGCGAGTCCTCGGAATCTCCTCCTGCCTTCAGCACCTCCCCATTCTCCTGCTCTCCCCCGGCCCCCTGATCCTCTTCGCCCCCCTTATCTGCTCGTTCTCGTCCGAATTCTAGTTCTTGTTCTTGCTTTTGTTCTTCTATTATTTCTTCCTCATCTTCCTCCTCCCCGTCGATTATAATCGTGTCCACGTGCACCCCCGTCTGCCCCTGACCCACTCGCAATCCCGACGCAAGCGACGAAACAGTGGGACCGCCGCAAGCATCTCGCCGCATCATCATCGACGAATAGTCGTCGCGGCGATCGCCGATTTTTCTACCACTGCCGCCGCTACCCCTAACACAATTTTTTCCACCACCGTGACCACTACCAATACCGCTACCACTTCCTTTCATTTTTCCGCCGCCGTTCCCGTTACTATTACCGTTACCGCTGTGGCTACCACTGACGCTTCCGCTGCCACCACTGCCACCGTCAACGTTGCCGCCGGCCCGACGCCAAGACAGGTCCATTCGCATCACGCGCAGACTCGCTTTCCTGAGCTGCGGCGGTGGGCGCTTTCGCCACCGGAGCGGCGGAACCGCGAGCCGAACCGCCCGCCTAAGCAACGGTAACGATTCCCCTAGCGGAAAAACTGCTACCGCCATCGCAGTACCAGCAGTAGTAGCAGCCGTAGACGCCGTCGTAGCTGCTGCAGTAGCAGCAGCAGCAGTTACCGGTGGCACTGCCGAGGCTACAGGTGTCGAGACTACAGGCGTTAGCACTCCGTCCGATCCTCTTCGACCGTCGGACTTCGTTCCGAAGGGCGGTTGAGCGACGCCGACGGGCGGAGGCGCGCCCGTTTTGCCCTGCACGGTCGCAGGCGACGCCTCCGCCAACGCTTTTTCGCACGCTCGCAACGCCTCTGTGAAACGTTTTTTGTGGCAAAGGTCTGTCACAAGGCGCTGCCAGTAGCGCGGCCGGTGCACGCTTAGTCTCTGCGAAGGCGCCTGCACGAAGAGAGAGGGGGGGGGGAGGGAGGGAAGGAGGGAGGGAGGGAAGGAGTTCGGGAGACGGCGGCGGTGGTGGCGGAACCAGCGTCGTTTTGGGCGCGGGAGATATCACAAATCGTGTCAAAATAAGCTGGTATAGCACGGTGCGGGGCTCGAGATTCGCCCCCGACATACACACACGGGCGACCACGGACAAAGGCTTGCCTGCGCCTTCGCTGTATCCAGCACCGTGGGCATCCAGTCAGACTTGCGGAAAAAGGTTCCAACGACTCCTAAAGAATCGCTACTTCGGGTGCCGTTCGGAGCATCTGTCGACCGCGAACGGCACCGACCCGCTCACCACTACAACAAAAAACTCCACTAACAATTCCCAGTGGTTCTCCTCGAGCCCCGAACCGTGGGTGCAATTGTAACGGGGGTAACCCTTGCAGGGGTCATTTATATCGACCACAAAACAGTATCAGTGTGATCTCCTCAAGCGTCTAGGTAAAGCGTTCAGCAGAATTACTACCGCCCTGCTGCGCGCGAGCTTTACAGCCCCTTACATTGCACTTCAACACCTATTTTACCGCAGCAGCCCGGGTTTCTTCGTCTGCCAGCTGTAGAGGACTGAACGTAGGAACTGTGGAGCTTGTGAAACGGTAATGAATATCAAAATATGGAAGGCGTATTGGTTCGGGGACAACCACGTAAACTACTGAGCATGTACGGGTAAAGGTTGAGTTTGGGGACACGGCGGGTACTAGAGAAGCGAAGCATGCGGCACGGCAGAGTACAGCAAGATGGTGGGTAAACGACTGGCAGAAACTACTGCTGCTGTGAGGACTACGGCTGAAAGGATTAGTAGAAAGTTTAGGAATATTTCCAGATTGATAAAGTGCAACAAAGCTGTAATCGTCATCTATCTTCGACATGTTTCCCCTTTGAAACCCCCAAAGCGAGCCGGAGCCAAAACGACAGCACCACCGGGCGAGCCCGAAATTTCATCGGGCACCGCCCTCCGCCCCTCCAGCACACCTACGACCAGCCAACACAGTTGGAACCCCCCCCCCCCTCACCTGCAGGAGGATCTCCAAGTAGTGAAAGGCGTTGTCGTAGTCCTTGTCTCTCTCCATCAGCGCCACCCCTCGCATTACCACGCGCGCCGACAGTTCGCAGATGTCGCAGCAGCGCGGGTGAGTAGGCGGTGGATGTTCGCAGGCAGTTACGCCCGTGCCGTCGCCCGCCGCTCCCTCACCGCCGCCCCGACGACGCGACTGATTGTGGCAGCGGCAAAGGGGGCAGCCTGAGGGCAGGAGGGCTGTGCTCGCCTCGTGAAGCGAGCCGTAGGCCAGCCTGCATAGGGCGGCGGTGAGAAAGGGTTGCGAGCACGCGGGTGGGGTCGGGGCGGGGGTGTATCTCGTTGCTTGCCCTAGATATTAGGCCATTTGGCAACGCATCCCTTTCAAGACCGAGCGCCGTTTTTACTCCTTCTAACATTTAATGCGTTCAATGCGCGTGGGCGGAAGGGGGGGGGGTTGAGGGGGCGGGAGGGCTAATATGGGGCCTTGGGGTTCTGTAAATGGGGTTCGTTTGCCAAAAAGGGTGCGTGTGATAGGCGCTGGCTGCTGTGAAGGCCGAGAGGGTCGGGCAATAAACGATGAACGAGCGTCCTTCATTTAGAAGCAGCAGGAAATTCAGTATGCCTGCTAAATAATGATCGATCACGAGATTCGAAAAACGAGAAAACGAGAAAACAAAAACTCCTGTAATACCCCTCGAATTTAAAACTCACAAAAACAAGGCTCGTACCAAACGGCAGCACACCTGGTTGATTCACAACAGCAGTGGAGTCCTTTCACCTTCACAATAAATAACGCTTAGTCTTCGGAATAATAGCTATGGTGCTCCTTCAGAACAGATAAGTATTTAAAAAAAAACTATTTTTGCATCTTGGCTCATCTCGTGTGTTAGGCCTGGGCTCAAAGCCTCACTATCTTTCGTTGTTAGTTCAGGCCCAGGATTTCAAAGCACCCCCCTCCCCCCTCTCTGTTACGGCCGGCGTCTAGGATTTTACGTGCTGATCGCCCTTAGCGGGTCAGCAATTTCTTCTCTTGTCGATTGATTAATGCCACATGATGCTTACTTGTGTAGTGCCACGTCAGAGCTAAGGTACTGCTGTAAAGCTTCAGGCTTTATCCAAACGGAGGTAAAAACAACGATTGCGCCGCATTTTGCACGAACCGGTTGGAGGCACTCCAAGGCATGTCAGTAGAATTTTCCGCTCCAAAAATCGAACACCTGACCTGCGTATGTTCAATATTAAGCAGAAACAACGAAAAAACTGGTCGAAAACGCCAACTTTATTGCAAAGTACTTATGTTAACCCTTGTACTGCCGCATCCGCATTTTGCGACAATCTATTGGAAGCAGAGTTGGATAATTCTGCAGTACGCACGAAGTAAAAGGGCAAAAGGTACTGCTGTGAGGTATATACCAGGCATGTGCGCGTCCCGCCAGGTAGGGTCCACAAAAAAAGTCCCGAAAAACGATTACCGGTACAAGATAATAGCCCTTATATCACCGAGGCGACAGGCTTTGCACTATCAAAAAACAACAGCACGACTATTTACTGCTGATGACAATTACCTACGTACGTATGTATAAAAAATAGCTTGATTGCTGGAGGCATAAAGCAGAAAAACGGAGGATTTTGCATTGTTGCGAAAACAAAGGAACCATGAAAATGGGAAGACTGCAAATATCAGAGATCATTCTACTCGTATCGTATTCGCACCATCTGTACAAGCTTCCACGGGGGTGACTTACATTATCTGAATGATCTGTAAGTGTGTCCGTAGCAGCAGTGATGCAAGGTGTGGTCATGTTATCATGAGCGTACCTGCGTTTGTGGAAAAAAAAAGCACGTTGCACTCTGATCTGGTACACGCTTTGCGTGATCTGTACAAGTATACATTTCCACGTTCTGATCTGTAGGACACGAACAATCTATTATATGTCTCTCTAACCAGCGATCTGTACGAACTAGGTCAGTTAGGTCATGATCTGTCGGACGCGTGAAAGTCGTCGAAATACCACTTTCAATGCACTCTGACAGAAAAAAAAAAAGTCAAATTAAATTTCTGAGCTATCACAG
This sequence comes from Undaria pinnatifida, assembly GCA_012845835.1. Classification (NCBI taxonomy): domain Eukaryota; class Phaeophyceae; order Laminariales; family Alariaceae; genus Undaria; species Undaria pinnatifida. The sequence goes on along the minus strand of JABAKD010000015.1, from coordinate 4,238,111 downwards.
GACGGTTCCGGAGGGCATCGAACCCTCGACCTCGCGATTAACAGTCGCACGCTCTGCCACTGAGCTACGGAACCAACTTATATCTCTGATGACGGTTAGGAGGCGATTTTTTTGCCATCAGAATACCACTCAAGTAGAGTCGTCGAGTCCTCCTGCGGATTCGATGGGCAGTTAATCACGCCATGACGGACCACTGAGCAACGGAACACATTATATACTGCATGATTGTATGTGATGATGTGATGATGGGAACCATTCGTGAGGGAGACTTCGTTCACGATTATATTAACAAAATATTTCAAATTTGCCCGCGGCTCGCCGTGAGTTGGACCGATTGAATACAGCAGTACAGGACACCTACTAATAATAAGAATCTACCTGGTAAGCCCCAAGAAAGCCAGGCTGAGATCTACAAGGGCATACTATACCGGTTTCAGTGTATATGTATAGAAGGCACCTTTGACCAAAACAAGAAATCCAGTCTGAGCCAACCTTCCTGTTTCTTACTATTAGGTGTGCTGTACTGTTGTACCAGGTAGTCGATACTCAGCTTTGCAATCTACGTTCTACGTCCGCCGCCGCGTGTTCCATACGAGTGCTCCTCATGTGTTTTGTGAACAAAAAATGTAATGCAGCGCCAACGATATGCGTTGATGTGATGTTCCCCGTACTGCTTAATTGTTTAGGTTGAACGGCTGTCGTTACACGGAGTTTTACCAATATTTAGCAGCTACAAGAATGAATGGTGTGTGCTGCAAAAGTTGCAAGTTGCAAATAGTGACAGCGCAACAAAAGCATCGATAGATCTGGAGACGCATAACAGATACTGCCTAAGAGTACTGTGCACTGCTGTAGATACCCGATCGCTCGAGAGACGCGAGCGAACGGGTCGACGGCGGTCGGCCGAGCGATGGCGCAAGCGAACGGTCGAGCAACTCCTAACTCTACAACTACTGCTTGCTGTTGTGACATACGACGTACGCACAGTAGTTGTACACAACGTATAAGCAGCAGTTAATATGCTAGTAGATCATACCTGGAACCTGGTACGACGCCACAGAGTTACTGCCGTGGTTAGTACTTTACGTACGAACCGTATGATACAGCAGCAGTATACCGGTAATAGTGCCAGAAGATTAGTAGCAATATTGCTTTAGTACACGGAATACACTACTCGTATTACACATTTAACAGAATATCCTACTGCCGCACGTGCAGCGGCAGCAGCACAGGGAAAGACGTTTCGTGCCCGCAGTTTTCGATACCACTACTTAGTTACTAGTCGTTACTGCTGTTACTGGTATTTTACGTACGCATCTTACGATACAGCAGCAGTAGAGAAGTACCAGCGGTAGTATATATAGTAGTAGTAGCAGTAGCAGTAGCAGTAGCAGTAGCAGTAGTAGTAGCAGAAGTATGTACCGACTCGCGCGACCGCGGGCCCGGTGGTATCAGCTCCGAGGACTCCCCCTCGAAGGCTCGGAGTGCGTTTGTTCACAATGCAATAGTTCGTTCGTTATCATACGGGGAAGTGACAAGCCATCGGCCATGGACCTTCCCGTTCGTATCACAAGATCTCAAGAGCTCACAACAAACGCCAACAATGACAGTGGAACTCCCTGATAAAATGTATCTAACCATTTTATGTACGATAAAATGCCCAATGATACGACCACAGCGGTACAGCACCCTCCAAAAGCCCATCTCGGGCTACCAACCACAAGTTGGCTCAGACTGCGTAGCTTTGATAAACATAGTTGTCCGTACGTTGTGCAGTGGTCAAATCCAACAAATCGTGGTTAGCTTCACCACGACCTAAGATCTACCACGTTTGCTGGGCGTGAACAAGGATTGTTCAACAGCCGCGTCATCACCAATGAATCTTCAAGAAACGACGCACCACGCGTCACACCTCCAATTGCGCATGCAACTTGCCGAAATCTAGACCACACATGGATTGTGTAGTTCAGTACAACAGTCACCCGTAAACCGGAAGCATCAACCCCGGAAATGCTCTGTCCACTCACAGCCTCGGCGATGAACCGCCAGCTGTGGCTGCGTCAGGTGCTATCAGCGCCCGGCGCAGAAAATCCAAGTCAGAAAAAAAACTCGAAATTCAACATTTCGATCAAACCGAAAATCAGCAATTCAAAATTCGGGATCCCCCACAAACCACATTATGATAATAAACGCAGCCCATAGGTTGTACGAGTCCCCGCTTCTGATCCATCTTCAGCAGCAGCGCGTTGAGCTCTTTTCGCAGCACGGTCGTCGCGCCATCAAACACGCGCGACACCGGCTCCCAGGTGCTCTGTGCCTCCCCCGGCCCTTCCCGGGCCACCTTGACGACAAACTCAACGTCACTACCGAGCGGCAGTCGGGGCACGACTCTGCCGCACTCCACCACAGGCGATTACGTTCAGGTGGGGGCTTCGCCCGCACCACCCTTGCCCCTGAATGAAACCGGACCGCCCCAGGCTTCTTGCGGGCAGGTGAGTCACCCGACAACGCCCGACATAACACGACCGGTCGCCCCGGTGGCGTATCAGGTTATCCTCGAGCCTGGCATAGGTCAGTTTCTTGAGTTCGAATCCCCCCGAGTGCATACTCGTATAAATTCGTAGGGACTTTTTCTTGTGCACAAATTGACTTGCGGAAAGCGCGAGAGCGTGAGTTAGCAACACTCGATGAAAAATCGACGAGCATTGGGATTGCTGAACCCTATGCGCGATAAAAATTGAAGGCCAGAACTGGGGGGAGAAGGGACGACCCCTGTGACCACGGCTTGTCCAGAAGCTGGAAAGTAGAAGTGCAAAAAAAAAATTTAAAAAATAAATAAAATAACTCGTCAAGGTGCGTGCGAAAAACGATATCGCGCAGCATCTTGGCACATTCCGGCGGGGAGCCATGGTCAACAGCGATATCAACAGCCGTCTCCAACATGCCCGCACGATCCCGCATTTCCACCTCGGAATCCTGGAATATCATGGGTCGTTGAGACGGCAGCGTCAGCGCGACCTCATCGTCGACGTCGCCTGGCACGTCACCGCCCGGCACGAACGCTGTGACAGCCATCGCCGCTCGCAGAACAGCACCATCGTTGGGCTCGCCCACAGAACGAGCTGTAAGCTCCATCCCAGCACCATCTTGGACGCCCTTGTGCCTTCAGTACAGAGGCCTTGAGCTGCGCCATGACGTCGATGCTGAGTTTCTCTCTCAGCGTCTTCTGCCCGATGACAACCACATCGCCCCACCCGGGGAGCACGATAAACGGCATGGTGAATCGGACTGGTCCCCATGGAGTTTCGATCGTTAAGTGGAGCGAACACGATTGCGTCTAAATATGACACTCCTGGCCCAACGACGTCACCACACGCGCATGCCCAACAAACGCCTGCGTTAACGCGGTTTGCGTCATCCCCGGCTGTCCCTGCAGGCCTCTACCAGCTCCTCCGATATCGCTGTAATGCCTGAACCAGAATCCATCACCACCTTAGCCTCAGCAGCCCCGGAAGCACCGGGAACTGCGAGACGCCCTGCGACATGCTGCGTCAGGGCCTCCAAGTGCGGTTCGGTCTCCACAGTATCCACGCTCGTATCACCACTTCCACCCGGCTTCAACAGCGAGACGCATGCGAATGAATTGGTGCTGGTATCACCACATGATTGCTGCGACGCGGGTGCCGGCAGCTGCACCGGAACGGAGTGAAGAACTGGCGCTGCATTCTGTGGCCCCGCGCTCTGAGACACCTGGTGCTGCACCGTCTCGGTGAGCCCATAATCCACCGGCGCCATCCTTTCCCGCGGCACGCGAATGTACACGTAGTCGTCGTCGTTCTGCCTAGTTGGTTCAGGCGCCGCAGGTTCGGTCTCCGTAACTGCCGCCTTTGAGGCGGTCTTGTACGCACTAGCCAGAGGGGTGGCAGACGCAGGGGCCATCCCGGTTGTCTTGCTCCGGGTATGCTGAGCGGGGCCGCTTGTGGACTGCTGCTGCTGTATAAGGGTCTGGCCCTGGCTGTGGCCATGGACGCCTTTCCCTGCCTTACCCTGCTTGCTTTGGGGGCAGTCCCGCTGCTTGTGACCTTGCTTGCCACAAACAAAAGCAATCCTTGTTGTCGTACCGACGGTTCCACTCTGCTTTCACACCAGCAGCCTTGGCACTCTCGCGTGAGTCGTGCCCGTCAGCAGTACTTCCCTGCGGCTTGGTTTGCGCAACAGCCACCAACCTAGCGTCTCGCCGCTTTGCTGTTTGCCGGCGTACAGCATCGTTGGCCTCAATTACGGCTTGATCCCGTTGCTGCTTGGCAATTATGCTGAACAACGCGTCAGGGTCATGCGTTACGAGATTGAAACGCGTCTTTTTTTCCCCCTTGCGGCGGAACTCGAGTGGCTCGATTCCCGCCGTTATTGCCTCCACCAGCACCTTGCCATGCTTTAACGTGTACTGCCGGCCGTCGGGCCTCACCACCTCCGTGAGCCCGCTGTCAGCAAGGTATTTCCGCAGAGCACGTTTTTGCATGAACACCCTGCTATCTACCGGCACGCTCGCATCCATCTTCAGCACACGGAATATCTGGCGGCAAAAATCCTCATCACTCGTCTGCTGCATATCAACGCCAGCGAACTTTTTGAGCCCTTGCAATTGTTCCTCCTCGGAGAGGTCGACCCAGGGCTTGCCATCGTAGAACTCATCAGCCACCATCATTTGGGTCGCCGAATCTACCAACTCTCGCCTCCTCCCGAGTACCCGGTCTCCTCCATCTTGGTTTGTGATACGCATCTGCTGCTCGTACTCCGAGTGGGCAACAAAAAATTTACGCATATCTTCCAAGGTAACAACATTACCACCCAACCTAGGCGGTCTATCTCCCCAGGTCGTCACCTTGACTTCCGGCTTCAGCCGGCCGTCGGCTCGGCCTCCACCTCTCCGGTTGCCCCAGCTTGCAGAATGGAATCCGTCAGCGCCCTGCGCTCGCGCTCCTCTCGCTGCTGTAGGGTCTCCCATTGCTTTCGGCTGGTGTCCCACACCAGCACGCAAAACAGTGCTTTCCGGCCTCCGAAAAGCACATTGGTCACGTTTTGGGCAGTAAGCAGAACTTACCGAATTCAATTGAATTGTACCGACTTGCGCGACCGCGGGCCCGGTGGTATCAGCTCCGAGGAATTCCCCTCGTAGGCTCGGAGTGCGTTTGTCCACAATGCAATAGTTCGTTCGTTATCACACGGGGAAGTGACATGCCATCGGCCATAGACCTTCCCGTTCGTATCACAAGATCTCAAGAGCTTACAAGAAACGCCAATAATGACAGTGGAACTCCCTGATAAGATGTATCCAATCATTATATGTACGATAAAATGCCCAATGATACGACCACAGCGGTACAAGTAGTAGAAGCAGCTTACGCTATACCTACAATGGGATCCGAAGGGTGCGCCAACTAGCGTTGGGCTGTGAAAGCAACTGAGTTAAATCGACACACGACGCGTATGAAAATACGTGGAAGTGTGGTGAGCTAAAGCTATTTTTTTCCCCATCCGCCGGAGGATAAAAAAAAAAAAAAAAGTAGAAGCAGCAGTAGTAGCAGTAGTAGTAGTAGTACTAGTAGTAGCAGTAGCAGCAGCAGTAGTATGTACAGTAATACACTACCCGAAAAAGCACGAAGGAGTATGATAGTCCCAGATCCCTTAGGGGCGAGATATGCGTGTAGAGTGTAACGTGTGGGGCAGTCGGCTGGGGTCTGCAGTGTGCTGAGTTGTGGGGGGGTGCTGTAGCGCTATGCTACTTGCTGTCGTTGTTTGTGGTTGGTGTGCGGAAACGGGGCGTTTGAGACCAATATCATACTGGTACCAGTAGATCTCGCACATGCGTACGATGACACTGCACCTTGCCTCTCCTCCAACAGTATGGGGTTGGGCGCTTTGTGGCACCACCTCGGTCACTCTAGCCCCACCCTACAATACAGCGACGGTTCCCCCCGCTCCCCCCCCTAGCGCCGGCGACCGAGTTTCTCACCCTGCATCTCCTGCGCTCGCTGCAAAGTCCATGACATCTGCCAGAGTGACGAGCCGGTAGTACTCCGCGAACGTCTCCACAGAGCTCAAAATCTGGGGCGCAGCAGAGTGTCGACATCGCGCCACCGCTACCGCCCCCTCGCAGTCTTCTCCTTCACCTTTCCCGCCGCCACCACCGTCACCGCCGCCGCTGCCGCCATGTCTACTGGTCCCGCCGAACAAGACGCGAGCAAGGTCCTCCCGAAGGACTGCCGGCACGTCGTGCGGCCCGTGCCGTGCCGCGGCGAAAAAAGCTACGTGCACGCGGTGGATCGCTTCCCGCGCGTCGTCCGCCAAGCGGATAATGCAAACCCCGCCACAGTCATCGCCACCGCTGCCACCGCCACCGCTGCCACCGCCACCACTGCCGTAACTTCTACCGCGCCCTGTCCGATCCGCCAAAGCCCCCCCCGAGGCGACTAGATCCGTCATTTTCCGTGCTGCTCGAGCCAATCTAGCTCTCTTCTTGGCCAAGTTTGTGGGGCGGACGAGCCACTGCTCGAAGGCTAGGCAAGCTTCGTCCTTGGAGTCGACGGTGGTACGCTCGCCACCGCCGCCACCGCCGGTACCACCGCCGCTAGCACTCCGGCCGCCGGCCTCTCGCCGATCTCGCACCAGGCCTAAGGCGCTATTGGTACCCGCGCCGCCGCCGCCGCCGCTGCCGCCGCCGCGGGACTCGCGTAAAAAGGTCGTCGGGATGGCGAGAGCTTTCGTCAGAGAGCGAACTTCGACGGCCGTCAACACCTCTCGCGGCGCCAAGGCAGCCAGGGGGTCCGAAACATCTTGCACACCACCGCCGCCGCCGCCATCGCCATCGCCTCGCCCAAAGCACACGCTGTCACCACCACCAATACCGCCAATTGTTTCAGTTCCATGTGCCGAGGGCAGCAGAGGGGTGGCCAATCCGGCTTTCAACAACGCCACGGCCGCGTTGAAGTCGGCGCTCGAGCGTCGCAGACGCTCGGAGTAATCGGCTTCATCGACAGCTGCGGCGAGGGCGGGGTCGTCGGGGTGAAGACGACTCCCTGGGCCCTGCCCCCGTCGGCGCGGGGTAGGCCACCGCGACACGCGCTGCCAGGTCGACCCCGTGTGGTATAAGTGGAGGGCGAGGGCAACGGGGCGGCATTCTTCTGCCCGGTTGTCCTCCGTTCCCTCCCCCGTCTCGGACGCTTGCGAGGCAAGGGATCTTAGGGCCATAAAGGCAATGGCCGGTCTACCGTCCTGGCGCTCGAGGGCGACCTCGAGAAAAGATTTGGCGCTAGCCGCCCCTTCCGTCGATGCTGTTGCCTCGGAGGTCGAAAACGCCTCCGACGGTGGAAACCCTAGGCAGGAAGCAGGTGTTGGGGTGCGGGCGGACACGAGCCAGGAGATAATTACCTCGAAATTCAGGAACTGCTGTAATTGTCGGCGTGTTTTCCCTGCGGCAACGCCTTCGGTTTCGGCTGCTTCGGCAGCTGCGGCGGAAGCGGTCGCCGCATTAGCGGTGGCGGCGGTGCGACGGCTTGGTCCACCTTCGACGCTCTCGGGGTGGCCGCGGCCTTCACGAACAGCGGATGTACAATCAATATCATCGGCGCTACAACGTTGGCCTGGATCTACCTCTTGCTCTTGAACATCCGACCCGATGCTGCTCTCGCCGGCGGTCCTTCTTGCGGCAGGGTCAAGGGCTGAGTTCGGCACCATAAAAGCCCGTGCTCCTCCAAAGACTTGGCTGTGCGAAGCCCACCCCCAGCTCACGCCAGTGCTGCCCATGCCTAACCAGCAAAAGAAAGGAAACAGCCGCGGCGCGCGTGACGAGCCTCTGGAATAAGATATACGAACTATGTTCTTGGGTCGGAGCGAGCGTTGGAACATTCCGGTTGGCACGTCTCTTTGCCGCACCAACACGTTTGAATCGAGCGACCGTTACTAACAATGAGTCGGACCCTAAGTTCCGATACATCCGACACGGCGTGTCGCTATCTCACAGCGATGTCTGGCAGCACTGGTCTGGTGGGCCACGGCCATTTACATCGGCAGTAACCAGGGCGGGTTCGCGTCGTACAACAAAAATCGGCTTGTTCAACCTAATCCTGTTGCGACCGTGAAGACAAGAAATAAAAAATGCAAAAACACCAACGCCAAACACGCTGATAAGATAGCCCTTGTCAGAAGTCTTCATAGTTATACACTGTTTTCTCATCTTGCAGGTTGTTTGGTTCGCTTAAGTTTTGTTTTTTCATATCCAGCACAAATGGCAATGCATTCGCTCATCTCCTTTATATTCGACACATGCCCATGTTTTCTGATTAAATTGTATTACAACTCTAGAGGAAGAACCAGCACGCAACCTGGGTGCGCTAGTATATCGATGAGTACAAAAAACGGCTTATGGCAATGCAAATACAACAACTGATGGTGCATTGCGATATGAAGACAACAACACCAACAAAATGAACAAAATCAACATCAACAACCGCATCAACAACACAACACCAACACCAAAGCCAACTCCAACACCAAAACAACACAAAAAGCTCCTACTACAGCACGCGAGCACAACACGTCATCCGTGCCCTGTAAGCCCTTCATGCCATGCCAACTCAAAGCAACCCGCGAGATCTAACCTGGCGTTCTTGCATCTTGAAACAGGGGTGCGAAATTCAGAGAGTACGACCGTCTCGCCCATGCGGTGGGGTCGACCGGTCCGCCGCCGCCGCCACCACCACCTTCCTGAAGGCAGCGAAGTATCTCCCAGCGCCGCGCTTTGCGAGGGTCAATCATTTTACCCCAAGTCGGTGCCCGCGGCGAAGCGACGGTCTGGGTCTTTTCGACTGGACAGTTGTCAGTCATTGCGGGCTTGGGCGCTGCTAGAGACGGTGCAGCGCCGGGTGGTGACGATCACGGGCCAGAAAGGCAAGGTATGGTAAGCAAAAGCGAAATTACGACAGCTCGGTCGATAAAAAAAGAACATAAATAGCATAAATCAAAGCGGAGAGATATTTAAAAATAAAAAGATAAAACGAGATCAAAACAGAAAGGTCGACTGTCACTAGGAGAAATTGCTAACAGCATTCTTCAGGTAGCGGGGAATTCCCAAGGACATTTTGTAGGCGCGAGTATATATTATAAAAATAAGAAAACACTCCAGCTGTGAGATCGAAGATTTTGTCGAAACTCATCTTTGCAGGCGGTGTGTGATACTCCGATCGCGCGTATGATGGGTTGTGTGTCCTCATTAAGGATATAGATCGGCGACTCCCCTTGCAACCACGGTGTAGCTATCAGGGTCAACAGGGTGATGCTAGTCAGTCTGTGCGCGGAAACTATAAAACCCGTTTTTGAGGGGGACAAATCTGACAGCTGTGGAAGGAAATGCATCAGTTTATCAAGTGAATCCTGTGAGTCGAATAACCGATGAGGGGAGGGCGGAGTTTTTAAGAACGTGGGGGCCTGGGTTTGATCAAGAGGGAGCGTGGGGGGGGGGGGATGGGACGATCGGGGCAGCTCAATCTGTGCGTGGAAACTATAAATCCTTTGAGGGGATAAATCTGACGGTTTTAGAAAGAATGTACCAGTTTATCATGTATATCCTGTAAGTCGTACAGTGAGGAGAGGGCGGAGCGTTCGAGGGGGGGGGGGGGGGGGCGAAAGGGTTTTTTAAACAACATATTTAGGTCACATGGATGTAGGGGTTTGCTATACGCGTTGTGCTACGTCTAGGCGATGGTGCGGGTAGCGGGGAAGGAGGGGGCTTTTTTGGGGGGGGGGTGAATTGCAGCAGCGGCATGGATGGCTCTAGAAAGATAATGAGGTGATATCAAGTGCAGATTTCGATGGTAGAGTGGGGTGTTTGAGCAAGAGGGAACGGGGAAAGAAAAAAATGAGGGGGGGGGGGTTCGGGCGGGGGGGGTGGGGGAAGGGTTTTCAAGAGGTTTAGGTCACATATAATATAAAAATACACTCCAGCTGTGAGATCGAAGATTTGGTCGAAATTCATCTTTGCAAGCTTGTGTGATATTCCGATCGCGCACAGTACGCATATATGTAGGGGCTTGCTATACGCGTGGTGCTAGGTCTAGGTGATCGTGCGGGTGGTGGGGAAGGAGGGGGCGGGGGGCGGGGGCGGGGGGGGAATGAATGAAAGCTACGTCATGGGTGGCTAGAAATATAATGACGTGATATCAATTGCGTAGAAGATGTTTATTACTCTGGCCGATTTCGATTGTAGGTGGGGCGTTTAAACAAAATGAGAAAAAAAAAGGGGGGTAGGGGATGGATTGGAACTACCGCATGGATGGCTAGAAAGATAATGAGGTGATATCAGCTGGCTGGTAGTGTTTACTACTCTGGCAGATTTTGATTTTAGGTGGCGCGTTTGAACAAAAGGGATCGGGGGGGGGGGGGTCGGGACACTTCAATCTGTGCGCGGAAACTATAAATCCTCAAAGGGGACAAATCTGACGGTTGCAGCAAGAAGACACTTGCCTTGGTATTGTTCATTATTTTAGAAGATTGATGTTAGATGTGGTATGCAACACAATTTTTTAGGTGTGGTAAACAGCGCGTTAAAGCTTCATGACTTATTTTTGATTTGATGTTAGATGCGGTATGCAACACAACCTTTAGATGTGGTAAACAACGTGTTCTATAGACTAGACTATATATATATAACAACAGGCCTAGGCGCTTCTCTAAAAAACACAAACGACTTGGAAATTGAGGTTAGAGTTGTACAGGCAAGATCTGCTTTTTGTCGGAATGAAAAACCTGATGAGAAATTGAAGAACGCAGAGCTTTTCGCCATTTTTCTAGCGCAATACGTGACTATCCCGAACGGCAACGAATTTTCCCCGTGCGCACTTTCTTCGGGTACGAACGCCTGGTGTTTCAAAATATCCACGAAAACTCCAGATATCTCTTAGAAAGCCGTTTCTTCGCACGTGATGTAACCATCTTAGTGTACATATACTAACTCGCAAACGTATCACATCGCGGATTCTGGAGAAAATGCTCGATTTTCGGTGAACCTGGCTGGCAACTTTGACAGCACGAAAAAACACCCCGTGAGTCATTTCTGGTTGCCTGCGACTGCTTCCCGCTGCACCCGACGCCCTCACGCACCTCATAGTGAGCGGATCTCAATTAGGGGGGTTTTGGTATCTTGTGAGAACATGTAGCTGTCCTCGAGTGGAGTGAACATACGTTCGGTTGGGGGGTTGTTTTTTTGTGTAATTTTGTGTCTTCTGATTTTCGACGAGATTTTCGACCACTGCAGCACCCCGCGGTGGGGGTGTATACCTCCGTTGAAAAAGTGCGGACGGCCAACCTGGACAGAAGCACGAGTTCCTGTCGACGCAATACTATGCGTAAAGACCCGTGTCTGCTGGGGCACCGGGTGGTTGGAGGTGGGAGCGCACCGTGTTAAAACCGCGGCGAAATTGACTGAACTAAACAAATATCTAGAGACTAGAATGAACCGGAAACCCGGGGATGGGGGGTGGTTTAAGATTCCCCGCCGCCTTTAACAGCGGGATATAACAGGGTAAACGAAAACCACAACATAGCACGATCCAGAACGCCGAGACAAGAGGAACCATTACAACAGCAGGCGTAGCTGTGTAGGCGATCGTCCCCTCTCCCGCCCCGATCAAAAATCGCCGGTGGAGCGGCGACCGGCAGATTCGAGCAGTGACAAAGCGAGCGCGTCTGTCGAGGTTGCCAATGCGCCGATGGTGATCGTTTAGTGAGCGTTGTTGATCGTTTTTTGCATGGTATCGGCGTGGAGCATCTACACGCCGGTTCTCGAGTATTTTGGTCGGCCGAGACTATCTTGCAAGGCGGAGCATTAGGCTCCTCCGCAAAACCGTGAGCAGCGATCGGTCTCCGGTCGCGGAGAACTCTTGCAGTAGCCGCGTCATAGACGCTGATACCAATATATTTGCGGCCCGCCCACCTCCCCATCGCAATACAACACAGTGCGTACGTTCGAAAAACAAAAAAAGGCCGTACAACGCCGATATTATCACACGTTTCCTGATGAATAATGCAACAACGTCACCCCGCTTCGCCGCATGGCTCTCGCGCGCCGCGAGCGGGTGGACGAGGGAGAGAGCGCACCTGTTTTAACTTGCTTATCGACCTCGCCCCATATTTTCCTATCCTCTGTCCTAGCACTCCCCCCGTTGCCGGCGCCTCTTCTTGCGGGTTCCTTCCGCGCTTGCGGGGTGCTAGGAGCCCCGGCACCGAAATAGTCGAAGATCTTGAGTTTCTTGGCCGACGGGAGAGGACTCGTGAAACTGCCACCGGCACCAGCTCCACCACTACCACCACCACCACCACCTCCATCATCACCACCAGCAGCGGTGGCGGCGGCGGTGCTCGGGAGGCTTCCGCTTGCGGGCGAGCGTTTCCGCCCTTTACCGCGGCGGTTGCGGGGAGTCTCCGCACCCGACGACATTATATCGCATCGATCGCACGAGGGCGGGCGGGCGGGCGGGCCGGCGGGCGAGCGCGCAGCTTGAACCTGAAAAGCAAAGGCGAACAAGGGGGTGGGCAAGGTTTTCGTTTAGGATATTCCAGTCGTCCGACGGCTGGAAGCAGCGAGAGGGTTGGTTTGCTCTCGAGTTTTTGAAGGGCACACGGGCGATTAGAGCGATAGCGGCGGCAGCAGCAGCAGCACGGGTCTCTACCTTTCCTTCCCTGTTGCTGTCGGTGCGTGCATGTGCAGCAACACGTACCAGCGCGAAATATGTACCGCATCCATAGACGGACGGACATCATGTTCAGATGGCGTACAATGTACTGCAAAATATTCTGCTGAAGCTTTGAGGAGTCGAAGCGAGATAGCCGTAGCAGCCAGGAACTCGGATCCGAACAAGAACCGCGACCACCGCCCCCCCCCCCGGCTCGTAAGAGAAGGCCGCCGAAGGCGTCCCCGTAGCAGCGGGAGGAACCATCCCAGAAGCCCGTTTTACGTGATTTGGCTTCACTACAGGTAGACCTGGTACTTTGGATTTTGGGCCATGTTTCAAAGGCCACATCTTCAGGTGTGGTACTCATTCATCGTAGGTTGACCCAGGAAACGTCGAAAACGCAGACATGCATGGCGGTTGGCGGTGATTGGTGATACGCGAGTACTAATTGACTACTGCGCAGGAGATCTTGTGGTAAAAGGCACCTGGTAAAAAAAGAGATGACTGATGTCATCCACCGCGGGATACACTTTTGGTTTGCTTTGTGTTTTCCCTGAGATAATTCTTCCACTCTAGAGTGAATAGAACCTGTTACCACGCACTTGATTATGCGTTTAGAGCCCCCGAACCCCTCCCTGTACTAAATCCAACTGATTTTGTCCCCAAAAACGGGTTTCCAGTTGTGAAGGGGTTAGACTAATGTGAGAACAACAACTAGACTACAGCAGTACAATAATACTGCTGTTCGTACGCAGCAGATCTTGCCTCTTGAGCTAGACATATTTCCGTTGGATTTCGAGGTGTGACCTATGGTAGGACGTAAATAACTCGTGAAGGCACTGGCACCCTGACATTCGTCAGCCAGGAGAGTTGTATTGTTGTACGTGTACTGCTACTGTAAAAGTAGATTATGGCCCAGTAATTAGCAAAGTCGGAAGTCGGGTGTGTGTTTCGCGCAATTTGCACCAAAATTCCCGCGCACTCGTACGCACGACTCGCATATCCACTTCTACTTGTTCAAGTCATCCGGAGGAATCTGCCGTACTCAACATATTTAAATTAACGAAGCCACGTAAGGGTGCATACTTCCACAGGTACGTACCGTATGTACCGCCTTCCCGTGTGTAGACCCCGAATTCGCTCGGTGCGTACGAGTGGCAGTGGCCGGCGCTCGTCAGAGCATCACGAGGCGCGAGCAGATCTTTCTTCCTCTTATTCAAAAATACAAATAAAAGTACTAAAATAGCACAGAAACACTCGACCTGAATATCGATTTCACACCTCACAAGCGAGCCTGACCGTCTTCCGCCTGCAGATTTCTCACAGCATATAAGGTATAGTCTCGGCGTGACCTGTAGAAAACATGGTGCAAGTACACACCTTGCGAGCTTCTGGGTCCAAAGTGGGCCTTTTTGATGATCCCACCTGGATTTTTAGGGGTGTGGTGGAAAAACGAGTTTAGAAGGAAATAACTCGAGTAGCATTTGTTGTTCAACATTTTTAGTCTACTTCCTCACAATGGCGTCGCAGACAGGATGTGAGATTATGAACAGTGAGGTCGCTGGTTCGATTCTCACCGTCTTTCCCAGAAAAAAGAAAAAAAAAAGGGATTTTCTCACGTTCAAGAACCTGTAAAACTCTACCACTTGAAAAAACAACGATGAGAGCAATGTAGAGGATCATTGCAAGTCACTCCAATACCGAAAAAGTCCGGCGCCCGGGAATCTGCCAACATTGGCAGGAAGGAAAAGCCTGCCATCACCAAAAACGCCTGTGTACCTACTCTATAGACCCAGATTTCAATTTGAAAAAGACCACGAAGTACGTGACTAGTTTCGTTTCTTGGAGCCTGCCATCTGTCGATGCGACGAGGTGGGTATTGATGGCGGAGGCAGCGGTGGGGGCATTGGAAGCAGCACCGGCGGAGATCGTGACGGTGGAGGTAGCGATGGAAGTAGCGGTGGAGGCAGCGGTGATGGATCCGCTCGGGAGAGCGAACCACAACAAGGTGCAACTTCATCTACTTTGACAGCAGGGCACTCATCGACATCACGAGCACTATTCTGTCAAAGCCAGCACGTCAAGAAAAAAGCAATCGGGTGGGGGTGTTTCCTTACAGCCCTCTACCTACGCTACACAAGGCCGGATGTGAGTGGTTCTTTCGTAGACTTCTGTTTGTTACCTGCTGCTGTACGGACGAATCTTACACAGCAGTATCTGGTACCATGGTAAAGCTGAAGCAGTAGACTACAGGACACCAGATAAGAAACATACTTACCTGGTACCTGCGGTAAGCTGGCTTTCTTATTTATGAGGGGGTACGTTCTACACTGACTTCGGGTATAACAGCTCCCGAGCTTCTTTTTTTCCTGAAAATATCAACTTGGCTTTTTTATTACTGCACCTTTAATATTACAGGTAGGTGTCTTGTACTGCTGTAGTACCGCTGTACCAGGTATATCGTAAGGCACGGAAATACTGACCTACAGCAGTAGGTTGGCTTTCGTATTTGGCAGAGGGTTTGTTCTTACAGGTAACTTCAGTATGTTTTTTTTTTTTCTCACATTAACTCTTGTCAAAAATCTACAGTCCGTGGTCACATAAAGGTATATTGACTCCCGAGGTTCTTACTCCGGTAGCTAAATATCACCCTGGCTTACTACCAGGTTTATTTTTTCGTTTCCTGTATTGCTGTACACCAGCAGTTTGTCTTCGGCAATGTTATTTTGATACGAGGTACGAGTCGTACCAGGTCACTGTAGGCTACTGCTCTTGCTGCTTGTGCGCTGCTGGTTGTACGCGAATCTACCTGGTACCAGGTATCATAGCTCTGAGCATGCGATACCTGGTACCTGGTACGAAGTAAATACCATACCTGGCCTCTGATTAATTGCATGCCAGATACCAGATGCAGTAGTACAGGACACCTAAAAGATACCAGGCACATAAAATAGCGACCTAGGCTGGCTTTCTTATTTGGGAGAGGGTGCACTCTACCTTATTGTACGTTAACTTCAGTACAAAGTATCCCGAGTTTCTTATTTTCGTGTAAATAACAGCCTGGCTAATTACGCCATCTATTTTGAAACTATTACTTCTGCTGAAGCTTGTTTGCTGTCGTAGCTTCTACACTCGTACACGTGATGTATAGCTCTGAGCATATGATGACTGGTACATGATAACTGGCACCTGGTACAATTGCGGCAGTCGTGTTTTCTTGGTTCGGCAGTTCGCAGCTGGCACAAGGCGTATTCAAATCGAAAATTCTCGCTTGCGTTTCCAAAGGTGAAAAACCAGCGTGATTTGGTACCAGGACATGATGGTAGACTTGGCGTCAACACCAAGTCAGACGCGACGTATTTGGATGAGGTCAAAGCCGCGAACACTGTGGGCGCGCTGACTCACGCGAAAGCTTGTTGGGTGCAGACGCCATCTCTTTCGCTGGCGGGTATAGTGTCTAGTTTGGTTGGGAAAGAGGTGCCCACAGACCCGATCTTCCCCTTGTTTCGCTGGAGTTCTCCCCTCAACGCCCAACTGGTGATACTACTCCAGTTAGCTGTGCGCGCGTCCTATTCACGCTCGTTGTAGGTTATCGAACGTTTCTTGTTGCCAGCTAGATTGTTGGCGCCATGCTCTTGAATCTGCTGGTATGTGGAATGTTAATGATGCCTGCCTTTTAAAATCCTTACGGTGCCGTCACGGGTAGAGTATGCCTGCTTGGATGATTACGCGTCCGTTCTCGTTTACGAGGAGATCGAGGCATTGAAGGATCCCATGCGCGGCCCGGTTCCGACCATTTTGCCGCCGGGAACACAGATGCGATTGGGATGTTCTGTACCACATTCATCGAGACCTTATTTCTCGCATCATCTAAACCAACAACATGCACGGCACATCCGCATCACAAGCGACTAAACCTGTTATCACCCCCCAAACCTGGTCTATTTTGCGATGGAACTCTAGGTGCGACTCCACAGCAACAACCATGCCAGTTGTGTTGGCGTTGGGAACGTACAGGGCCATGAGACTACCGCTGGATCTTTGCTTCGGTGGCGTCCTCGATCACGTCAACCTGGCGGCCAGAAGAACGTCGTAGTCAAAGTGAGCGACGCGGTCAAGCCTGCTACGTACGCAGCACACAAGGAGGCACCTTCCTCCGCGGGTGTGGGTCGTGTGACGATGAAGGAAATCTGCGGCGGCGGCGGTGACAGGCTTGTTCTGTGGGACGTTACCCATGTTCGCCTTGCGGCCGATTGGACACCCCCCCCTGCGACACCAGCACCGTCGCCAAACTCGAATGCAAGTGCTGCTTACGACGATGACCCCGACTTGTTCGCCACCGAAGCACCTTGCCACGTGGTGGGCTCGCTAGGTAAGGCCTTACACCGTCCTTGGAAAAAATTGAGCTGATTTGTCTGACGCCCTGCCCGCATTGGCGTTCCTCATTCTCTTGCTGACGTTTGTATTCGCCCAACGAACCAAACTTTTTCGTTTTGTTTTTTTTTCTAGATGATACGGACTCGGACGAGGGCGAAAAGGACGGTGGCGACGGGTATGACTTTGATGCTGGTCACGACCGCGCTTGCGACCTAAGAGGCGGAGACGAGATCGGTGGCAATGTTTACCAGGACGACGTGAGTGCTGCAGAGGTGGCAGATATGTGTTGTTTGTTTCTGAAATCTGCTCGGCGTCAACGTGCGCTTTGTATATGATTTTTTTCTGTTCGAATGTTCTCAATTCATGTTGGTTGTTATCCAACTGCATCAGGGGGGTGGCCCAAACATGCTCAAGGGTCGCCTGGATACCTTCCACGCGCTTCCACGTATCTCGCGCCTGGTGAAGAAGAGTCACGGCGCCTTCAAGCCCTCCATGGCTTGGTTGAGAGATTCTTGCTATATCGTTAATCTGGAAGACATCAAGGAGGCAATTGGTTTTGACGTCACTTGTGTCGTTGTTCGGATCAGTGATATGGGGAGACTTTAGCTGTAGTCGAAAACAATGCCTGTACTGGGTCATGTGTCGTGACCATTACGCTCCTGCCGATCTTGCTTCCAACTGCAGGTAGAAGTGCTCTTCAAGCGCAAAAATGCCGTCGGAATAGGTGGCAGAGTAGACAGAGATAGAGATGAACTGTGTTTCTTGCGGAATTGTCGGCGGTTGGCGCCCGAGCGTACACGATTGTTGACTCGCTTTGATTCAGTGATTGATCGGTTCTGCGACGTGATCGATGCGAAATCGGGATAAATTCTCCTGCGCCCGAAAGCACTGGAAGTCGTGAAGCTGCTCCGCAAGCACATCGAAGCTGGTTGTCTAAGCAAGCCTGACGGCGTGCCGCTGTACTACGCAACAGGGAAAAGTAAAGCGGGGATCACCACTCGTCGCTGTGTCAGAGATTCCAGCAGTACAGGGGCTTGGTGTGTGTGTTTCTCGTGACTTTCCTATCACTAGCAGGTACAGCAACCATTTCCACCCATAACATTGGCCTCACGGCGTAACCCGATGCTCATAGTATTTGCCGTCAAGTATACCGCACGGTCTCGTTTGTTGCAGTGTTTGTAACATGTTGAGTTTTTTCTTCGGCTTGGTGGTCAACCAGGTAATTCGTGTTATGATGGACCTGACGTACACCTGTCCAATATGTTTTCCGCCTGCTGTAACTGTTTGTCCTTTTTTCAAGGGTTTTCATCGTTACCTCCGCAGGCTACTATTGCGCTTCTCCTGCGCTGGACCCACTCGATCTGCTGGAGTTCAATTATCGCTGGGACATTTAGATGGCTGCGAAGAACCGCGGACTGCCGAAGTAGATTGGAGCGTGCTACGAACAGTTTGAGTTTGAGATTATCTAAAGCGACACGGCCAGCTGGTCACCGGATAGCCCGATGTTTCCTGGGTGGGTCTCTGCTCTCGACGTGGCAGACACTGGTGAAAGAAGCGACCTTTCTCAGAGATTGTGGGGACCTGATGCTCGGGGTGAGGGGCCGGTTGATCTTGTCGACCTCCCAACAACTTCAGAATCGCTATGATCAAATCAAAGGGCACGCCAACGTTAGGAATACGATTATCTCTATTTGTCAACGACATACTGCATTGCGTGCTAGGTTGCAGGAAGCTGACGGGGGCGCGATGATTGCGGGTGTTGTCGGTAGCGCTGTTTCCCCTGCTGTTTCGCGGAGTTGGTATGGGGCAGGTATTGTTGGCGTTCGTGGCGGCAGCGAAGGGGGGGGCGCAGCGGCAGGTGCAGGCGTGTCGGCGTCAGCTGCAAAGATGTTCGATTTTGGCGGCGGCGGGTACGAGGCAGGGTAGTTTGGCGCCGCCAACAGACGCCCAAGAAGCCCAAGGGCCCATTCCGGGGCCCTCAGATTTTCTTTCACCGCGGCCACAGTCGGCAAGAAGGCGCGTACCAGGAGGCTCACCCTGCCCCGCGTGGGAGGGAGGGGCGGCCCCAACGCACTGTGCCGCCAGAAAAGCATCGGCCCAAGGCCTGCAGAACTGGGAAAAAACTAGATCAGACGGGAAGCGGTGGTGGTCATGGTGTGAATATGAAAAGTGCACTCGGGCCCATCTTGGTGTGGTAGGTTAGCGTCTGCAGTGTCGGGTCAAATTTGCCTTTTGTTAATTCACGAAGAATCAATATCGTACGAGTTCAAGTTTTTGCTTCGCTTGCGAGCCGGCCGTTTCGTTTTGTGTGGCCCTGGGTTTGATTGTCTGTTTCATCTCTGGGGGAGGGGCAACAGCGATACTACCACCGTTGTCGACAAAATTGTGGTCCCTTTTTGTTTAGTTTTCCCTTTCCCATGTTTTCCTTTTTATCCATCCCTGGGGAGAGGGAAAGAAGAAGGGGGGGGGGGGTTACCTGGTCCCTACTCGTACCTATTCCCCACCCCCCTGATATTTCTTTTCCTTCGCCTGGCATGATGGGGGGTGCTGGATGTCGCCGGGCGGCAAGAACGATTCAGTGCCAAGACATACACCACACAAAAGTGTCTGTATTGGAAGAAGAATTTTTCAGAAGCATCGCCAATCATTTGGTTGAACTAGAGTTACGTCGGTCCTGTTTTTTGTGGTGTTCGTGTCGTCTATTTTAGCGGAACCACCCGCATCGCTTCCCAGTCGAATATTGTCACCGAAAGCCCTTCTTCATCCATTCGATACACACCACGGAGTTCAACGCACAAAGAAACGCGTTGTATAGCAACGACAACATTTTATAACTAATTTTCAAGGACGTCAGCCGTGAGTTCGACGAATTTCAGGTCAATACTCATCTTTGCAAGCTGCGTTGTTGGTACTCGTAATAATATACTCTATGGGTGATTTTATATTGGGAGGTCCTATTTTTTGTCCACTATAATGGTAAGTGTTGGTATTTATACTTTAGGTGAACATTTGTATCGCAAACGCATGAAAAAAACAATATGTTGCGGCTGGCGGCTGGTTGGTGATGCTTGCCGTTGTACACATTATGGGATACAGCACTACACTACTTGTAGTAGTAGTGTAGTAGTAGTAGTGCACAAGAGTGCACGACATAGATGTAAAAAAACACCCAGGGATATGAATAAGAAAGCAAGGCTCATACGAGTACTTGTACCTTACCAGGAAAGGAAGATAATTGAGAGGCGCTGTGCTGAAGATAGTGTGTAGAACTCACCCTGTCTCAAATAAGAAATTCAGCCTCGGCCAGAATTATTCCGGTTTCTTCCTTTTTTTCCTATTAATATTTAATTTCTGCTACTACTGCGGTAGGAGCAGCATTGTGCCTAGAATAATCTATCTGCACTGCACCTACTTGTACAAGTATCAGGTACTTACTTGATAGCGAGAAACAGGAATCCTGGCTGGGGCTGCGGGTTTCTTATTTGGGAGGGTGTCATCTGTACTGCCTTGAGCTCCCGGGTTTCTTGTCTTTCTAGAAGTATCAGCTTGCCATTTTTACGTCCTGTACTACTTTTAAGAGTATCGTGCCGCCGGCCCTCTGATAAGCGGCGCCGGGGAATCTGCGTCTTGCTGCTGAGTTGTCGTTGTAAGGAGCTGCCTGGTCATCTACCACCATAGGCTCCTCGTTAATCCACGTCAAGCCTAGCGAGGTCGTGGGTGCATGTCTTTCATCCGAGACTGCACTCCACACCGTGCCTAGCGAGGAGGAAACCGATGCATCACTTTCGTCCGACTCGCAAGGCGGCAAGGAAAAGCCGAGCTCGCAAGACTGGCAGCAGCACTTGCAGCAGCCTCCATGCTGCTGGCGGTTCTCAGCACCGTAGATGCCTTGGGGTTAACCACTGCGGGTCCGCCGCTACGTGCTGCTACGTGCTGCTACGTGTGTTAGCTCTGCGGGCAGAGTGTGCGGGCAGGTGTACTTCGTGGTCTTTTCAAATTGAAATCTGGTTCTGTAGAGTAGGTAGACAGGCGTTTTTGGTGTTGGCAGGCTTCTCCTTCCTGCCAATGTTGGCAGATTCCCGGGCGCCGGAAAAAGTCGCATTGGATACTGGGTACCTCATCGGGGTTCCTGACATAATCTGGGAAATATGTCAGGTTTAGTGGGGGAGAATGTGGTGGAAAAACGAGTTTAGAAGGAAATAACTCGAGTAGCATTTGTTGTTCAACATTTTTAGTCTACTTCCTCACAGGGGATTTTGGGAGTTCCAAGTTGATGAAATGTTTGTTCATGAAGGGGACAATTTGAAGCACTTTTGATCTACCCACGGACGGAGGCACTGGTGCAGAGTGGTGGCTGGCTGCTGCAGACACTCACACACTTGCACTGAGGTCGAGGGTTGTGACGTGCAGTGATTGGCATATGTGTGCAGTGTTCTTTCCTCAGCCTTCGTACCACGGAAACGAGCTCGGTGTGACATTCATGCCACCGTTTGCTGCACCCTCTCGCTGATGCTGGTACTGGATACGGCGGTATAAAAGCGGTATTGCAAGGTATGGCTTCTGTCGAGAGTACCGCGGCTTTGCTCCAGGCCGTGTTGAAAGGAAACATGAGGAGAGTGAAGACCGCGCTGGAGCAAACGTAAATGGATCACCAAAGCTATCATGCACGCCCCTCATCGCCGCTGCCTTCGATAAGAACGTCAACATGATCAACTTTTTAATTGAGCACAAAGCAGATCCCGACGGGCATGCTGCTCACGATCTACGAGTACCTTGCCCAAGTATCGACTTTAGCATCATGCCTGGAGAACGCGCACTGCATGTCGCGGTTATAGGCGAGGTGACGTCCAAATCGTTCGCTTGCTGCTGAAGCGGGGCCGCGCTGATATCAATGCCACCGACACGAGAGGCCGCACTCCACTCTTGGCGGCTTGTGCGTGCCTGAAAGACTGCGTTGAGATACGTAGCACGAGTGCTCTTCGAGGAGGATGCCGACCCGGCCATGACAGACAAGATGGGATGCACCCCTCTGCACGCCGTGGCCCATTACGGTGTTACCGACATGCTGCACAACAAAGCACCCGCTACACTGAACCTCACTTCCACGGATGGCGCAACGCCGCCCTTTATCGCGTGCGTCAACGGCCACGAGAGCATGGTATCCCGTCTGCTGTCGCTGGGGGCGATGCAGCAGCCGGACGATATTAGCATAAGCCCGCTCATAATGGCCGCGGCGAGAGACTTCGAGGGCGTGGTGCGGATCCTGCTCGACTATGGGTTGGAGGCGGTCGGGCTCAGGTCGTCGTTGCCCTTCGCTATTTTGGGCGCAATTTGGAGCTGCAACGCGAAAATCCTCCGGCTGCTGCTCGCGGTGGACGGAGAGGAGAAGCGGCCGCAGTGGGCCAACACCAGGTGTCAGGACTCGACCATGCTCCACGTAGCCGCTGGGATGAACTGCCCCCCGTTAGTGAACCTTCTCCTCGCAGCGGGGGCGGACGAGGCTAGGCGTGACTCGAAGGGGTGTATCGCTCCCGATGTCGTCGGGTTGTCTCTCGTTGAGGGGGTTCAGATTGATCCGGAGAAGGAACTCGCCATTCGCCGGATGCTGGAGCAGGGTCCAGCGTACAGAGCTCGATCGTGGGGGGTGGCCCGCTGAGAAGAAGCCGATGGCGGCAGTTGCGGCGACGATTGCGCCGTCGCCTCGTCTCCGCCAGCAGCACCAAAAATCCCTGTGGGTGTACGAATCTTCCAGCCGCAGAACGGTAGTTTTTTTGCCATGAATCTGGTTGACAGGTGAGTAAGGGTTTTCTCTCGTGTTTGTCATGTCATATTTGCCTCTTTGCGAGAACTGCTTTGTGAGTGCGCCCTGTTTTGCGCGACTCCGAATGAGGCGATGCTTGGATTGTTCTTGTTTCGTTTGTTTACACGGGCAACGGCGCGACCGAGCGACCGACCGAGGGATCGCGCGACCGAAAGCCCCGAATGCAACAAAAAAACGCCTGAACGGGCGGACAGGGGCAGAAACGCGCCAACATGGAGCCAAAACGCACCGAAATGCACCGGAACACAACATAACGCATCAAAACACAGCCGTCGTATTCACAACACCTTGTAAATGGCAAAAAAAACTTCCCTGCCAATGGCAAATATGTGTTCCATAAACTTGCACGAGACAAAATTGGGCCCGCAACACAAAACGCCGCAAGTCAAGCAATGATACACCAAGCAGTCATTTTGGTTTTGGGGCGAGGAAAAAATACCCAAACTACGGAACAAAATAGGTACTTGTACTTGGGGATTTCCTTGCTTTGTTTCCTCACTCAAATTGGGGAAGTTTGTCCAACTCGTAGTGGCATTTTCCGCGTCACCGAAGCAGGCCACGCAAATTTGTGCCGCGTCGTCACCGATAGCTTCAGAGTCGAGCAACCGCCGATCCCGAGGCCATCGGAGCAGCCGCGGCGCGAAGTCCAAAGGCCCTTAGCACAGCGTAGACCGTCCGCGGCGCTTGAAAATATACCAAGGCCGTCGCCACCCCTGTTTCTCATCCCTCTGCACCTCCGAAGATATATGAGCATCAACCAAATGACAAATTCCTTCGGACCTTCGGTGGCTGTAGCGCCGTTGCTGCTACTCGCGTGGGGCTTTGTGGAAGCGCCAGCCCACCCAAAAGATCCCTGGAGCAATATCCCCTAGCCGGTGCCGGCAAAAGTCAAACTGCCCCTAGCCGCGGCGCTCCGGGGAGGTCCCGTGCCGTCGCTCGCCTCTTCGGTTGCCATCGAGTGTTTCTTGACTTTTTGTGCGTTGTTACTCGAATAACACAATACGCCATAACTCCGGAAGACCCAAACTTGTTTTTTCGCCAAGTTCGATCAGCTTCGACTTTCATTATTCAATTACGACTTTTGATTGTTTCATTAACACGAGCCCTTAAGGCCGCGGGAGACCCTGTCCCACCTACCATCCCTGGGTTCTCGACTTACTCTAATATCTAGATATTTGTTTGATGCAGTCACAAACGCCACGTTTTATCGTGCTGCTTTTCGACCTTTCAGCTACTCCATGCCTTAGCAAAGAGAGGGTATATTTTCAGTGCTGCATCCACAGCAGCTCGTGACTCTACTCAGATTGGGTTTCCGCACTCTTTTAACTGAGGTCTGCGCCACGAGTCTGGGGTACTGCAGTGGTCGAAATTGGTCGAAACTCGGAAGACATATATTGAAACAAAATAGCAGCCCCCAACTGAGCGTTTGCGCTTGACCTGAGGATAGCGACATCTCCTCACAAGCAATCACAGCCCACGAAACTAAGTAATGCTTATAATAGTGTGTGTGAGGGTGTCGGGTGCACCGGGCAGCGGTCGCAGGCAGCCAGAAATGACTCACGAGGTGGTGATTTCGCGAGGTCGAAGTTGCCAGCCAGCATATTGCTCTAAAATCCACGATTTGGTTAAACGGCGAGTTATGCAAGCATGTACTACAGTGCCATGGCTACAGCAAGCACGAAGAAATCCACCAAAAGTTAAATGGGGCTTTCGCAGATCTTTTTTGACACTAATAATTTGAACCCGAAAAAAGTTCAGATAGAAAAAATACGTTCACGTTTGGGGTGGTCGATTATTGGGCTAACACGAAATGGAAAAAAAGGGGGGGGGGGGGGGGGGGGGCGCTGGATTCTTTTATAACTAATTTTCAAGGACGTCAGCCGTGAGTTTGACGAATTTCAGGTCAATACTCATCTTTGCAAGCTGCGTTGTTGGTACTCGTAATATACTATATGAGTGAGTTTTTATTGAGAGGTGTCTTATTTTTTGTCCACTATAATGGTAAGTATTGGTATTTATACTTTAGGTGGGGAATTTTGAGCTAGGTTCTTGTTTGCTTGTACCAGTATTGATACTCCGAAGATAGTGGATCTTGCATGTGAAAACTCTTGGTTCTACTCCAAGTCGGTTGTATTTTTTGGCACAACGCCTACTCGCACCTACTCGACACAATATTCCTTTGAGATCCTCCGCCGCGGAATACCGCGTGTTGCTACCCGCGTCCGGTGCACCCACGGTTTTGGGGCAAGTTACTTGGAATTAGAGCGGGATAATTCTTGCGAAAGGACAAGGGTTTTACTATCAGTATAATTAATTACAAGTAGTATGATACGCACTCTACAGAAATTGCCGCTTAACAGGTATTCATTTTGATCACCGCGTTTACTCTCCAGTGGTTCAACTCGTGAGAGGCTTCACCCTCGGCGACCTTCTGGACAAACTGTGGTCACAGGTGTCTACCCTTCTCCCCCCTGGCACGTGCCTCCTCTTGTTTATCGCGCATAGGGTTCAACATTCCCGTTCTTTTATCAGCTTTTTATTCTCGTCGATTTTCATCGAACTTGCTAACTCACGCTCTCGCACGTTCCGCTTGTCAAGTTGTACGCAAGAAAACGACCCTACGAGTATAATACGAGTGTGTACTCGGTGGGAATTGAACCTTGAAGAAGTAAACTTTAGCAAGCATAAAGCTCACCTGCGACACCACCGAGGACGCCGGCTAGCTTATGAGTGTTTGCGTTAATTGTGGACCGACCCCCTTCTACAATATGCTTGTACTTGCAGCGCTGTGCAGCTTCGAGTTTTACCGGCATCTTCCGTCCACAATAAACCGAGGCCAGCATGCGTGCCCCTTCCATGCCCGCTGCTTCCTCCCGTGCCAGATATTGCCGCACGGGCTAGCTGCTATTTATGGTGCTTCATCGATACCTAGCGGATGCTGCGCTGTGTTTGGCTGCCCATGGCGGGGTGGATCATGCCTTTCTAAGAGGAAATGTGTGGCGAACTTCGTCACTCGCCTTGACCCTTGTAGGTAGATTTGATGGGCATGGGTGAGCGGCTGCAGGTAGGGCGGCGGAAGCATAAAATTGCACTGAGATAGAGTGCGGCATGACTGGAGACATCGTGTCTTCAAATGCAGTGTAAGATAGGTTTGGAACTAATGTTCCCCGTCTGGTATCGTCGATACTTGCTCGGTTTTTAAGCACTGGCTATTTAGGATTTATTAGTGGGCAATTTGGACCCTGTTGTTTTGGTCAATCCCCAACACTAGCATCAAAAATTAAAACACCCTACAGGTGTGAGATCGACTATTTCTTCGAGACTCATCTTTGCAGGCTTTGTGATACTTCGTTCGCGCGTGTCATTATTGGGTATGCTAGCTTGTACCAGGGTCAACAGGGTGATGTTAGTCAATCTGCGCACGGAAACTATAAACCCGTTTTCGAGGTGGACAACTTGACGAGTGTGGAACACACAGTTTATTTTTATCATGTATATCGTCGTATGACCGGTGAGGGGAAGGCAGGGGTTTAGAAGGGGGGGGGGTTGCAACATTTTTTAGATCGCATAAATGAAGAGTATTTGCGGTATTGTTCTCCAAAAACGGTAAAAAAATACTTTATCGAAGGTAGGATTTGATCAAAAGTTGCGGCATTTTTTGTTTCTTTGGCCTTCAACGCACCGAGCATTTATCCGACGCGGCTCTATCACAAATCACGGAGCATCTTCCTTGCCAGGCACGCACCACCTTCTGCCTGCTGTATCGACGCAGCAGCACACCAACCGCTGAGGGCACACAGACTCGAGAGGTGTGGCTAGAGTATGACGCGGATGAACGGCGTTGGAGTGTGCCAGCCGGCCACCCGGCGGCCCGCTGCTACGACGGTGCGCTTTCGCCCGCTTGGTGCCGTGAAGAATGCGTAGTTCCGAAATGGATCCTGGTTAAGCTCGCGTTGGCTACGTATGGCTCTCTCATTGGGTCTTATCATGTTAAAAACCCAAATGCTTTGCGCCTGAGCACTGAAAACACTTCGAGCCCACTTTGGCAGACTAAGAACTGACTGCGCCGTGTCGTGGAACGGCCTTTTAAGTATTGGCGCCCCCTATTCCCCAGTTTCAAAGGTATTCTATGAACTGTTAGCAAACCTCCTGCTGTAGCCGTCTGCGTGTCTGCCGGATCCTATTACAAGTAACTGGAATAATAAAGGCCGTCAAGATATTTCGTATTGTAACCAAATGACGAACTCCAGCCAAGCCCAGGAAATTTCGATACAGCAGTAGTGTAAACAGCTCAGCACAGCAGCCACCAAAATACACAGCAGTGATGAACCTACTGCTCCGTACCTGGTATATCCGTCAAACAGAGATGTGCAGAATAAGAATAAACAGCGCGCACAAGAACGCACGCAGAGCGATCTGAGCGCACAAGAACGAACACACAACTGCAGAGCGAACACACCACGCCGTGTCACAACCAACAACCAGCAGCACAACGCACCCCATTGATGCTCATTGCACCGGGGGAGTGGTGAGAGCAAAATCAACACCACATGAGTGTGCGACGAGCAGACGGATGCGGGGTGTACCTCTGTTGGTTATCATGGGGCCCACAAGCCCCAACCCACTCCACAGCGTTCAACAGCAGCACACGCGGTACTGAGTGAGATATCGAGAAGAGTGAGAGCGCAGCAGAAGGGTACGGCAGCACAGCCATCGAGTCTAATATCCCCATACATCCCCATACCCAAGCTGCACGCAAAAGAGGTCACCACGAGGCAGCAAAACACCAGCAGAAAGCCAAACAAAACGACAGCAGCAGTAAGCAACAAACATCGTACGAACATTCCGGGTCCTGGGCAACAATAATGTATCTCCTATCCCCACGTACGGTAACCCCAGCCCACAACAAAGGGAACAAAGCACAGGCTGTCACTCAGCGGGCAATAGAGAAATGAGAGCAAAGTAGGCACAACAGGAAGGTACAGCAGCACAGTCCACGAGCCCGACAGCCCAACATCCAGGCTGCACACAAACCAGGGGGAGTCGAGGTCTTCGGCGTGGCAGCAACAAAAAAACGCCAGAGGCCAGACCACAAAAACAATGTTCAACAGTCTCATCCAATATCATAGAGCAACCATTTCGCCACGAGGGGAGCCGGCTTTGGCACCTTGGCGACTTGTAGCTGTGGTATTGTAGACCAACACCCAGCTGGCGACTGTTTTTACGTGCACAGCGCCATCACCAAAATGCCAACAAAAAAAATGTTGTGAAAATTCCTTCCAGAGGCTCTCCTTCATCGGAGGTGCAAACCGACTCAGAATGAGGATACACGCCAAGAGTGGGCCCAAACCTATTGTACATGATCACATACAGCAGCGCAAGCGGCAAATCAACCAGCGACATTGGTACAACAATTGCACAAATCCGCTGGGAGCGGTTAAACCACCGAGCACAGCTGTGCAAAAAGAAACCTAATGTTCACATTCTATCATTGTGCCCAAAACCCGGGACCGCGATGCATAATATCGCTGTAGTCCAGGTGGGGCAGTGCAGACAAGAAAGAAAAGATAACGAGATAAGCGTAACCAGCCTCAATCAACTCGGCAAGATGCACGCTCCATGGCTAGATATACCGTACATGCATCGTACGATAGAGCTAGTACTTAAATATTCTGAGGCTCCTGCATTGAGCTCTATAACTTACCCAAACACTGAGTTTGGCAAAAAAAAGTACTCTTACGACACTCAACGACCAAGCACAAATCCTTGACCAACGAGTAGATATGTAATATACAGTATAAAACATAAATATATCTCACACGAACACTGAACTTGACGAAAAAAAAAAGAAATGTATCTGGTACTCTTACAAAAATACTCAATGAAAAAGCATAATCCCTTCACCTACGAATAGGTACGTAATGAACAGTAGTATAAAACACTCAAACGGGATTCCGACGCCATTGGATATTGCCTCAGAGTCATCCCACGCTAGGGGTGCAGCGGAAGTTTCTGGGAAGTTTTTGAGCTCTTAACCCTAGGATAAAGCTCAATATCTCACCCGGACCATGACTTCTAAGACATTCGTTCGCGCAACCCGGCCAACATTTCTATTCGCTAGTCCAAAAAACAACCATTGTCCTCGTAAAATAATCATACCAATCGATAGTTCAACATTTGGGGAGCTCAACCGGCCGGGTATGCCTTTATTTGGCTACAAAATTGCAACCCTTACCGCGGGATGATTGCTGAGGTTGAGAAGCCCGTCCACTTGGAAAAAAAAAATAGCCAAAAAAATGCTACTGCTATCATGGCATGCGTCTGCACGGCGGTTGTATTGATCTACCCACAGCCTTGATGCTCATGGACACGGATGCTTTGCTCTTGGTAAGTTAGCTACTCTGTGCTACCAGGTATGCCATGTAAACGCCCAAACAAAGACCCTTAAAACGTGCTTACAAGTAAGTGTTGCGCGTGTATCGAATATAGAACAGCACCTACTGAACATATAACGGAGGTTTTGCCTTGGCTTGACACTGCGTTACTCGCGTAGCCGGACTGATGACTGCCGTGTTCACCGGTTACACTTGCGCGATACCCGTATACCACTATACTACTAAGGTAATCACTGCCACTGGGCAATGACTATTGACAGGTAGCTATTAATAGTCCCTACCGTAGTATGTTCATTGCTTTTTTAAGCTGCCCTTCGTTCACAAGGTGGCATTCGTACCCAACAAAACAAATACACGACACGCACTGCATAAGGCTGCATAGTGCCTCCCGGCAATTCTTAAAAACCGGCGCCTGGGCTACAGTCACCATCGACAGCAACTCACAGGAAGCTTTTGCTCAAAACCCACTGTACACCACAGACACGATGCCCGCATTCATGCTACACCCTATCTCGGGTGCCATTAACGCTTGCGCCGCCCTATAAAAAGCCACACAATTCCGGCGGCCGTTCATTCATATACACCAAACAAAAGTTTCAAAGGTCAATATGAGCGATGGAGTTCGCCACACACTTGTAAGCTACCTCATTTTTCGTCTTCGCACAAGGGAACACACGTGTTCGTAGAATAAACAGCAGCAAAAGCAGCAGCAAAAGCAGCAGCCACAGCCCGCAGCATCCCCTCGGCGTGTAGCTAGCCCCTCCGGCAATATCTGGCACAGGGAGAAAGCAGCGGGCACGGCAAGGGCACGGCCGTGGACCCACTTTGGAGTCGACAAGGTACATGTCGTCACAACAAATTAACAAATAGCTCTGATTATACACGTACTCTTGCTAACCTCTTTGGGCTTGAGAGGGGGATGTTGACGCTACAATATGACGATTACGGCATCGACCACACCAAGCAGCCCGAGCTGCTGGGGTAGGGGATGTGCCCAAAATGCAGAGTAGGAAGCTACACGACAAGGGGCTTGGTGGTACATACACTGGCGCGAACTCTTCCTAGACGCTTGACAAAATCGTACTCGTCGCTCTTCTGGTCGCTTTACATGGGTCTCAAAAGGGCTAATTACTCGTAGATTATTTGTTACACAGTAGTGGCAATTAGCCTACGGAGTCGCTGATCGGGAACATAGTCACCTATGGCGCGTATGTCAGAGCAGCACAAGGTGCTACGATCTACGATACGCTGGTGCAAGCAACGCGGCATATCGAAACCCGATTGAGTACGCGGCATAACCACAATGTCGTTTCGTCCATGAGTATTCAGAATATTTGGAACCCAGGATTGGCATACGAACGAGGGTGACGGGTCTTTGGGTTGCAATGTTCCCTTGCTAAACAAGTCCCGTGACAAGCGATCTTTTAGTGTGGGTGCACCAAAAACTTGACACGACTTACCGACGACAAACAACAACTTCGTGACACAAATTACCGACGGCAGGGCGTTTGGTGACAAAAAACTCCCGAAACATGATATTTTCACGTGACAGAATCTCGAGACAAAACGAAGCAGTAGAGCTGTCTCTTCGGCCTGTCTGTGGTGCTGGCTTTAGCAATTTAGCAAGGCCGCTGACACCCAGGCAGCCTCTGCTGCAGGCATGGAGAAGGGCGGTTGATCCCGAGCGAACTATTCAGCTATGTTCGCTTCTCTGTGGCCATATTCCATGTCATTTCGTGTCACCTCCCCCCTCCCCTCTTTGGAGCCCGTCGTTGTACGTACGGGTTGAGGTACGAGGAAACCCATACGTCCGGGGTGAGAACGGCAGTATGTGCTACGAGCATGAACGCCAACCGACGACGACATAGGCAAACAAACAACAGCAGGAGTAGCAGCAGTAGTAGCGGTAGGGCAAAACTTCTAGTACATACTGCAGCAAGGGCGGCAACAAGAACCGCACACAGCAGATAGCTCAAAGTACACAGTGCGAGTGCCGTTGTCAAGTTTAGTCGTACTTGTATCACTCTGTCCGAAAATATAACGACTGGTTGATGTTGATGTCAATGAATAAATAAATATTTCATTTAAGGTAATAATGACACATCGTACGAGGTGACGTTCTTGTGTGCTGCTGCCGCGAGACCATCGCAGCACACGGCAGATTTTACATAAACAAGGGCGAACAAGAGTGCAGGGCACAGGGGCCCTCAACACAGAGACACGTGACAACCACGGCCAGCTGCCGATCGCGCAATTGGCCGGTAGTCCGTGTTTCGGTGGGTGTATCGGAAATCGTTCGTAGTCGACCGTCGAAAAACTGACTTCTTTGTTGTCTGCCGGCGGGCTCGAAAGTAGACCCCCGATCCCGCGTGGACAACGCCTGCCAAAGACTTGAAATTTTCATTTTCCTTTCTTTTTCTTGGCCCCGTGCACCCCTACTAAAAAAGTGCCCCTGTAGTTATAGAGTTTACCTGTTTTGTTATTGTTTGCCTTGTTCGAGCTGTGCCAAGCAAGATCCTCGCACTCTCTCGTTCCTTTTGTACACCACCCAGCATCCACAACTATTACAGCCGGCCTTGAATCGCTAATACTTTCACCACGTTTCCGGAGAAGGAGCTCACGCAACCAGTCGGCCAATCCTGACTATCAGCGCATGCCTCCTGTTGATTTGACGTAGTTCAGCACCCGAACGTCACACGAGGTGCACATCATGCACGCGGGCATCCCGCTTAGAACTCAAAACTGTTGATTTTAAGAGGCTGGTTGACCACTGTAAGTGGTAAGCTGTATAACACGCACTCTACAGAAATTACCACCTCACGCGCCCTCTGAGTACAGCGGTAGATCGAGCACCCTCGTGTTTTTCGACGAACTACTTGGAAAAATGAATGAGCTTTGCAATCAGTACCAAAACATCTCGAGCATCGTACTCGGGCTCGGCGCTCTATGCATTGAAAAGACAACTCTGATGAACACGCCAGAAACATCGCTCACCTGTCAACGAGACCCACGGAGAACTTTCTATCGTTCTTCGGCCGGAAGATTCGCACACTCACTGGGGCCTTCGACGCTGCTGCTGGAGACGAGACACCAGCGGCACATTCATCGCCACAAGCACCGCCACCCGCTTCTTCTGCGGGCCACGCCCACGATCGAGCTCGGTACGCTGGGCCTTGCTTCAGCATCCTGCGAACGGCGATTTCATCCCCCCGGCTCACTGGAGGCTCCCCCCGGTGACCAAGATCCACTCCGATGGCGTCATGATGCGCCCCTGTCGGTCAAGAATCGCCTCGTCCGCCCCAGCCGCGAGAAAAACACTCACCGAGGCGGGACGGCAGAGGCCAGCGGCATGGCGGAGCAGCTGCTTGCCATCGATTGAGATCCTGGCCCAGTACGACCGCCTCACCTCTCCGTCCGCCGCGAGCAGCATTCGGAGGATTGTCGCCGATCTGGTAGAATTGGGGTTTGTAACGGCGGCATAAAGGGACTAGACACAACGTCGCCGTGCCCCCCACCGCCTTGAAACCTTCGGTAACCAGGACACGCACCACGCCCATGTGGCCTCTTACTTACCACGGCCACTTCGAGTGGGACCATGCCATGGTTCTCCTGGGGCCTCGATTGTATCGCCCCCAGCGAAAGCAGCCGGGATACCACGCTCTCGCGGCCCGCGAGACGCACCGAAAAAAACGGCGTTCTACCGTCGGTGGTGTGGAGGTTCAGCGTGGCGAGTGCTTTGTTGTACAGCACGTCGACCGATTTGGTAATACCGTGTTCGGCCACAGCGTGCAGAGGCGTGCACTTCGTTAGGTCTGCCAAGGCCGGGTCCGCGCCCTCCTCGAGCAGCATTCTCGCCACTTCCACACTGCCACTGAGGCATCCACAAGCCGCCAAGAGAGGGATCCGGCCTCTCGTGTCGGTGGCATTGATATCGGCGCCGGCCGGCTTCAGCATGCGGACGGTTTCTCCGTTGCCTCCCTTATTTAGCTGCCATATGCATGGCCCGTTCTCCAGGCATGATACCAACGTCCATGGTTGGGCATGGCAGATCGTGGTCGGCACACTTGTTGGGGTCTGCCCCATGATCGATAAACAGCTGGATCATCCTAACGTCGTCCCTAATAGTGGCGGCCATGATGGGCGTGTAGGGTAGCGCGGGAAGGCCGTTCACGTTTGCTCCAGCTGCGAGTGCAGCCTTCACTCTCCCCATGTTTCCCTTCCGCGAGCCTTCTATCAAAGCTGCGTTGTTTGGTGCACAACGATGTGCAGCAGCGCTTGTCGGCATGGCTACAGCAATGAGCTCCCTACCGTGGTTCAGAGGCTGGGAACGCAAATTGCAAGCAGATCCCACCCTCTGCACCTGGTGCTGTTGAGGGGCTCATGATTCGATTGAGGTCAAAAGAACTCTGGCTACCGCCCGCCGTGAACATCCCTTCTTTTAACTTCGAACTCCTCGAGATCTACGATCTGCGATCTACGATATACGACTGCTGACAGACTGCTGCTGATGTTGCCCCTCTGCTGTGTTGGGCATTGCCTGTCACCCCGTGCTGCTGCTGTGCTGCTGTTGCCGTCGGTGCGTGCTGTCGTGCTCTTAATTGACAATGCTTCGTACTCATAGTGAGACCATGCCGTGTAACCAGTACGATCGTCCTCTGGATGACCTATCTCGCGAACCAATACGAACACACAAGTACCTTGTAAAGATCCCGCAAATGGTACAACTCTCAAGCGTTCCGCACCGCGCGGTGGCGTGCCTATTTGTCGATATGGTAGCCAACATTTCTGCCACTTTGGTGCTGCCACTTAGGTGTGCTCTATCTATGTCGGTCAACGCGTCGGCACTAGACATACATACATGCTGAAAAAGCGTATAACCACAAACGAACATTCCTAGATTCATCTTTGGGCAGATATCTTATGGGTTGTAGTTCCAGTGTCTAGGCTGAACGTATCTTTACGATATCCTTTGTTTCCGTCGGCACCTGGTTTTTTTTGCGACGGGTGCAACGTGTAAACCTGCCAACACCACAACCACAACAACGCCACCACTGCTCAGCATTCAGCCTGGCCCGTCCATTCCCGTGCTTTCGCCTGTCGACCGACCACCTGCTGCGCGTCCATTGCTGCATCTACTCCCTTGCCTCACCTCTTCCCTCTGCCGAGGAACCGCTGAGAGAAAAATACCGAACCCTCCCCCCTCCTGCTGAAAAAAACTACAGAGAAACAGATGCGGAGCGCTGAGTATTCTCGAGCTGTCATCATTAACGCGGCCTTATTGGATGGCGTGGTCAACGGAAGCATGGGAAGAGTGAAGACTGCTCTCGCAGCCGGAGCAAACGCAAATGGATCCGCAGACCTACCCTGTACGCCCATCATGGCCGCCACCGGTCGTGACGACGTCGACATGATCAAAGTTTTAATCGAGCACGGCGCGGATCCAGACCGGCCTACTGACCGCGAGCTGCCATGCACAGGCTTCAATATTTCCATCATGCCTGGAGAACGGGCGCTGCACATCGCTGTCGTGCGAGGCAACATTAACACCGTTCGCTTCTTGCTGAAGCGCGCCCACGCCGACCCCAATCTTGCTGGCAAGAGGGGCTGGACCCCACTTTTCATGGCTACGGCATGCCTCGACAAGTACGTCGGGGTGGCGCGGTTGCTGCTCGAGGCGGGGGCCGACCCGACCTTAACTGACGAAAGCGGGTACACCCCCTTGCACGTGGTGGCCCAGCACAACATCATCGAGTTGGTCGACATGCTGTACAAGAAAGCACCCGCCGCGCTTAACTGCTACAC
The DNA here is from genome assembly GCA_012845835.1 of Undaria pinnatifida. Lineage (NCBI taxonomy): Eukaryota > Phaeophyceae > Laminariales > Alariaceae > Undaria > Undaria pinnatifida. The sequence continues at coordinate 4,202,991 of JABAKD010000015.1, read as the reverse complement.
CATCAACGGCGAAACTCCGCTCTTCATGGCGTGCTCCCGTGGCCACGTGGGCATGACCTCCCGGTTGCTGAAGCTGGGAGCAATGCAGTCGATGCCCCCGGACCATCGCAACATGTTACCGCTCGCCACAGCCGCGATTATTGGGTTCGAAGGCGTGGTGCGGGTCCTTATCAAGGAGGGGATGCAGGCGGTCGGGGGCACGGCGACGCTGCACTTCGCTATTTTTGGCGCCCTTCAAAACCGCAAGACGAAAATCCTTCGGTTACTGCTCGCGGCACACGGAGAGGAGAAAAGGTCGCACTGGGCTAACATTAAAGTCGACGGTATGCACCTGCTCCACCACGCCGCTGGCTACTACTGCTGTCCAGCCGTAGTGAACATTCTCCTCGCGGCGGGGGCGGACGAGACGGCGCTTGACTCGAAGGGACGTCTTCCTCGGGAAACCATCGGGGTGGATTTCGGTAAGAAAGGGCCTCGGATGGGACGGGAGAAGGGAGTCGCCATTCTCCGGATGCTGGAGCACGGGCCAGCGTACCGAGCTCGATCGTGGGCGTGGCCCACCGAAGGAGAGGACGGTGGTGGTCGCGGAGATGGCGGTTATGTTGGCTTTTCGTCTCCGACGGCAGCGCTGAAGCTTCCGAGTGTGCGGACCTTCCGGCCGAAGATCGATGGGAAATTCTTCCTGAGCCACTTCGTTAGCAGGCAGGTGAGCGGCGGAGGTAAGTATCTGTAGCAAGAATTGTGATACCGGGTATATCATGTGATCACGGCATGTGACACCTGTGCGTATGATGTACTGTATCCATATCCGCACATGTGATGGACAAAAATGCCTGATGTCTGATTTCGATATGAATGGTGATACAACGTGATGACATGGTATATCCCTATAGCTGTTGGGCATAATTCACACATCGAACATATCAGATCCGTATTTCGTTATCAAGATCATTCGGGGCAGATAGACGCCCGATTTTGTTTTTATTCAAGATCTAGGTATTGTTTGCCGGGTGGGATCTATATGAAACCGCCCTTACGCGCCTGTTTGTGAATGCTGTTCGTTATAAAATTGTTTTGGTGGTCGCTCGTGGGATCTTTGATGGGACCCAGGGGGCTCCCACAGGCGCCCGCGGTCGCCCACACGACATCTCACGGGATACCCCGGCATCGCAAGGGAATCATCAGAGAACCCCGCGGCATCCCACACCGGATGAATTTGCTCCCGGGTTGGATCTGTATGAAACAGCCCTTACGCGCCTGTTTGCGAGTGCTGTTCGTTATAGTATTGTTTTGGTGGGTCGCTCGTGGGATCTTTGATAGAACCCCGAGGGCTCTCGCAGGCGCCCGCGCTCGCCACACGACATCTCACAAGATACCGTGGCATCGCAAGGGAATCATCATAGGACCCCGCGGCATCCCGTGGGATGTCGTGAGGTATCCTACGGCCGCCCTTGGGACCAAGGCTATGGTAGGGGGGTACACCCAATTTTTACTCCCGGGCCAAAGCCAAAAAAGGGAATAGTACTAGAGGTACACCTTTTTTTGGCTTTTCTTGTACCCTTTATTTGCTTTAACCTGGGAGTGAAAATTGGGGGTACCCCCCTACCGTAGTCTTGATCTAGAGGTGTACCCTCTTTTGGCTTTGACCCGCGAGTGAAAATTGGGGGTAACCCCCTACCGTAGCCTTCATCCGCGGTGCCCCACGTTTTTTGCCATCATGAGAGTTCCCGTGTGAAACTTCCACAGGAACTCTCACGATATCTCCGACGGAACTTGTACGGGTGCCCGCAAGAGTTCCAATGGATTCTCGCGGTCGGAACATGGTAAAAAAAAATGGCGCGTACACATCTAAAATTACCGTTTGGTTTAAGAATTTTGGATCCCGTGTGGTACCACCAAATGTTCGGTGTGTACATTCGTTAGGGTCAGCATCCAGTGTGAGGTGGGAACCCATGAGTTTCCGCGAGTTACCGAGGGTGCGCTCACGAGTTACCGCGAGTGCGCCCGGGAGTTGTCGCGAGTGCGCTCGTGAGTTGCCACGAGGTCCCGCGAGTGTTTTCACGAGTGCCCGTGAGCACCCGCGGGCCCGCTCGGGATCACCCGCAGACGCTCACGAGTGCATGCCAAGGCCCGCCCGCTCGCTCGCCCGCCGGGAAGGAAGGAACGGCGTAGCGAGCCCACGATTTTTCTCGCACCTAACTCCCCTCGGGCCTTGGTCCCGCGAGTGACCGACAGGTCCCGCGAGCGTTTTCGGGAGACCGCACGAGCTTAGCCCTAACCCTAACCCTAATCCTAAGAATGGTAATCAGCGGTCATTTCGGATATGTTGGATTCCCGGCGAATGCCCACGGGAATGTGCGCGAGTAATACCATGGGATACCACGGGTTCCCGCGGCATCCAAGACAGGGATTTGCCGGGGTGCCCACGGGAACTTGTGGTACACTGCGGGGGCTTCGGTTGGAACCCGCATGGGGTTTCGCGAAATACTGTGGTATATCGCGGGGTCTCATATGGGCGCCCATGGCATCGCACGGGTGCCTATGGGACTTCACGCGGGCACCCGCAACCCCCCCCGAAAATATCCGGTATTGGGTATTTTGCACTTGGCGTGTATAGATCTCTTGCCTTGCCCTAACATGTCTTCTTGACAGAAGAAGTGAGTGATTCGTCGTTGTGACGGGCAGCTACCAGCGTTCCCTAAAAGGCCAGGCAGGCAACGTGACAGCTTAGAAAAGGCGAGTTCCACGTTTTTCATGCATAATATCGCGTGGGTGCATTGGGTTTCAAGTTTTGAGAGAGTGATAGGGGCACGCGATTATCCCCTGCAATTTTTTTCCCGTCAGTAAACAGCCCTTTTACTACTGCAAAGAATATTCTGCACCAACTCCAAGTTTTGTCGCCTGAAAGGTGGGCGCAATGGCAAAGTCCCGTGTTGCTGTTCGCGCGTGCAGTGCGCTCAGAAGAGCTTTGTTGTATTCTCGCTCCGACGGAGGTCGAGAACAGGGGAGATTTTGGCCCTTTCCTCGTGTTGAACCCCCCTTTCCACGTTCGTACAGGCCTTCCAAATCATACGCCGCCCTTCCCGTATCCCAAAATACTGGGGAGCCCCTACATCCAGCGCTGCGGTACACACGCATTCGTGCAGCACAATGGCCTGATTGGTCGCGACCGGCCTCTCGGCCGGCCAGTTTTCTGTTTATAAATGCCACCGAAACACGCGGCGGAGTCTGCTACCGCCCCTGCCGACCTCGAGCTCCTCATGGGTCCGGGTTAGTGTCAGGATTAATATTAGGTTTTGGGGTTTGGGCTTGGGTTTGGTTTATGGCTATGGTTGGGGCCAGCTTGGGTCTGGGTCGGCGAACGAGATTGAAAATGGACCAAGTTGACCAGGTTGCGCTGCACGAATGCGGATGCAGCGCCGCACTGCATTCGAGGCTCTCTAAGGATCTGCACCTGCCTTGCAGGGCAATACCGTAACACTAGCCCACCCTGATGAGGCGTACACGCAGAAAGATGGAAGGCTCGGGGAAACACAGGTTCACCGAGTACAGTAAAAAATGAATCCAAGATGCGGCTCCTCAAATCCCACTTCGTCACCTCCACCCTTAGAGGCTACGAAGCCTCCTGAAGAGCCGTTTAACCGGGAAAAGGAAGAAAGCGTACCCATAAGGGTCCCGAAAACGTCGGACACCGGAGCTGCAACCATACCCCTAGCAAAGGGGGGAGGAAGGCGCAAAATCATCCTTGACGCTTGCTACGATAGAGGTATACCGTTTTTTGGCGAAAACGGTTTCTGAATGACGGGCCTCCTTAACTTACTAATACTTTTTGTCGGGAAAGAAATAAAATAATAGGCCATTTTTATTTTTGCATGATTTTCGTCGTGTACCTATTAATAGGCCATGGGATTGTTTTATCCGGTAGCAGTTTCGTATATATTTTTTACTCTAAAATTGGTTTAGCCTTAGAGAGGCCTCAAGCTCCCAAATCGAGGGGTAGTATTAGAAAAAAAATGGTGCACCTCTATCGTACATCTAGTGCGCGTCCCTTGAAAACCAAAGAGCACGAGCTGGCGCCACATCCTTACCGAGGGGACGGGGTGGGGCGTGAACTCTTTTGCTGGTTACCTTAGCATTTTGACCACTGACCACGCGTCCCGTTCGAGACGAAACGCCACTGCTACTCCTAATAGAGAGACCTTCACCATCTGGGCGCTCCTTACGTTTATTCCGTATGATACATACCGGTAAAAGCATTTGCAGTCCTTGTCCCATTCCTGTTTCGGGAGCGAAAATGCGTTGTAAAACACGGAAGAACACAAGCTAGCGCTTTTCCTCAGCTAGCGGGCGGGGGGGGGGGTGGAGTGGGGGTGGGGTGGGGGTGGCTTGCGCGAAGGATCGCTCGCACCGGCCATCTGGCCACTAAAACAACCCCCCAAACAACCGCAACGCGCACACACACATATATATATACTATCACCGAGCACGCTGTATTTCTTAGAGTCGTTCATCCACCTCGGGGACTTATTTTATAAAAAACATGTATCGTTGAAAAGACAGAACACGAAAAGCTACAGTTGTCTTGTGCGTTAGTATCGGCACCCACAAACACCCCAACCACCTCCGTCAATGAGCGCGCGCGCGCGGGGGGGGGGGGGGTGACCAGCAAGCCGTACGACGCCGTTTAGCAACAAGATCGCATAATGGGACACACACCTATCCCATCTCAGGTTTGTCTATGTTAGGTGTGTGCCAAGAATCCCCTTTTTTTGTTAAATGTGCACGATGACCGCTTTCGTTAGATTTTCCCCATAACTGAATCACAGTCAGCGCCGAGTCTGGTTCCGCGTGTTATGGTGCGCATCTAGCAGCCTATTCGCCACTTCGGAGCTTGAGAGGAAAAAAATCAGGGCTTTTCAGGGGTCACGTCAAACCTCGTGGGTCGGGTCACTGACCCGACCCGACCCGCGATAATTTCGAGACGTCTCGACCTGACCCGTAAAAAGGCCTGGAAAACTTGACGACGAAAATTGACGATTAGGGCATAAGGCTCTGCTAATTGAGGGATCGGGTCGGGTCAGCTGACCCGACCCGACCCGCGAGAATTTCGAGATGTGTCGACCTGACTCGTGACCCGACCCGACCCGCGATAATTTCGGGACGTCTCAACCTGACCCGTAAAAAGGCCTGAAATTTTTGACGACGAAAATTGACGATTAGGGCATCAGGCTCTGCTAATTGAGGAATCGGGTCGAGTCGGCTTACCCGACCCGACCCGCGAGAATTTCGAGATGTGTCGACATGACTCGTGACCCAACCCGACCCGCGAGAATTTCGAGACGTGTCGACCTGACCCGTGAAAAGTCCTGAAATTTTTGACGACGAAAATTGACGATTAGGGTATCAGGCTCTGCTGGTTGAGGGATGATAAGCATTGGTGTCGGGAAACAAAATGATTGCAAGGAGGGGTGTCGTTGAGGACGGGTGCGGCATAGCGTCACTACAGTACTGCTCGCTCGCACTATTCGCAGACGCTCGAAAATGTCGCAATCACCCGTCGTTTGGGTCGGGAGTCATCCCGCGGCGGGAGATGCACTTTCGGGTTAAATGTTTTGTCTGACCGGGTGAGCTCTTCCGGCGTGGAACTCTCCTGTTCGTATGTCAATTTTACGAGCATGCCAGTAGTTGTTGTGGAACTAGCGCATGTAAACGTTGAATTTGTTTTTGCGCGAGCGAATGCCATCGAGGTAATGTTTCGGGTGATATTGTGAGATTTTGGGCTAGCTCCTCATGTTAGGAGCTCAGAAAATTCTTAGAAAATCTGCTGCACCCCCCCCGGGCCGATTCTACGATAACCCCCCCCCTAAACCAGCGGTTCTCTTTAACGAACGTTTCACGGCAGCTCGGCACGACGAAGAGGGTTCCATTAACGAAAACGTTTCGTACATTTTCTTGTTTTGCAAATGGCTATCGAGCGACGACGTCGGGGTGTCAATGGACACCGTGCTTTAGGAGATACGGCCGGGAGCTGGTTTCAAAAACCGGCGATTTCGTTAACGAAATGTTGGGGGGGCTGCCGTAGTAAGACTATAACGTGGGATGAATCCCGCGGTACATGGACCTGAAACGGGTTAAGCAGGTCCCCACGTTAGCCTTTTTCGGGACTTGGGAGGAAAAAAACGGTCGTAAAAGAAGTGACGGTCCAACGATTACGGCATTGGGCACAAAAATTTAACGGAATTTGCCAGGGTAGGAGATGTGTCTGAACTGCAACACAGGGGGCTGCAAGATACGCGTGCAACATGGCGATACTCGTGCTACTGGGCACTCTTTCCTAGACGCTTGTCAGATCGCGCGCTCGTCACTTTTTTTCTCAATGGGTCCCAAGAGGGAGAAAAAAAAACGACGTGTGTGGTGTGTGCTTAATTCACTCTTTAGGGGCCCATGTACAGCGATAAAACGAAATTAGAACTACTGCTAGAAGGCTTAGTTTGGGTAAGCTATTGGTTAACCTTTTGCAAAAGGTCAAACGGACTTTTAAATAATACCCCACTAATACCTTATCAAATGGTGTCGTCGGCAGGACCATGTTTTTTTTCTGGATCGTGGGTTCAAATCCCACATCCACCATAATAAACTTTTTCAGACTTTCCCCATGTCGAACTTGTAAAATACTCTCCCCCGTATACCCAGGACATGAAACGGCTTGGATAATTGACAGGTCCGCCCGCATATCCGGCCGACCTGCTATCCCGCCGTTTCAGCGGGGGAGAGTGTTTTAAGGCTTAGGTTGGGTATGCTATTGGTTAACCTTTCGCAAGTGGTCAAACGGACTAATACCCCACCAAGCCCTCAACACTACGGCTACATTCTATTATAGTTCATGCGGCTATCATGATACGCCACGCGCGTGTCGTGCGACTCCTTCTACAGGAGTTTGACACGCAAATCATCACGCTTTCACCTAGCGGCCCGCCTCGCTTCGTGTGGCTGGTCCCGGAATCGTCAGGCTTATTCTTAGTGTTTTTTTCCAAAAGTGTTAGAAGAGCTTGGTTGTAATATCGCTCTTATGGCGGTCTGACAATCGAGACCACTTGGCTCTTGCCTCGTCTTGGACCCTTTTGTCCCTCCCTCTACAAGTATAGATCTTCCAAGCATTGCGCCACCCAGGCCGTCTTCCGAATTCCTGGACAGTAAGTGCATGAGACCAGACCTAACAAAAAACAAAAACATTGACCCAGGCTGAGTTTCTCATTTTGGAGAGCGTACGTTCTACACGAACTTCAGTACAACGGCTCCCGGATTTCGCGCATTGCTGTAAATTGTAAACATGTGGTTGTCTTTTCTCACTACAACGTTTCTTATTGGATGTCCCATACTTCGTGCTCCTTGCTGACTCCACAGCGAGCCTAACCGTCATGCCCCCCCCCCCCCGTGCCCGCTGCTTCAGTGCCAGGTACGGAGACCAACGGTCGACGACATCAGACTACAGAGGACATTTGTGGTGTTGGTGCTGCTGATTGCGCTGTTGCGTGGGATACCCGCCGTGTTTGAAGATTGGATCTTTCCCTTTCTCAAAGGGTAACTGGTGGGGACCGCCAACTGGGGCAGGAGGCCTCATCCAATCCACCACTTGCGATAATTGGCAGCGGGGTGAAACAATGCTACAGGACACATTGTATTTTAGGAGCGTGTGGTGGCTTTCGTCAAAAGCCGACAACGGGATGACTGGTTCTACGATAGCCCCCCCCCGAAACCAGCGATTTTTCTTTAACGAACGTTTCATGGCTGCTCGACACGAGCAAGGATGCTATGCCATGAAAAAAATATTCTTCAATAGTTTTCCTGCTCGCAAAGGAGTGTTGAACGATGGCGTCGGGGTGGCAAGGGGCACCGTGTTTATAGGAGATACGGCCGGGAGCTGGTTTGAAATCCGGCGATTTCGTTATAGAAACGATGGGGAAGCTACCGTACAACGAAACGACTCGGATCTGTATCTGGTAGTGAGGATTTTTCTGCTGTCCATGCTGCTGCTTTCGGCCGTTCGTTGCGTTGAGCTGGATGTTCGCTCCCCTCCAAGTGGGAAATCTTCTGGAAACTTTTATGCACAGTTTCCGTCTAGAGCCGCCGACAGGATCTGTGTCTGAGGAAAATTTTGGAAACGCGTTGCACGGTTTTCGTCACAAGTCCCGGCGACAGGATCTATGTATGAGGAAATACGTTAGAAACATGTTGCGACTTTCGTCGAAAACCGACGATGGGATCTGTGTCTTAACAGTGAGGACAGTTCTGCTGCTTAGTTTTCCGCTCGGGCTCTTGGTCGTGCTGATTGTATCTTGCCGTTTCCTACCAAAGGAAAACCTTCTAGAAAAGTGTTGCGGCTTTCGTCAAAAGCCCCGACGAGGGGATCTGTGCCTGAGGAAATGCACTTGAAATGTGCTACGGCTTTCGTCCGAAACCAACGACGGGATCTGTGTCTCCACACTGAGGGTATTTCTGCTGTCTATGTTTCGGCCCGGGCTCTTCATCGTCTCGAGCTGGATCTTGCCCGTTCTCCCAATGGAAGGTCTCATAGAAACGTGATTGCGATTTCCGTTCAAAGCCGACAACAGGATCCGTATCTGAAGAAATGTTAGAAACGTGTTGCGGATTTCGTCAAAACCCAACGACGGAATCTGTGCACAAATAGCGAAGGGGTTGCTGCTGTCTATGCTGCTGCCCTGGCTCTTCGTTGTACTGGTTGGATCTTGCCCTCTCCTCCCACCGGGTAAAAATAGCTTAGAAACGTGCTGCGGTTTTCGTCAGAGGCTAACGGCGGGGTCTGTGTCTTAAGAAACATTTAGAAACATGTGGTTGTTTTCGCCGAAACCCGACGGCGGAATCTGTGTCTTAACAGCGAGGAGATTTATGTTGTCTACTTGCTGCTGCTTTGAGCTGTTCGTCGTGTTGAGTTTTGTTCCCGTACCTTTCCCCAGTGGAATATCTTTAAGAAGCGTCTGGCGGTTTTTCGCAAAAAGGTCGATGGCGGGATCTGTGTCTGATGGTGAGGATAATTCTGCTGTATATGGTGCTTCCTCAGGCTCTTCGTCTTGTTGAGTTAGATATTTGCCCTTTTCTCAAAGGGTGAAGTCGCTTAGAAGCAACGTGTTGCGGTTTTCGTCAAAAGCCGACGACAGAACCCGCGTCTGACAGCGGTAATATTCTGCTGCCTACGCTGCTACTTTGGGCTCTTCGTCGTGCTGAATTGGATAGTTACCTTTCTCCAGGGGAAAATTGCTTAGAAACAACGTGTTGCGGTTTTAGTCAAAAGCCGACGACGGGAGCTGTGTCTGATACTAATAAAAAATGGGTTGTCTAAGCTGCTTTCTTTGGGCTCTTGGTTGTGTTGAGTTGGATATTTCCCGCTCTCCGAGGGAGAATTGCTTGGAACCGTGTTGTGGTTCCCCTTAAACAGCCGACGACGGGATCTGTGTCTGGAGGATGGTTAAGCACCGAAATAACTCGCGTAGAAACGTGTTGCGGTTTCCGCCAAAAGCTGCCGACGGGATCTCTGTCTGAGGCGTAGTTTCACCATGCAAGAAATCGCTCAGAAACGTGTTTTCGTTTTCATCAAACGCTGACGACGGGATTTTTGTCCGAGGAGCGGTTCGACCATGGCCGCGAGCGCTGTCGCTGGTGGGAGAGATAAAGTGGCGGCAGCACAACGCCAGCACCGTGTCTGTAATGTGGATGTGTCGTAGAGGTGAAAACAAGGTTAAATGTAACTTAGACTCGTTGTTTTGCTACGAAAATGTACTCTTTGGGGTTTGGCGCTTAACCGTAAATAGGGTTGGTGGGTTTTGCCTAAAATTTCCCGGTGGGGTGACGTGTTTGACCGTAAATTAGGTTGGCGTCGTAGGTGTTCGATTATAATGTCCTCTTCGGGTGTAGTGTTTAACCGTATCATTCATTGTCGATCTTCAAGCATGTTCCAAGCATTGGCGCCTGCACTGCTTTGCGACGCCGGTGAATTTCAGCCTATCATTGCGTGCGCGCTCAATATATTTGTCAGTGTATGCCTGGGTGTGCTGAACTGCACCCGCGTGCGTCTAAATCGATGCCAGTGGTGTACCGCGCCGTCGTTTGTTTTCGTCGTTTGTTTTCTGATCGCGTCCACCCCACTTGATAAAAACGAGAGATAATCTCCACCTGTAAATGATGTATCAGGTATCTGGTACATGTAATATAGTTTTTTAGTTTTAACGACCCCCCCCCCTCTTGAGGTGCATTGCCAGGCTTTGACGAAAATGTCCCCCCGACGTGTAATCAAGGAAGAAAAAGTTCTCCCCTAGGGCGAAACGTAGCTTTCTGACGAAAACGTCCCCTCTAATGAATGGATTGGCCGGGCTGGCCGATTTCGTCCCTCACAGCGCCCCCCCCCCCCCCCCCCCCCCCAACCTTGCACACCGGAATCTTGTTTATCCAGTCGATGCTAGCACTCTTATGCGAGAACCTAACTCCCAAGGTCCCTACATTGGAAGTGACTGGTTCTACGATAGCCCCTACCAAAACCTGCGATTTTCCTTAAAGAACGTTTCATGGATGTTCGACACAAGGAAGGATGCTATTGAAAGAAAAGTATCCATATATTTCCTTGTGCCGTGCAAAGGTCTAACGATCGACGACTTCGGGATGTCGAGGAGGACACGGTATTTCAGGAGGTACGACCTAGGGCAGCTGGTTTTGAAACCGGCGACTTCGTCACAGAAAACGCTGGGCGGGGGGGCTACCTTAGAACGACTCTAACCAAGCACCTAACCCACAAGGTTCCTTCCTACACTGGAAGTCCGCCTTACCTTACATGTGGTTCTTAGAAGGGACAAGTGCTACTACGATAGAGGCGCCCCACTTTTTTTCTCAATACTACCCCTCACTTTGGGAGCATAAGACCTCTCCCGAGTCATCCCACGGTAGGGGTTGCAGTTGTATGATTGCGCCAAAAAGTCCATGGTCGATTGAGTTCCTCATGTGAGGAACAGCCGGTCAATGAAGCAATTTCACGAGTCCTTTTTGTTTTTTGTAGGACTTGAAGGTAAAGACGCTTGGTCCCGGGTTGTGCGAACGAATGCCTTCGAAGTCATTTTTTGCGTGAGACATTGAGTTCCTCATGTAAGGAGTGATGAGACTTTCGGCTGCTGCAACCCTACCGTGGGATGGCTCTCCCAGAAAACTGATTTTGGATCTGGAAAATATAATTGCTATATACCTTCCGGATGAAAAATCCCCATGGCCTAGCACTAGGTGTACAACGAGAATGATGCAAAAAAAAAAAAATGGTCGATTTACGACAATTTTGGACTAAGGAGCCCCGCCATTCAGCTTTTTTTTCTTCAGACGAAAAGTGCTACCTCTGTCGTAGAACGAGTCAAGGGTGCAGCTCGCTTTACGCTTATTTAGAGCAAACGATGTCTGCCTTCTAGGTGAAGACCCGACGTGGTCCGTCCTGGCATTGTGGGTATGCGATGGCACAGCAGTGCTAAGGGCTACTGCCATGCATGCTGGCAGTGCCCCCCCCCCCCCCTCCGGCGCCCGTGTGGCACAACAACAGAGAGTAGGACTCACATGGTAGGAGAATGTGAATACACAAGGAGGCGTTCCGGGATGCGTTAGAGGAGGAGATGAGGAAATTAGACGTATGTGACATGGAGGAGTTTGGCAGACGGGAGAGTAGCGAGGAAACGATCGCTATCCTAGGAGATAGGTGGTGGCCGCAGACGGCGAATCAGGACGGGGATTGGATAAGCAAATAGTTTATATGTAATATATGGAAAAGCGTAATGCGCGCCCAAATGGTGGAGGTGTCTCTATTAGGAGTAGGAACGGTGCTCCGTCTCCAAAGGGGTGTGCGTGGTCAATGGGTCAAATGACTAAGGCAAGCAACAAATGAGTACGCCCCCCCCCCCTTCCGTGCCTTTTCTCGATCAGTCGAGCTGGCCCATCGCGCCGCCACCCTCTATCTTGGGTTCCGTAAGCCAAATAGGTCTCGGCGTTGTTTCGCCTTTGCTTTTAGCATGTTTATACCGTATAAAACGTGAGGCTATACCCTGGCATGGGACAGCGCAGGGCCCCGACCATTTTTTGTTGTGCAGGTTGTGTTTTCGGGCTGTGTGGGTTCAATAACGTTTTCACCAGGTACCTGGCACTGATTACGGTAAATTCCTCGCGCCCTTAGGGCTTCTGACGACAGGAGCGAGTGGCCATTCCCCGAGTAATTTATGCGGGAGGGGGGGGAAGGGGCATAAACATACCGTCCATTTGCGTCGTTTGCGGGGCAATGTTTTTTATACCAGTATCTTCACACAAGGTTTGTACGTTTGTCTTTTGGAAAGGAGATAGTAGTCGGTACTCGTGGTCAGTATGCACGGGCTCTGAGTGTGCTGGGCGCTGGCTGGATGCGTTTGATGAGCGTTTTTGAACTAACGGCGAAAGACCACAGATAGATCCTACCACAGAGTAGTGCATGAAACAGCAATCAGAATGAGCCCAGTCAAAAAAAGGTCTACTGATTGTGTGCTTCGGAAAAAAGGACCAAATAAAGCTATAGTGGCTACAAAACAAAAAACGGGGACACCCTGTCAAAGGGTAGTGTCCAGCAGTCCAGCAGCCCCCTCTCTGTTGCATCCAAAGTTGCACACCATATCTGTGCGGTGGGGAGGGGGGAGAAGAGCCTGCGTGGTGCGCTTGAATCTGAGGTACTAGTAGGGAGAGGGAGAAGGGAAAACAACAAGTACAAGTGCAAATATAGTACAATACCGGAAGATGGGATGAGAGCAACACAAAAACAAGTGCATCCGTGATGGTCACGTGTGATGGGGAAACGGGAAAACAATCTGGTTACTTTCAGCTGGTTATTTTAATGGACTGGAAGTACTAAGGTCCCAGCATTGAGACGCGGGATGGGAGAAACTGTGTGCGAGCGTCGAGATGGGATCAGGGAAAGCAACTGGCCAGGCAATGGGACGGGAAATAATATAATAACTCGGGAAGGGGACAGTCTTAAGTTATTGGGCGGGGACACAGACATAGTGTCCCCTGGAGTGGATTGGAAACCCGTTGTGATCTCACGCGCAGGTTTTTAGTCCTGCCGACGACGCCATTTCTTAAGTTATCGGGTGGGGGCACAGAGTGTCCCCTGCAGGTCTGCCTATTGAGCAGGTCCTCGGTGAGTACTCACTTTCTTAGCCGTATCGTAGAGAAGCAGCTTGATTACTTCCACAGAGCCCTGGGCAGCAACTGAGAGCCGAGGCGCATGCCTCGGTTCCATTCCCTGACTACCCCGAATAGATAACGCCAATCTATCATGCGAAAACGGCCAATTTCCTATCAGAATTATTAGATGATTGCAGGCCTTTCAAGGCAGTACCTTACCAGCAGGCAACGGGATGGCAAAACACTCTAGACGGGAACAAAATACCTTACGGCGGGACGGTAGACGGTAGACTGTGAGAGCAAAAGCCAAGGGCGGTAAGGGTCGGAAAATCGCGGTCGGGAGTCGGGAACGAAATATCACACGGTTTTCCGTTCCCGTCCCGTCCCGTTCATCCCATTTTCTTTCCCGTTCCGACCCCGTTCCCTCGCGTGCCCCCCCCTGATAGGTAGGGAAGCATCCATTATGCTCTTTTTTTTTCGTTTTATGCCGCTAAAAATAGCTAATTATTATGCTGTTTTTTATTCCACTTTGTGATGTTTATGCACCCGTTATGCTACCTTGTTTTGGGTCAAATATGCTCATTCTTGGCGCCTGTACACACATATATATGCTCGTTTTTTGTTGTTATGCTCCTAAAGTAGCATCCACTATGCTTTTTTTTTCGCTTTTTTCGCCGCTGTTAATAGCTTAAAATATACCAGAGGTACGTTTTTTTTTATTCCGCGTTATGATGTTTTTGCACCCGCTAGGTGCTTCCACCTTGTTTTCGACCAATTATGCTCATTCTTGGCGCCCATGCTATTGCTGTGTATTGTGTCGCCCATTTAAGTGCAATTTGTTTCTGTTTAAGCGAACATGCTCATCAAGTGCTCTCCAGAAATCGCGTGCCAGAGCGCTCGGGGGGCGTGAAATAAATGCCTCCACAGCAATCAATGAGAGGTTATTAGTACATCTTATAGCGCTCAGATAATTATTGGTGTGCTAATTGGTTATACATGATAGGTAACATGATACAATGCCATTTTATATTAGGTTTTGATTTATGAAACTTACTAAAGACGGGCGATCGATTTAGCATGCAGCCTTCAAAGATAACTAACTATCGAACCTAAATTAATCGAACTCACAGCTGACGACGTCGTTGCAATATTTTTATTACATGCTCTCCACAGCACCCCTAATGCCTCATATGCGTATATACTGGTTGGTGCATCTGAAGGAGGATATGTCAGTCTTTGGAATGACATTCGAAGGGTGGTGAAAGGCTGCTCAGAAGGCCGGCAGATGGTTTCGACGGGTAGAGGAGGGAGTCGAGTTGTTCATGCGGAAATGGCATGGGACGGAGAGACGCAAAGTTGCAGAGCGACACGCAAAGGCCGCGGCAGCGCTATCCACCGTCGGCGTCTCTAAGCGGCCGGGGGGAGGGGAGAGGGGGGGAGGGGGTAGGGGGGGAAGGGGGAGGGGGGGAAGGGGGAGGGGGGGAGGGGGGGAATGGGGAGGGGGGGGGAGGAGAGGGGGGGGGAGAAGGGGGGGCGTCCTGCCCAAGAGACTGAAGTATGGGTCTGGCCACCATCGTCTTGAAGTTTGTGGGCCCTTGCAATGGCCGTCACAAGTTAGCGTAAGGCCGCACTGACTTCTTCGCCTTGTTGCGTTTTCTCCCCAGTGTCATTGATGCACTTGGTACCCTCTATGAGCCCAATTCAAAAAACAAACAAGCACTAGTCAGTTCCTAGGGTCTGCTAGAATGGCGTTTTTTCGTTTCTTCTCTTTTCCTTCCCTTGCTTCCTATTCTTGTCTTGTATTTTCTTGATTTTCTTGTCCTTCTTTCCTTTCCTTTCCTTTTCGCTTTCTTTTCTTTCCTTTCCTTTCATTTCTCTTCTTTTTCTTTTCTTTGTTTCTTTTTTCCAATTGAGTTGCGTCTGACGTGCGTATTCGTGGTGATAGGTGTACTACGTGTAATATATACGTGGTAGTCTTTCCTGGGTGGCAAGCGATATCGTCGGTTTTTCCTGGCGCGAGTATAGGGGGACGTATGCACCAGTATGGACCTGGCACATCGTAGGCTGCCTCCCGATTTCACATTTCATATGTTTCTGACGGAGGCATGAACTGCGTCAGCTGTGATATATGTCTGTAACACCTTTGGTGTGAATGTGTTTTATCCCTGGGGGATTTCTCAGCTCCAGAGCGACTGGAGCCTGTCCTGTGACCCCCACGGACTTGATTATGCGAGTTAATGTGAGAACAACAACAATGTCAACAAGAACAACAACAACAACAACCACAACAAGAACAACAACCACCACAACAAGAACAACAACCACCACAACAAGAACAATAACAACAACAACAACAACAACAGCAACAACAACAACAACAACAACAACAACAACAACAACAAGAACAAGAACAAGAACAACAACAACAACAACAACAACAACAACAACAACAACAACAACAACAACAGCATACTGTGGAATAATCAGCGCATGCGACTGATTCTACGACAGCCCCTCCCAAAACCAGCGATTTTCTTGAACGAGCATTTAAAATTTTTCATGGCTGCTCGACACAAGGAAGGACACTACCATTGACAAAAAGTATCCAGATATTTTCTTGTGTACAAACGTCTACTACTGGTAGAGTCTATCGATCGATGACGTCGGGGAGGGTGTCGAGGGACACCGTGTTTCAGGAGATACGACCGGGAGCTGGTTTTGAAACCGGCGATTTCGTTGAAGAAAAGTTGGGGGGGCTACCGTAGAACGACTCATTGTTAAGGTTATTAGTGGGGTATTAGTCCGTTTGACCACTTGCAACTGGTTAACCAATGGCTTACCCAAACTAAGCCTTATAACACTCTCCCCCCCTGAAACGGCGGGATAGCAGGTCGGCCGGATATACGGCGGACCTCTGTCAACATCCAAGCCGTTTCATTTCCTGGGGATACCGGGGAGAGTATTTTTCAAGTTTACCCATGGGGAAAATCTGAAAAGATTATTATTGTGGATGGTGGGGATCGAACCCACGACCCAAGAAACCCATGTCCTGCCGACGACGCCACTTGTTAAATTAATAGGTGAGGGACACAGAGTGCCCCCTGCAGGTCTGCCAATTGAGCAGGTCTTCGGAGAGTACTCACTTTCGTTCCTTCGTAGAGATGTAGCTTTATTCGTTTCCACCAGAGCCCGGGATAGCTTCTGAGATCGGAGGCGCGTGCCTCCGATCTAATTCCTAACTTCCCCGAATATAAACCGCCAACCTTATCATACGAAACCCATCCAAATGATCTCAAATTCGGATACCTACAGGCCTTTCGAGGCCGTATCTTAACATCATCATGTATGCTGTTTTAGGCTTGTTATTATGCTAATAAAATTGGTTATGCCAGCAATCAAAGCAGCAATTCAATTTATTTTAATAACCTAAAGTATAAATACCAACACTCACCATTGTTAGATATAGTGGACAAAAAGTAAGACACCCTCCCAATAAAAACTCACTCATCATATAGTAGTATATTACGAGTACCAACAACGCAGCTTGCAAAGATGAGTATTGACCTGAAATTCGTCAAACTCACGGCTGACGTCCTTGAAATTAGTTATAAAATAATGCGTTTCACTATGATGCTCAAGAAGTCCAATCATATGCCAAAGTAATTGCCAGCATGATGGATGCTTGTTATAAGGTATGTTAGTGGGGTATTAGTCTGTTTTGACCCCTTGCAAAAAGTTAACCAATAATAGCTTACCCAAACTAAGTCTTATAAAAACACACTCCCCCCCTGAAACGGCGGGATGATAGCAGGTCGACCGGATATACGGGCGGACCTGTCAATATCCAAGCGGTTTCATTTTCTGGGGATACCGGGGAGAGTATTCGTCAATCAATCAAGTTCGACATGGGGAAAGTCTGAAAATGTATTATTATTATTGTGGATGGTGGGATTTGAACCCACGACCCAAAAAACCCATGGTCTGTCGACACAATGTTAAGGAATTAGTGGGGTATTAGTCCGTTTGACCACTTGCAAAAGGTTAACCAATAGCTTACCCAAACTAAGCCTTATAACACTCTCCCCCCCTGAAACGGCGGGATAGCAGGTCGGCCGGATATACGGGCGGACCTGTCAATTATCCAAGCCGTTTCATTCCCTGGGGTACCAGGGAGAGTATTTTCAAGGTCGACATGAGGAAAATTGTGGATGGTGGGGATCGAACCCACGACCCAAAAACCCATGGTCCTGCCGACGACGCCATTTGTTAAGGAATTAGTGGGGTATTAGTCCGTTTGACCACTTGCAAAAGGTTAACCAATAGCTTACCCAAACTAAGCCTTATAACAACAACGCCATTTGTTGAGGTATTAGTGGGGCATTAGTAGTCCGTTTGACCACTTGCAAAAGGTTAATTAACCACAATAAATAAATAATAGCTTACTACCCAAACTAGATAGAAGAGTAGATTTAAAGCCTTATAACATGCTTTCTTGCCCCTGAACAATGTCCCACACACAGAGAATAATAGGGACAGCTTACGCTATTATACCTACAATGGGACCCGAAGGGTGCGCCAGCTAGCGTTGGGCTGCGAAAGCAACTGAGTTAAATCGACACACGACGCGTATGTATGAAAATACGTGGAAGGAAGTAAGTGTGGTGAGCTAAAGCTTTATTTTTCCCCATCCGCCGGAGAATAATAATTAAAAAAAATAAAAAATAGGACCTACCTCTCGTCGACCCCTCCCATTTAAAAAACTCACCCACATAGTGCAGTATATTACAAGTATCAACAACGCAGCTTGCAAAGATGAGTTTTGACCCGAAATTCGTCGAACTCACACGGCTGACGTCCAAAATATTTTTAGAAAAAAAGGGTACGACGAGTCGTATAGACTAGACAACCTACAACCTGCGATAAGGTCGTTTGCCTTCCAAAATAGAAAAAGAAAAATGAAATGGCGGAGTTCCAAACGTTTATGCCTGCCTTGTGCAAACGGGGACGTATTTTAGGCATATTTTCGCGTTCACGCGTGTTTGGGTGCTGCTGCTTGACTTCCTGCTGCGTGTGGACGCCTAACGGGTGATCTCGATCCCACACCCACCGTGGCCTCGACTCCATACACTCGCGCCGGTTGCACCCTTGCTGGTTCAGCGCGAAATCTGGAAGAAGTCTGCTCTCTTGCTCTCTGTTGTGGAAGCAAGCTCCCCTACTTTCGGCCCTCATTCAACGTCGCACTACAACGACGTTGATACAACATCAACACCTGCAATTTCGGAGCACAACAGGCATGCCAATCCCACGCCCACGCCGGGCGATGTGCCTGCTGTGCATCGCCAGCTGCGAATCCGTGGCCTCGAGCTTCGGAGTGGGGGCGTTCTCCTCCACCGTCGGCATGGCTGCCGGAACAGTGGACGGTAGGGTTGGAAGCTTCGTCCGCGGAGGTGCCAGCGCACACAGCCGCAGCGGCGGCAGCAACAGCGGTAGCAGCGGCAGCGGCAGCGGCAGCGGCAGCGGCAGCGGCAGCGGCAGCGGCAGCGGCAGCGGCAGCCGCGGCGGCAGCAGCAGTAGCAGGAGCAGCTTGAGCATAGCGAACAGCGGACTCCAAGATGGTGGAAGAAAGAGTCTGCTTGCGGCCCAAGCTTTGGCTGACTTGGAGAAGGTGCAACCGGTCGCGGAGCCGACGGTGGAAGAAGACGAGCTGGGGCTTGCGGGAGCTAGAGATGCGGAGGATGATTTGTCTCGAGCACCAGGGGTATCGCTCCCGACGCCGACTGGGGTCGGCGGAGAGCCGGAAGGATCGCCTCGCAGGCTACCTTCCATCCAGGATGGTGAGTGGGGGGGTTGTTGTGTGGTGTGCTGGTGGACGTGGTGGAATGGTGGCGGTGGTTGGTGTTGGTTTGTGGGTTGGTGTTCGTGTTGGCGTTTATATTGGTGTTGGCATGAGTTGTGTTTATGCTCTTCTTGGTGGGTGTTGATGTAGCACCACACGCACAACAGACACCAGTAGAGCATGCCAGTACCCACCAGGTACCTGGTACAGCTTTGGCACTAGTACAAGTAACTAATTAGCTATTAAAACAGACACACACAGGAAGCAGTAGAGCATGCCAGTACCCACCAGGTACCTGGTACAGCTTTGGCGCTTATACTAGTAACAAATTGCAAAGATGAGTATTGACCTGAAATTCGTCAAACTCACGGCTGACGTCCTTGAAAATTAGTTTAAAAATAGGTATTCGTACTACGTTTCAACAGCAGTAGTATCTTGCAGCTCGTATCTTGTACCTGGTATGCATCTAGCACGACTATCGACGAATGCTGCCCGTTGTTCGCTCTTTGGTGTGTTTATAGATCGTATGCAAGGGTATAGCAGTACAGGACACCTACATGCCAGGCACGTTTAACACTATTAATAATATGAAAGGTACCATTAATACGGGCATACTGGCACTTCGAAGTACATGGAAGGCAGGCTTTGTACGTAGGAATCGCAGGAAATCAAGAAATTCGGGAGCCGTTGTACTGAGATCAGTATACAACGCACCAATTCCCTAGTAAAAGATCCAGGCTGGGCGAGCTTTCCTGTTTGTCACTGCCGTCCTATGGGGACGTTCGCGTGTTTCTGCGGGGGTATACCCGGGTGCAACCAACGACTACAATACTCGTGTGATAGGGGTTCGTTGTATGGTGCCCCTGTCCGCTCTTGGTGCAGCTTGTTCGGAATATACAAAATAGTATTCCAGTACAAGATACGAAAAAAAACACCTGGCGCATAGTTCGGTCGCCCAGGCGCATAGTCCGGTCGCCCAGGTGATCCAGTGATTTCCCTCGATGGCTGCTACAATAAACGTTGGAGCTGGAGTTCGAATCTCTCGTGGATCGGACTTTAGCGTTTGTTTGCGAAAATGGAAATAAAAGGAATCAACTGCTGAGAGCGCCTACGTAGTAGCATGGGTAGGCGCAATTCGATGCCCGTCGACGAGAGAATAAAAGGACGAAGTCTTCTCGGGATAAAAACGAAGGCGCGTACCATATGGGGGAGGGGGAATAAGAGCCTGTGTAGTGACCGTGGATCTGAATTACGTCTAGGGAGGGAGAGAGAAAAAAAAAGTGCGAAGATAATACGAAGTTGGGATGAGCAAATTAAATAATCATGCTCGCGGGGAATCAAAGGGAAACGTGAAATTCCGATGCAAGGTACTGCTCAGTAGTGTGGACGTGTGGAAATCTGCCTGCAACCTAACCTGTCGCAAGTGAGACCCCCAGGCTTGGCGTTCTTCTCTTTTTTTTTTTCTGTAAATAGAGTGTTTGCGAAAAGCGTTCTTCGTGAAAATGCTTTTTCAACCCCCCCCCCCCCCCCGAAGGTAGGATTTGCGTTTTTTTTGTTTGAAAAACACAAAAAAAAGTGCGTAAGCAAAGGTAAGTTTTGATGAAAAATTGCCGTACTTTTTGGATTCTGTTTCATTGGCGTACAATGCACCGAGCATTTGCCCGACGCAGCTCTAATCACTAATAAGGGAACATCCTCCTTGCTTGGCACGCACCACCAGCTGCCTTCTGCTTGCTGTATCGACACAGCACAACGACCGCTGCGAGCACACAGACTCCAGATATGTAGCTAGAGTATGCGGATGAGCGGCGTGGGGATGTGCCGGCGGGCCACCCCGCGACCCACTGCTACGACGGTTCGCTCTCGCCCGCTTGGTGTCGTGGAGAATGCGTCGTTCCGCAAAGCTCCTTGTACTCGTGCTCGTGCGCTATGCTGGTATCATAGACCGTGACAACAGGGGAGCTCGTGCATCATTTAGTTTCCACCACACACCTGATGGCAGCAGCAGCAGCACACGACGAGAAGAATGCAAAGCCGGTCCCAAATTTAAAAAGTAAAATGGAAGCTGCTGTTGCTGTTGCCGGTGCTGGTGTTGGTGCTGCTTGTTTTTGTTGCTGAAGCGGATGCTGGCGCTAGCATCCCACCACTGCTAGCTGTGCTGCCGCTTGCTGTGTTGATCATGCATGCTGTGGTGGGATAACGGCGGCGGCATTGCGGTAACCTCTACCGCCGCCGCCGCCGTTGCTTGGCTGCCGTCGCTACTCGTACGCTGCTTTTTTATTGTATTTTTTGTGCTTCTTTCCCATGTTTATTTTGCCTTGTTGCTGCACATCTCAACTTCCCCCCTCAATTTTGGAGGCGTCGTCCTGCTGGATTTTGTTTAATTCCAACGCCAACACGACAAAATCATGATGGGAAGGGAAGGGAATTCACGTTTGGTAGCGGAAGGACAGTATTTTTCCGAAGAACGTTTTTCGCAAACGCTCTTGTGTCAACCGTTTTGGACTTGAGCTGGAAAGTAAATTCGAATAATAAAAACAAGAGGTGGCTGCATGAATCAATAGATAAGTAGTCTGCACCACACGGACTTGATTATGGCGATGATGAGCTAAATGTGACAACAACAAGTACAGATTCTCCGATTTCTGTACGATTCCTAAACACTAATTCCAGCGGTGGTATTTTATGAGTTAATGTGGTAAACCTAGTTCGCAACAACAATAACGCCGGATTTTTTCGAAACAAAGTTCCATCGGTAGGGGCGGGGTTCGGGTTGTAGGCTTAGGGTCTGAACAAACGTTTTTGGGCAGTTTTGGGAAACCTTCTCATGTTCCTGGAACCACACGCGGACCTCACCAAATTCCCCGATTTTGATACTTTATCCTAGACACTAATCCTACGGTGTGGTATTGGTGGCCCGCGTGAATGCAGGTTCTTGCGTTTCCCAAGTTGTACGTAAGTTTCTTTCCAGGTACCACTCTGTTGGAAATGTATGGACGGTTTGGGTGTTAATTGTGGGTATTCATACGAATACTAAAATGGTTCTGGCATTTCCGGACAGAGTGGTACGAGTCAAGAGGCGCAGGCTATCCTGTCGTTGCTATCTGTTTGTGTCGCGACTACGTTGGCCGGTGTTGTTTGTGCGCGCGCGGGGTCGGGAAAAAACTTGAAGAGCGCTAAAATGTTGGGTTGGAGGTGTCTGCTTTTGGAGTAGGGACGACGCTCCGTCTCGAAAGGGATGCATGGTCAATGGTGAAATGACTAAGGTAGGCAGCAAAGGACCCGACCACGAAACGCCCCCTCCCGCCCCCCGACGAAACGCCGCCCCGTTCCTCTGAACCAGGCGTGAAGATGGAGCTCGGCAAGTATAAGGCTGAGCCTTTCGAGGAGGGCACTTTCCCTCCGGGCTACCTCTATGCCCTTCAGCGACTAAGGTCGGAGGACGAAGACGAGGGCAGCTTTGGTGCCGCTTTCATTTCGCTGAGGGCCGGTGAGCAATAAGTGTGTATTGCTTGGGGGAAACCTATAAGAAACAGTGTAAATAGAAAGGCAGGCTGATATTTACACGAAAATAAGAAAACCGAGAGCGGTTTTACTGGAGTTAGTGCAGAACGCACTCTCTTCCAAACAAGGAAGCCAGCCTGGGTCAATGTTTTTGTTTCTTATCACATGTCCTGTGCTGTAGTATTTTTCATTCTACCACCCCAGCCATACTAACCCCTACCCCCAACCCTAACCCTATGCACGTACGTGTAGGGTTAGAGTACCCTAACCCTTACCCTTTCCCTTACCCTATCCCTAACCCTACCCCTAAGGTTTTCAGGTGTGCACGCGTAAAGTTGATTAGCGATGTATGTATGGCAGGACTGCCCCTGCCGACCTTGTGCCGACCTCGGGCGCTCAAAGGGTTAGGGTTAGGGTTAGGGTTAGGGTTAGGGTTGGAGTTAGGGTTAGGGTTGGGGTGAGGGTTACGTCGGAGCCGAGTTGCTCTGGGCGGCACACATGTCGTTTTGTGCCGACCTGCACATATGGAGAGCCGCCATGCATATGTCGCTAATGAAATCACGTGCAAATCTGAAAAACCTTGCACGTACGTACAAGAGTATGGTTTTCGATAACATTATTTGAAATGTTCTATAGTAAGCATCGCTGCCGAGAGTATTAACTCCAACCCGCAGTCGTAGCGCGTTGTCTCCCTTCAGCCTATAGCACTTCACCCACGTTTTGGCAGGGCGAAGTACGTGGACTTATTTAGGGGATAT
The DNA here is from genome assembly GCA_012845835.1 of Undaria pinnatifida. Lineage (NCBI taxonomy): Eukaryota > Phaeophyceae > Laminariales > Alariaceae > Undaria > Undaria pinnatifida. The sequence continues at coordinate 4,179,705 of JABAKD010000015.1, read as the reverse complement.
TTTTTACGGCACTAAGGGGTTGACGCCGCCATTCTCGCGTGAACACCCTGGAGCGCGTGGGCGAAGTTCACCTCTCTGAATCATTACTTCCTATCCATCGGTGTTTCTAACCAGCCCGCTGTTGAAACGCCATAGTTGCGCCTTTTCTTTGGCGTCGAAACCCTACACACATCAGACGTATCAGATCCCTTTTAATGATTTATGTTTTCAGGGCAGGCGGATCCCTGGTATGTATCATCTGCTTGCCCAATAGGACACGCTTCCGGGTGAGAGCCGGCTAACCTGGAGGATCTACTTCGTAGCACTTTTCTCTTGAGTTGGATGTGTTCTACAAAAATCCTTCGCATAATTTCATGACGATAGATAGAGGATCTAGATGATCTATATGATCTAGATTGTGATCTGTCCGAAACCCGATCCCTGCGATTCCTGCGCGGACGTGCGCAAGAGGACGCTGGAGCAGCGAACGATCGACCCCCCACCCGTACTGGCCATTCTTCCAACCCACCGACGGCCCATTTTGTTTTGGGACTGCTGTAGCGCATAGAAGTGTTCGTCGGGTTTCGCGATTGAATGCCTTCGAAGTCATGCTTCGGGCGAGATGTCGAGCTAGCTCCTCATGTTAGGAGCTCAGAAAATTCTTGAAATCTTGTGCGCCCCTACCGTGGGATGACTCACCCGCCTTCCTTCACGCCCCCTGGTCGCTTTTCGGACGTACGTACGGCGAGGGCAGCGAACGATCGGGCCCCCACCCGTACCTGGAACGTGGGCAAGCCTAACGCGAATTCCATGATGTCCTTGGCCCGCTTCAAACTGTGGTGGATGATGCCCAAACACACCACTAAGGCTAGCGAGGTGCCGCCGGAGACGCAGATGATGCTCACCAAGCTCCCCATCGGTGAGGACGGGGTAGAGGAGAGGTTTGCCGTGTCGGGTGGGCGGGCGGCGGTATGCTAAGGTTCCCTCGTCATCGTGTGCGTGTGCTTATTTTTTTTACGTCCTTGTTGTTTTTGTATTGCTTGTTTGTTTTATCTTTTTTCGGCAGACCCCGAGACAGGAGTCCAGCTGTACGGACTCTTCATCCCGCTCATCGACGGCCAGGCCAAGTGCAGCCTCAAGGTGTGGTAATGGCCGCGGGAATTACCTCTCTTCCTCTACCCTGAGGGCTTCGGTGCCTCGTTGTCGAGCGTTTCAAATTGAACGCGCTTTTCTTTTTTGTTCGTGGGAACCTCGTGGAATCCGATGGTAACTCTGTAATTTATAAAAGACCTTTATACTTTTTTCGTCTAACTTGTGGGAATGTCACACACTTTGTAGAAGGCTCATTTCTTTTTTCTCGCAGAAGCGAGGTTAACCCCTTGAGAAATCCTCAAAACTGGGCTAAGTTGTATGCACTGTTGTTAAGGCTGTATAGCCCTTGGTCCGGCTTCGACAAAATGGTCGAAATGTAATTTGTTGTATACCTCTTTCGAATTGCGTTGTATATTATCATTTTCTGTGGCTTGGGAGGGAGAGCAGCTGGCTGACATGCCTACCGCAGTATCCAACTCTGCCTCATACCCGCATGTCTTTGCCCATAAGCACATCTCCCTCTTTCCACTGTCTGGGTTCTACTGTGCGAATTCTCGGACGACTGAGACACCGAATGGTCCAACACCATTGACTCCTCCACGCAACTCCTCCGAGAAAACGTATACCGTGATATAAACCCTCGCATGCCACTGAAAAAAAGAAAAGAAAATAAGTACATATACCCTCAGTTACACGAGAAGAGTACCGACATCCTCGTAATATCTCCGTCCCGTCACCATCGAAAGAACAAGGGTGGGTGGGCGGGAGAAATAACGAATTATCTGGTCCAGTGAGCGACCTCTGTCCAGTTGTAAACAACAGCTCTGTCTGTTCGCGTGTTCTACCAGTCTGCCAGCACCATTGCCCCGTGCGGTATCCACTTGGTATCCTCACAAGCACGATCAACCAAACAATGCCGGCTGCTGCTGTCAGAGTAAGCTACGTGCGTACTCCGCCACAAAAACTATGAACCATAACGCCGAATTCTCTCTATGAACAACAAATGGCATATTATTCTTATCTGTTCCCGATTCCTGCTAATATTTCTCTTTACTCCAAAGCCTAACCCCAACCTTGCCCCCGACCGCCTGGGAAACTCCCGGGAAGGAGTATCATGTGGAGTTAGTGTGGATTACCAACCCGTGTGTTGATTCTGGGCCGAGTGCCGAAACACCCTATCATGCGTAAGTGCACAGAGCACCTAGATGCTTTCTTGTGAGAACTGCCCTCCGACTGACACCGTTTTTTTTTTTGCGGTCTCTATGACGGTTATCGAGTTAGATCACATTGTGTAGGGCGGAGAACCTTAACTTCGCACAAGGGGAATGATCGCATCACGTAGTGTGAATGTGGCAATGCACCCACGAGGCGGTTACATAGTAATACCCATTGCTGTCTCTGGAGTGGCCACACCAGAAAGCAATGTAACTCATTGACGTTGTCATCCATAACCAAGAAAGTAGGCGCAAGGTGCCGAAGTCCGTCTGACGAGCGGTTCTTGGAAGGATGCAGTTCACCCTTCATGCGACTCGCCGAATACCTCACGGCGCTTCGCGCTTGGTGCAAGCAATGCCTGGTTGGTTGGTTAAAACCCGACGTGCTTCGTCCCGGCAAAGTAGGGATGCGAGAGTGTATGGCCATACGACTACGGCCGTGCACAAACTGAGTACACCCCCCCCCCGACTGACACATTCTCATACCTGGATGATAGGACGCCGCAACAGTACTTTCCTACGAAAACCGACGTACGCTACAACACCGATTTTGTATGTAGTCGTACTAAATAAATACTTGTGAGTTAAATTGACACACAACACGTATGGAAATACGTGGAATTGTGGTGAGCTTGAGCTTTATCTTTCCCCATCTGCCAAAGGATAAAAAAAATTAATAAATATCCACCTCCGAGGGAGACGAGTGCCCGAAGCATACTCAGAGGCGTGGAGCGCTCCATGTATTACAGCTATACTATTGCTGAAATGTCGCCAATACTTTAATCGGGGGGGGGGGGATTTATAATTGATCAATACTATTAATACGTCAGTTAAATCCCATGTTTGAGGAGACGATAAACCCGATAACGATAGCATATGTTTATGGGGAGCGTGGTGAAATTTTATGAGTTCATACTTTTTCAAGACATTATTTGTTTCTGATCGTAGAGGAAGACAATGTCGCAAACACTACGTATGTGCGTCTCTTTTTTTTATTTTATTTTTGTTGTTTCGCGCAGCGGCTGAACACACTGGATATTTAGACCCTATATCCCTGACCACGTGGGAAAATCTTCAGAAGGAAGATGTAACATGGCATGCAAACCATTTTATCGAATCTGCGCCATGTCGCATACTCTAACGTAGTTATGTTGTTTTGGGTTATTTTTGTGTTTCGCACAGGGGCTACCCGACCAAAGCCTCCAGCTGTTCGCGGAGACGGGCTGCTCGCAGACCAGCGTGCCGAGCACCGACGTGGCGGGCCTGTACGTCGCGGTGCACGAGGACCCCTTCAAGCTCGTCGAGGTTGGTTGGTTGGTTGGTTGGTTGGTTGGTTGGTTGGTTGGTTGCTGCTGTGGGCCGTGGCTTTCTGGATCCTAGTGGCCGCGGGCGATGTTGACGGGCTTTGGTTTTTCTAGAGAAGTCGTAGTGAACACGGGCGGTGTTGGGGTGGGGCTTTGTTTTTCCTAGAGCATACAGGATGTGGGTGGTGTTGGGTGGCTTTGTCTATAGATTAATCGTTGCTTACAGCAGCAAGCCGATGGATAACCGTCTCTCTGGCGTCGAGCTAACATAGTTGGAAATGGATCTGTTTTTGTCGAGGGTTTGTCGTGGCCTGAAAAATCTGGGAATATATCGTGAGGTTCGTTTCTCCCCGCCCGGGTGTTGTTATCGCTCTTGGTGTTGGTCTGATTCTTTTTCGTGATCAAGCTGTTTTTCACACTGCATGTTGTTGTTGTTGTTGATGATCAACCTGTTCTTGAGCTTGATAGTGTTGCTGTTTTTGTTTTGTTAATATCGCTGCTGTTGGTGGTGTTCTTGTTCTTGTTCGTGCTGTTTTGCTGCTGTTGTTCTTGATGATTCCAGAAAAGCTTCAAGCTCGTTAACACGCGGCTAAGGAACCAGGTGAAGGCAGGGTCTTTCGGAACGGGGGGCCTCGTTCCAGGGCTTGTGCACGACGCCGAAAAGCAGCTGTCGAGGTGGAAGGTGAGCCCGCACCTTCACGGCTTTGTCTGTGGAGCCGGGCTACGGTAGCGGTGTTGCATATTTAAGCCTAAAAAATCTCGCTGACGGGGCTTCACACCTGACGAGCCACCCGATCTAATTGTACATGATGTGTATTTTGCAATGCTGTTCGTTGGACACTGAGCCCATGGGAGTTTGTTCAAGTATTTTAAACACGTCAGGTGTGATTCCGATAAATTTAGGCGTCGGTACTCATCGTTGCAAGCTGCGTGATACGCCGGCCGCTCGCTTTTCCGAATGTGTTGTTCTTTGAAGATGTGTGACTCCCATGGATGCTGCCGAGGTAATCATCGACAGAAAATTATTATCAGTAGTAATTATACTGGTAGCAACTGCACGTACTTTATTCTAATGTAGTGAGTTGTTATGATTCATAACATGTCAGTGTTAATGGCAACACATTGTGTGCATATGGGATTTGTTTATCTTGCATAGCTTACGATTTCCCTTTGAGTCGGTTGTTGGGTGGGGATATAGAGCTCTTCACATGAGGAGCCTCGGAACAATTGCGGTAGGTGCTACGCCTACCTGAGCAGTCGTCCGTTTTGGTGTTGGTGTTGGTGTTGGTGTTGGCGCTGGTTTTCTGCTGAGGTTTTGGTTGTCTCGCTACTGCTATCATACTAGTGCCCGTGCTGGTGCTGGTGTTGGAGTTGGGGGTGGTTTCTGGGATGTTTTTGGTTGTTCAGGTGTTGGTGTTGGTGTCTTTGGTGTTTGTTTTTTTGTGGCGATGGCGGGGGTGGTAGCGTTGGCGTTTGGAAATCGCTTGGCACAGATGCTAGTGTTGGTGCTGTCAGTGCTGTTGGTGGTGATGGTGTCGTTGATGTAGGTGTTCTTTCTTGTTGGTGATGGTGGTATCATTGATGTCGGTCTTGCTGTTGGTGACGTTGGTCTCGGTGTCGGTGCTGGTGTTAGTATCGATGTTGGTGGCGATATTGTTTTTGATGTTGGTATTGGTGTTAAAACTAATGTGTTGGTGCCAGTGTTGGTGTTGGTGTGGGTGTTGGTGTTGGTGTCGGCGTTGGTGTTGGCGTCGGTGTTGGTGTTGGTGTGGGTGTTGGTGTTGGCGTCGGTGTTGGTGTCTGTGTTGGTGTGGTTGTTGGTGTTGGTGTCGGTGTTGGTGTTGGTGTCGGTATCGGAGTTGGTGTTGGTGTTGGTGTTCATGTTGGTGTTGGTATGGGTGCGCGGTATGGGTGTCGGTGTCGTTGATGCCGGTGTTAGTGTTGGTGGTGACGTTGGTGTCGATGTCGGTGGTAAAGTTGGTGATGGTGTCGGTGTTGGTGTCCATATTGGTGTTGATACTAAAGAAAGTGGGTTGTTGTCGGTGTTGGTGTTGTGTGGTTGTAGCAGCAGCGGTGATGTCGGTGTTGGTATTATTGTTGGTGTCCTTGTCGGTGTCGGTGTTTTTTGGGGGTTGGTGTCGATGTTGCCCTCCGTGTTGGTTTTGGTGGCGGGGGCGGGGGGTTGATGTTGGTGTTGGTGGCGTCGGTACGTGTAGGTGTCGGTATTGGTGTCGGTGTTGGTGTTGGTGATCGGGTGTTGGTGTCGGTGTTGGTGCTATTGGTGCACACGTCTGTTCAACTGTTGCACCCAGTGGCATGAACACGAGGCACAGTGGGAAATAAAAAGGTGGTGCCGGCGTGACTCCACCCCTGCACCTTCAAATGTCGCAAGGCACACCGCGGAATCCGCTGTCGCCAGCCAGATCTGAACGATTGTTGACCCCGGTAGATCTACACCCACCATTTTGGTTTCAATATGCTCACAATTTGTGTGTGATATTTTTTGGGTATGGCCTGAGAGCGCAACGTCCCGTCCCATGAAGAGCAAAGAAACGGCACTATCGCAGCCTTTTTCTAGGCGGGCAGGGGTTGGAATAGACAAGCACCCTAAAACTCAGAACCTTTCTGTTTGTGGGTATGACCATCGTATGTAGCAGGGGTCAGAATAGGCAAGCAATGCAAAACCCAGCGGCTTGGGGTTTACTTTGTTAACGGCAGGACCTTCGGGCCTTGTTGCTCCCCAAACGTTGTTTCGCGCTGAATGACGGACGAGGGACGCCCCTGATGGTGGCCCCCCCCCCCCCGCGCCTCAGTGTCGAGACGGAGACACGAAGAGTTTTGCGCCTGTGAGCATATAATGTTTAAATTTTTTTAAATACTTCGTGTGTGATTTCGATAATTCTTCGTCGTTTACGTTTTGACGTTCTGTGTGTGGCTGGATAATTTTGCGCGCTCAGAAATCGGAGGTGATCAGCAAGAACGTGGACAAAACATCGCCCGACTTCTCGCAGTACCTCGGCTGGTGCACGTGGGATAGCTTCTACACGAGGTGAGCGATGGCCCTTGGCTTGTATCACATGCTCTATTTGACCTGCCGTATCCCTATGCTACTATGCTGCTGTTTTATGTTGAAATATCAATGGACAATGTGTCCGTCTTCGACGGTAATTAACACACGTGTATACATTGTTTGATAAGACACGCCCGGCAAGCGAAAGTTACCTCAAGCCCGAAACCCCCCCCAATAAAATGCCTTTTTTTTTTCAAGGTAATCGGAGCAAGATGCTTACTTTGAAGTACCGGTATAGTTTTTTGCGGCCTATCATGAGCACTACCGCCGTTTCACATCCGCAAAAGCCGGAATAACGTCAGGGAGCCGGAACGCGTCGTTGTTGACATACCTAAGCCGTGTGTACCAATTTCACAAAAATAAAAACTCGACGAACAAAACCAGCCATCTTGTAGAAGAATTGAAGTACAGCAGTACATATTATGTTCGTAGAGAACCCGATACCTCGATACCTCAGTTTGTGTGATTGGTAAGGTTTTATCAAAAAAAAAATTACCATTAACTTCGGCCGGACGCAGGTTGTCGCCCAACCGTCGTGCGGATATATCTTCCCACACGGAGATTTTCCAAGGTGGTCGTCCCAGTTTAATGAGGTCATGGATAATTGCACATTTATTTCACTGCCTACAGTAGGTCTGGATAGTGGTATGTTTATTTTACTACAGGTCATGGATAATTACATGTTTATTTTACTCATGTGTGCGTTCTATGGTCTTATTATTCCTTTATTCTTCCAAGTCGTTTTTTCCTTTTCCTTCTTGTTTTGTTAATTATATTTATTTTCGTCTTTTTTACTGCAAATAGTCTGGTGTGCTGGCTTGCACGTTTTTTTTTTGCCCGCGTGCTCATTGCGGTTGGCATTGCATGGCCAAACCGCAGTTGCTGTACTCACTAGGCCCTAGCCTTTAAGGCACGTCTCAGTTGGCGTTAAGGCATATGATTAAGGCACGCATCAAGGCCCGTAATCGGAAATGAGGCATGTTTTAAGTTTTGTGCTCCCATGTTTTTGGGGTTACTTGAAATTAGACTGATTTTTTTTGCAGAACCTAGTGCTTTATTTACCTGGATCGGCGAGTATCGTGTTCAAGACGCCTTTGGGTGGGAATTCCCAAAACTAGTGGACAAGGGCGTTGTATGTGAAATTCGCTTTTGGAACACAGGGAGAGAAATTCTGGACGAAAAGCCTATTTTCTCTACACTATCCCCTGTTTATGTAGTTTGCGTCTAACAGCGTTGTGTTTGGACACCACAGACGTCTTTTAAGGCAAGTTTTAAGGCTCCAAGCAGCCCTTAAGGCACCGGTTTTTGGGGAAATGACGTTAAAGCATATTTTAAGGCGTGCCTTGAAGGCTAGGGCCTAGCTCTCACCATTGGGGCAAACCGTTCTGAAGCCATGCTGAACGGTGCGAGCAAAGCGTCCCGGTCAATAACACGCTCGTGCCAGCCACCACTGTGCCCAGGGGGGGGGAAAGGGTGGGGATTAAGGTCGAGGCTGGGGCTACCCCAGGCGATGCTGTTGCACATCATTTTTTTTCACCAGGTACGAAATTAGGTGGGCAAAGCGGGCCAATGCCATTCAATGCCATTGCACTATGTGCAAGAAACCAGGGGGTCTGGGGCCAGGAATCATGAGTCGGCTGGCGATATTGATTTCTTTGTCGATGAGGGTGCCACTCAGAATCCGAACATCGGCCATCAAAAAGCGATAGCCGAAGCACAACCGGTATGATAGAGCCTAGAGCAATCCCGGGGTGGCGGGTTCCACCGTGAGTACCGCCTGCTCTTCACCTCGCGGGTGCGAGCTGGGTGTATCCAGCTCCGCCGTTGAGCGCATTCGCCGCGAGCCGATGTGCTGTGGAGGTTGGGTTATCCTGTGAAGTTGACCATCGAGTTTTTTCAAGGAGGTTGGTTCCAGCTGATTGGACCAGCGTGTACGAAGAAGTTTGAGGCTAATACTCCTAATTATCTCCCGCACGAATGCTGTACACAGTATGTGCTGAATATTGAAGTGTTGGCGTAGTTGGCGTCCCAATAAAACCCTCAGGAATGGAGGTAGTGCCGGCGTCCGAGTGAAACACGTTAAGTTGGGCAAATATTATACCCTTCCACTAACGTTATTTTTTCAAGCTACGCGAGGTATGGGTGGCGTTCGGCAGTTGATTCTTTCTTGCTATCTGGGTCAACGCAGTCCACACTCCACGCACAACACGCCCAACCAATCGCTTTATTGAGCGGGCGGCGTCAGCCGCCAAAACCTTGTACGTATATATGCACGAGGTACCTGATAGTCGTTTACGCATTTGGTAATTTTTCTTCGCAAGTACAGTAGTATTCACGTTATTACGACACACCCTCGATGTCCTGCAACCATTCGTCGTTCGTCTACGTGCGCAATCATCCCATTTGCCTGGGGGGAGGCTGGGGAAAGTTTTGTGTTGTGTCCTGGCATTTTTCGCGAAAATTGAAAAAATATCGCATTTTATGCAGGTTTTGCGGTGTCTATAATCCACATTTTATGTCCACCTGACTACATAAACAACACATCGATTATACATGTGAGTTGGTAATGGCTCTTCTGAGTTCATTTTTATGATGAGCGGATTAATCTCACTAAAATGAGAATACGCGAGGGCCCCCAATACCTTGTTACACCTCGCGTGAATCCACACTGACCCCATAATGAACTCTTGAAGCAAAAAATTACCAGTACAGTAGGCAGCAAGCAGCAGTAGGTGGTGTACTGCTGTAGCAGAAGAGTCGTACAGCGATAGTAGCACTCGTACAGCAGTAGTAGTCTAAAGGGCGAGCTGCGGCCTTGATTGTCTCCATCACATGGCCAACAAGAAACCAATGAAGCCATACTGCTGTGTTCATCTTGGTTTGTGTGGGGTACACTACCGGCATAAGAAAAAGTTGAGAAAAGCCCTATAAGACCCTCAACCTGAGATTTCCGGGAAAATAAGAAAGTCGGGAGCGGTTATCCTAAAGTTTGTGTGAAATACACCCTTTCCCAAATAACATGTCTGGCCAAGGTCAGTATCCCGGATAGTGGGTTGGCTCTGCTTATATGTGGGTGCACCTCATTCATGTAGTACCTTTCAGGTGTGCACCTTACCTAGGTATGTACCTTATTTATGTACTTTGTGTTTGTTTGGTATATACAAATGTGTGTACCTTTTATTATATAAAATGAAATTACACTCCAGCTTTTTACATTCGTTATGCACTGCAGTGTGTTAATACCTTGCGTGTACAGTACCTGGTATCTCGTTTGTGTACCTTTTGTGTGTGTACATTATGTGTGCACGCTATTTAATTTTGTACCCTATTTGTGTAACTTGTCTTTGTTTGGTATATACGGCGTGTGTAACTTATATGTGTACGATATGTATTACGCATATACCTGGCATGTGTATACCTTGTGTGTAGCTGTATCATTAGTGTGTACCTTATGTGTGTACTTGTGCCTTGTCGTTGCTTGGTGTCTACCGTAGGTGTGTGCCTTGCGTGTGCTTTGTGTTGTATGTTATGTTTGTGTACCTCATGTGTTTACCTTATCCGCGCACCGTGTGTGTATATGTGCCTTGTGTGTATGTTATGTTTGTACTTTGTGTGTATCTTGCTTTTGTACCTTATTATGTGTAATCTTGTTTCCGTACCTTGTACCAGGTATGTATTGTACCACTGCTGTATGTACCCTACTTAGTCTTATTATATACCTGGTATGTACCTTACTTGCGTACCTTGTTTGCGTGTAACTTGTACCGATATATGTACCTGGTATTCCTTTTGTATGGCGTGTGTACTATTAGTAGGAGTGTGCCTTACTTGATACTCCGGAGTATATTGTACTGCTGTACCTGTCTGGAACAGGTAGTATCTTATGGTATACATGTATTCCTGACGTCTGTAACATGGTGTGTTGCATCATACGTCATAGATGGTACTACACGCATGCGATACAGAGTACTACCAGTAGCACGAAGTACCAGGTACAAAGTATATCTTGAACATTGTTGCTGGTTGTAAGCATACACGCTGTGTTAATGTTATGTTTACTTTATCTCTGTGTCATGCGTGTATCTCATGTGGACGCCAAAGGCCCCAAAAACACACACCCGACGATGGTACGACTTGCGAAACCTCGGGGGGTACACAGTAAAAGCGAGTAAAAATAACTTGGCAATACAAGACGTGATATGTTTTAAAAATTGCACCAGAAAGTCCCACCCCGCTCGCTGCAGCAGTTTTTTTTTCTTCCTTGCTGGGGGATACCTTTTTTTTTATCGTTTTTCTTTCATTTTTTTCGTTTACCGTGGTGTACCTTTTCTTTGCACCTCGCGTGTGTTTGTATTTTCCAGAGTCGACCACGAAAAAGTATTTAAGGGGCTCAAGTCTCTGCAGGAGGCAGGCATCTACCCCAAATGGCTCGTACTGGATGACGGATGGCAGTCCACTTCGAACGTTGACGCTAACAACGGTAAGGAGGGGGGGGGGGGAGGATTGGGAACGGGGGGAGGGCGGGGGGATGGGGGCGGGGGGGAGGAGAGGGGCGAGGGAAGACGGAGGGACGGGGGGGAATCGGAGAGGAGAGGGAGAGGGGGGAAGGGCGAGGAGGGCATCAGTTGTTATTGTTGCTTTTGTGCTGACATGAAGTTATCGCCTTGGTTTACAACAGTCCGTGGTCACAAGACAGGCTCCAATAACTCTGGAGTGCACGAACATTTCAGGAAAATGATGATATTTATCTTGTGCATACTCGTTGCACAATTCCACGCGAGTCGACGAGGGAAGAAAACGCTGAATTCTTCTCGCGAGCTCAAAAGGAAGGCACGTACCGTAGTGGGGACAGGGGAGGAGGGCCGCTACGTGACCCCGGGTCTGAGTTATACTACTACTGGGAGGGAGCGCGAGATCATAGTGCGAGGAGAATAAATGGGATGAAAATAAATAAAAATTAAAAAATACTCGTTGCCACTGCCACCACTGCTACTGCTGCGTCGACCGCTTCGTTGCAGGGGAGCAATGGATGGACCACCTGACATCTATCAAGGCTAACAGAAAGTTCCGGGATAAGGAGGAGGGCACGGATCTGTCCCGGACGGTCAAAAAGGTGCGAAGCGTTTTGCTACATGTCAATACAAACTTCGACCTTAAAATATGCACCAGGTATACTTTAGCATGCTCGATAGATCGATATATATTTATAGAACCTCCTGACCCGGCCCGTGGGTCGGTTCATAACCCGTGAAAAGCGGTGTCTTTTTTTGCCTCTAGTACACCCGTATATATCTTGAACTCATCTCTCTGAAACTCATGTCTCTTGAACCGTAGCTGCGACTGTTTGATGCCAGGAATATGTTGGATGATTTAATTTCGATCTTGCGCCACTTCCTTAAGCACCTCCCGGAGGGGAACCTTGTACAATGTTAGGGTTGTGAATCGGAGCCGATTGACCCAATGAATCAGAACCATTTAAAATCGGAATCGGAATCGGAATCGGAATCGGCAAATCGGGACGATGTTTTTTCCGATCGACGTTTTGCCAGCGAAACATCGGTTGGTATTTTGCCCTCAAAAATACAAATACTCAATTTCACACGAAATGAGTGAGTGCAGAAATGAAGCCAAAAGGCCAGAATTGGCTGCGCTCGCCCTATGTAACGGCGATATATCGCCTTCGCCGATATATTGGATACCGGCGGCGCCTCAAAATTGTTAGCTATCGGTAAACGCAGCCGATTCGCAACCCTAATATGTGCTGGGAGGCGCGCGATGTGGTGGGTTGTGAGATTGAGACGACTGCGCCTCGAGGGGGTGAGGTTGAAAAGGGGGAGGGGGGGGGGGGGAAGAGGAGAAGGGGGGGGGGGGGGGTAGGGGGGGGGGAATAAGGAAGGCACGGACCTGTCCTGGACTGTCGAAAAGGTGCACCACGTTTTGCCCTGGACGGGGGATACGATAGAGGTGCTTTTTGGCAGTTCTTTTTCTGGTCGACGGGACGATGCGATTGTTAATCCCGTTACATCTTTCGACAATTAGCTAACGTTTTTTTTTTCCCTGATTTTTTCCCGCTGTGCCTGGTATTTTATGCTTTCACAGCCGTTTTTTATTCGCGTGTTCGGTATACCTTTTGTTTGTTGTTTATTACGGTTTCATGCTTGCTTCCGGTTGCTACCCTCCCCCCCTTTCCCCCCTCCTCACCCCCTACCCCCCCCTCCCCCCCCCCGCCCCGGAGCCAGGCTAAAAAGGAGTTCGGTATCGACTATTTCCTGGTTTGGCACGCTATCACCGGCTACTGGGCGGGAGTGGACCTTGACTCCCCTGAGCTTCTCAAATACAAGCCGCGACGGGCTGTCCTCAATGCGCCGCCCGGTATGCTTGCGTGCAAAAAATATATCATTAATAGTAGGCAACTGGGTATTTGGGCACGGCAAGGCCTCCTTTGGCCTCGTTGTGCTAATTTTATTGCAGGGGCGGTCAGTCAAGGCTTTGTGTTGATGTTGGTGGCGGCGGTAGTGATGGTGGTGGTGTTGTCGGTGGTAGTGTTGGTGTTGGCGTTGATGGTGGTGTTTGTGTGTTTGTGCTTGAGTTTTGTCGGAAGTTGTGTGAAGCTCGGGATGCTTGCGTTCAAATGTCCTGTTAACAGGAGGCTGACCATATCGGGCACGGCAAGGTCTCTTTTGGCCGTATTATAGTAGTTTTAGTCAGGGAGGCGGCCAGTGGTTGTGTTGGTGTTGGTGGTGTTGGCGTTGTGCGTTGCTGGTGTTGGTGTTGGTGTTGGTGGCGATAGTGATGGTGGTGTCGTTGGTGTTGGTGTTGGTGTTGGCCGTGGCGGTGGTGTTTGTGTGTTTGTGGTTGTATTCGAGTATATGTTGGAGGTTGTGGTGGTGTTGTTGTCACTCTGTCTGTTTTTTTTTTTTTTATGGTTGTCGTCATTGTCATCCCACCTCACCCCCACCTTGCCCCTCCCCCCCCCCCCCCCCCCACCTCCGTTTCTGGTACATTTTTCTGCGAAAAGGCGTTGTCGAGGTGGACCCGGACATGAAGATGTTCTTCCGCGTGTCAAAATTCATGAACAAGCGCTTCGGGGTGGTGCCTCCGGAGAAGATCCGCGCCTTCTATGACGACTACCACCGCTACCTCAGCTCTCAGGGTGTCGACGGGGTGAAGGTCGACGCGCAGTCTGTGGTGAGTGTCAATTTCGTATGAAGGTGGCACCATTCATTTCGAGGTTGGCCTTTTGAGGTTTCCAGCAACCCCCGTCCATCCCCCCATCCCCTGTCCCTGTACCCGGCCTTGCTTGTACCGCCTGGAAATGTCTAGGTGAAGTTTCCCGCCCTCCCCCTTCCCTCCCCATCCCCTCTCCCCGTACCCGGCCTTGCTTGTACCGCCTGAATTTTTCTAGGTGACTTGTCCCCCCCCCCCCCTTCCCTTCCCACCATCCCCTTTCTCCGTACCGGGTCTAACTTGTACCGCCAGCTATTATCTAGGGAAACCATTTTTATTTTATTTTTCTTCACGCGTTTACTTTCCAGCTTCTGGACAAGCCGTGGTCACAGGTGTCGTCCCTTCTCCCCACCGGTTCTCGCCTTCAACTTTTATCGCGCATAGGGTTCAGCAATCCCACCGCTCGTCGATTTTTCATCGAGTGTTGCTAACTCACGCTGTCGCGCTTTCCGCAAGTAAGTTTGTGAACAAGAAAAAGTCCCCATGATTTTTTTACGAATATGCACTCGAGGGGATTCGAACTCACGAAACTGACGTACACCAGGCTCGAGGATAACCTAATACGCCACCGGGGCGACCGGCGCTACACTCCCCCAACACTTCTCAATTATTTGTACCGCCTGCTATTCTTTCATTAATTTGTACCGTATGCTATTCTCAAGGGGATCTTCTACTCCCTCACCCCCCCCCTCTGCGTCCCCTTTCCCCGTACCTGGCCTTACTTGTACCGCCTTTTAGTATATAGGTGACCTTTTAGCCCCCACTCTTCCATCCCCTTTTTTATGCCGCCTGCTATTCTCTAGGTGAACTTTTTGGGTCCCGGAAATGGAGGGAGCGTGATGCTTTCGCGCGCGTTTCACTCTGCTCTTAGCAAGAGCGTAAGGAGGCATTTTTCTGACACCGACGGGGAGAAGGGGGAGGGGGGGCGCATCATCCATTGTATGTGCCACGACAGCGAGATTCTGCTTCAGGTTTGTTGGTGGTGGTTGTGGTTGTAGTGGTGGTTGGTGTTGTGGTGGTTGTTGTGGTGGCTATGGTGGTTGTGGTGGTGGCTGTGTTTGTGGTGGAATTGTTGGTGTTGGTGTTGTTGCTGGATGTGCCAGCACTTCCAGCTCGGAACCCCCCCCCCACACACACACGCCTCCTCCTACGCTGCTGCTACTGGTGGTGCTGGTGGTGCTGGTGGTGCTGGTGGTGGTGGCGGCGGCGGTGGTGGTGATATTGCTGCTACATGCTGCTTTGTTGTTACTCCTGCTCCTACTGCTGTTTCCACCGCTGCTGCTACTGGCGCTACTGGTGCTACTGGTGCTGCTATTGCTGCTGCTACTGTTGTTGCTACCGCTTCTTTTTTCGCTGATGTTGCTTGCTCCGCACGTCTCGCACTCCTCAGTTGATATGTTTACTTCGATTTAGATTAATTTCCGTTTGTCTTGTTTTTTGCTTTTTTGTTTGTTTCAGCTACCGGCTTGCTACGGGCGACAACCCGTCATCCGCGGGTCTGACGATTTCTACCCAAGGGACAAGGCCAGCCACAGCCCCCACATCTACGCGAATGCCTTCAACGGACTCATGATCAGCAACTGCGGGTTGCAGGTACAGCAGTCGGGGGCAAATATATCCCGGGGAAAATATTGTAGGAGTTCGTAGTATCTTGGTACTTTAGAATACATCAGTAGCTCTCACGAAATGCACATCATCGTCGGCAACCGTGACGTAGCCCCGGCAACCCACTCCCACCCCCCCACCCCTCCCAAACCCCGCCAATATTAACCCCCAACCCCCCTCCCCCATTCCCCACCCCCATGATTGGTTCAGACTTGGGACGTGATAATGTCTTACCCCCCCCCCCCCCTGCCCCATATCTCCCCCTCCCCTCAAAGCACAACGGCAAGCAACAAATGAGTACCCCCCCCCCCCCCCGCCGCTAACCCCTCCCCCTGCCCCCCCCCCCAATCTCCCCTCCCCACCCTCCCCCCCTTTACAACGGGAAAGCCTTTTTTGGAGACATTTCACGTGGAATTTGTATAGGAAGGGGTTTTGGGGCTCTAAATGGGTCCCCCCACCCCCCGCAACTCCAAATCTCCACCTATTCTCCACCCTGATGCTTGGCGCAGGACTGGGACATGTTCCAGACCAACATCGGGGAGGCCAGTTGGATGCACGCGGCGGCTCGCGCTGTCAGCGGAGGACCGGTGTACATCAGCGACCGACCGGGGTAAGAGATGGCGTGAGACGCGCATTTTTTTTTTTCCACACCACATATTCGCATTATAAGTTGTTTTTTGTATGTTGTTGGTGTTATGTTTCTTATGTTTGTGTTAATGTTTTTTTGTGTTTTTTTACTACTTGCGCGTGTTATAGATTGTTTTCTTCGTTTTTTTTTCCTTTTCTGTTTCTATGTTGATGTCGATGTTCATGTTATTGTGTTGTTTCTGCCGTTGTTTTTGCCGTTTAATTTATGGCTATCTGTATGTCATGTTTTTTATTGAGTCTACGATAACCCCGCCCCAGCACCACCTGCTTTCTTGAACGAACACTGAGTTAAATCGGCACACGACGCGTATGAAAATACGTGGAAGTGTGGTGAGCTAAAGCTTTATTTTTCCCCATCCGTCGGAGGATAAAAAAAAGAAAAAAAAAAAAAAAAAAAAAAAAATTCATGGCTGCTCGACACCAGGAAGGATGCTATGAAACAAAGATCTTCGTGTATTTTCTGGTTTGCAAAGGAATATATCGAACGATCACGTCGGGGTGGCAATGAAGGGGCACCGTATTTCAGGAGACACGGCCGAGAGATGGTTTCAAAACCGGCGATTTCGCTAAAGAAATGTTGGGGGGCTACCGTAGAACGACTCTTTGGTGATATTAATAGTTATGTTGGTGTTTTTTGTTTTTGTTTTTTTTTGCTGTTGTTTGTGGTGTTTCCTTCCGTCGTGTTGCAGCCTGTCCTGTTACCGCGAACTAAGCTATGGCGATAGCTCCATGCGTCAAACATAGCTGCAACGACCGGAACGACGAATCGCCTACCGACAAGCCTAACTTCTATGTTGGTTACGGCGTTGGGCAGTGGGATAAAAACGATCGCGCGACTTGCCTCCGACTTCAGTCGAGCGTACATTCGATCCTCCAGAAGCCTTTACCCCCCCCCCCCCCCCCATCTGCTCGACCCTAGCAGACTCGCACCTTGACACTAGGATTAAAATATTTATTATTTTGAATGTGATTGTACCAACGCTAGAGTAATGCAGGATAAGTATGGGAAGGGAACGCGAAGTTTGTAAAACAGCTGGAAACAGTGCAGATGGCAGCAGCTAAAAATATACTAGGATGCTCAAGTGGCGAGTTATACTGTAGTAAGAGCAGAACTAGGAATGTACCCACTTAAAAGAGAGACTCGTAGATAATGGAGAAAGTTGAAATGCCAATATAAAGTAAAGAATATGCCAGAACAGAGGGTGCCAGCTTCATGTAGTTGATAGGGGTTTGTGGGAGAAAGTAATAAAAGGTCGAGCTGGCATAAGATGGGATAGCGTAGTCGAGAAAACTTGGAAGGATTTAGGGGTAGACCAAGAAGAGGTACGGTCCATGGACAAGGTCGGCGGGTACAAGACACAAGAAAAAGAAAGGAAAAAAGGAAGGGAAACGCTAGCGCTAAGAAATAAGGTGAAGGAGGAGAAACACTTGGATATACGGGGGGTTTAGGGAAGATATCGGAATGAAAACGTATTTGCACGGCCCAATGGATTACGCAAAAAAGTTGAAACTGCGATTTCGTGTAGGAGACCTGGACCTACCAGAAGTAAGAGATATAGTCGGTAGGAGGAGGACGTGGATGCACATATGTACCCGTATGGCACAACAAGAGAGTAGGATCCCCATAGTAGCAGAATGTGAAATATACAAGGAGGAACGGGGTGTGTTAGAGGAGATGAAGAAATGAGACGGATGTGATATGGAAAAGTTTGGTAGACTAGAGAGTAGCGATAAAACGATCGCTATCCTCGGAGATAGATGATGGCCGCAGACTGCGAAACAGGAAGGGCATAAGATAAGCAAAGAGTTTTATTATAAAAATTAAAATACACTCCAGCTGTGAGATCGAATATTTTGTCGAAACTCATCTTTGCAAGCTGTGTGTGATACTCCGATCGCGCGTATGTAGTATATGGAAGAAGCGTACTAAGCGCCCAAATGTTGGAGGTAGGTGTGTCTCTATTAGGAGTAGGAACGGTGCTCCGTCTCGAAAGGGATGCTTGGTCAACGGTCAAATGATTAAGGCAAGCAGCAAGTGAGTACCCCCCCCCCCCCCCCCCCATCAACTCGCTTCCCCTTCCCCTCCATCCACCCACCCCACCCCGCTCCCTCCTTTTGTCCTCCACTGCCTCATTTCGCTGGAAACCCCTCTTGTCAGCGACCACAACACGGATATCTTGAGGCGTATGGTGCTAGAAGATGGAGGAATCCTCAAGCCCCCAGCTAACGCGCTTCCTTGTCTGAAGTGTCTATTTACCGACCCCCAGAAAGAGCCGGACTCGCTCCTGTCCATCTGGAATGAGGGAGAAGCTGCTGGGCATGGTGTGGTGGTGAGTTCGGTGGTGGGCGAGGGGGGGAGGGGGTGGTGATGGTGGTGGTGCGGTTGGAGGTGAGGGTGAGGGTGGTTGTGGTTGTTGTGGTGGTGGTAGTGGCAGTGGTTTCAGTGGTGGTGTTGGTGGTGTTGGTGGTGGGGATGAAGGTGGTGAAGGTGAGAGGGGTGTTGGTGAAGTGGGGTACGGTGGGGTAGGGCGGCGTGAGACGGGGTGGGGTGAGGTGGTGGGGTTTTTCCTACCTTGTTGTGAACATTTCGACTTACGGCCAGCCGTTGTCGCTGTCCAGCATTCGTCAATTGTTGCTGGTACTGCTGCCGCTTCCCCCTCGCCCCCCTGCCCCCACCCCCTCCTCCCTCCCCCTGAGCCCCCTCGCATCAAAATTTGACCAAATACCCTCCCGTTCCCCCCCCCCCCCCCCCCTCCGGCTACCCCCGTGAAACAGGCAATGTTCAACCTGTACGGATCGGCTTGGAGCCAAGCGCGACGAACATACTCGCCAGTTCGTACTCCCAGCGGTGCCCTTAGCGAAGTGGGGGACCCCATTCCTGTTAATGGGGAGACCCCCCCCGGGGTCACGGGGGGGGTGAGCCCGAGTGATTGCCACCGCTTGCTCCGCGATCACTTGGCGGCGGTGAAGGTGGCGGCGGATGGGGCGGGGGGGGGGGGGGGGGGGGGGAAGTGGGGGAACCGAGGTGAGCTTGGCTTTGTCATGTTGGTTGTTTGGGTATGTGGCTGATTGTGTTTGGTTGGTCGGTTGCTGTTGGTTAGTATTTGGGTTGTTGTTTGGTGAAGGGGGCGGCGGCGGGGGAGGAGGCGAGGGTGGGGGGGGAGCGAGGTGGGGTTGGTTGTATTTGGTTCGAGGATTTATTGGTTGGTAGGGTGTGGTGTTTGGTGGAGGCCATGACGGTGGCAGGAGGGAGGTGGGTGCGCTGATGCGGCTGGAGGGGGTGGTGTGGGGGAGGGGAGCAAGCGTGATGAGGTTTGTTGCCGTTGGTTGGTGGTTTAGTTGATTGGTTGGGTTTCTTGGTTGGGTTTAGTTAATTGGTTGGATTTTTCGCCTTGTGAGTTGATTGGTCAGATTTCTTTGCGTTGTTTATTTGTTTGGTTGGTTGATTTTGGTTGGGTCATTGGTTGTTAGGTTGTGGTTGGTAGTTTGTTGGTTTATTTTGGTTAGTTCTTTCGTGTTTGTTGGTTGCTTTTAGTCAGTTGATTGTGTTTGGTTGGTGGGCTGGTTGGTGTTGGTTGGTGAGTTGATTGGTTGGTTGGTTGATGTTGTTGAGTAATTTATTGGTTGATTTCGGTTGGTTTGTTGGTCAGTTTCGGTTGTTGTTGTTGATCTGGTTGATTTTGTTGATTATTGTTGTTTGGGCTGTTCCCTGTCGCCGTCGGAATGACACCTGTATACGATAGCTCTAACAACCCGGTACCTTCACCACCACCACCATCAACATCAGATATGCTACCCACTTGCACTTCGGAGACCGTCTGGTTGTGGGGGGAATGAACGAGGAGCACTCCGTGGTGCTGACGAGAGGGAGGTGTGAGATAGCGACGATCAGCAAGGTGCTGGAGATAAACACACCAGCCGGACAAGTGAGTGTGTTTGTGTGTTGGTGTGTTGGTGTTTTTGGTGTTGGTGTTGGTGTTGAAAAGGTGTTGGTGTTTGTGCAGGATACAATCCGTTTTGCTCCTTCCCCAGTTTTCACTACTGATGGGCGTCCTTTTTCCTGGGTAAGGAGCTTAGAAACAAATGCCGCCATGCGATTTTTTGTCATTTGTGCTCGCTGTGCTCGAATTATTGCCCAAATATGCTACTATTTATATACGGTTGCGCGGTTGCGGTTGCTGTTGCTGGCGGTTGCGTAGGTGTTGGTGCTTCTCCGTAGTCACCTTTGTATCTCTGTTGCGCCTGACCCCTTGAAAACCTGCTCCGGATTGCGCTTTGACGCTGATGCTGATTCGCCCCTTCTTCTACCTATTTTCCTTCTACACGTCTCTCTACCACCGCGTCCACTGCTGTGCGTGTGCCTGTGCTATCCTCGTTCCGCAACGGCGGTGGCGGGGATTCAGACGGATTGGGCGAGCATCGGCCTAGTAGACATGTTCAACGCAGGGGGCGCCATAGTGTCGGAGACGATACGGAACGCCCCCGCCGCGGTAGTTGTTAACGGTGGCGAGGTGGGAGACAGCACCTCCGTCGATGTGATGGTGAGTTTTTGAACATATGTATTTTCTACTTGTTGTAGGAGGTTTGTAGCGTCTGGTTCGTTTCCCCCTTTATTGAAAGTGTTGCCGAACTAGAAGGAAATGTAGGGTCTACATATTTTAGAAGATTTGTAGCATCTGAAAATCCTTGTCCCCTGCGTTGGAATTGGCCGCGAGTTGATTTTTTTCCTTGGTAGTTTCTAATTTTTTAAGGAGATTTGTTTAGTAATACCTGGTACCTGGTTCCTTGTTCCATTTATTTCGACAGCGTTGTGTGAAGGTGTCCCGTGCGGACGCAGGGTGTCGGTGGTGGCTATGTCGCCTACCTCCACGACTCATGGCATCTCATGTGTCCTCTGTTGTCCGTTCATGGCTTGAAAAATACCACACAAGACCAGGTATCGCACAAGTCCTAGAATGCAGTCTAAGAGATTCACTGACCGGATGTACGACGCTTTCATGAAGCAGCACCATTGTGTCCCGACCATCATGCAGATAGTCATGGCAGGATACATTATGCAGTTCAGGGGACAGCTGATGCGATTTCACGTGTTATCTATAGCTTACACGTCTACGTAGATCACTCAATTAACAATTGGACGGGCGCAGCAGGTGCATTGCATTTATGCGCATATATTTGTACACATTGTTCGAAGTATATACACTTCCAAAGTATACACGTAACTCCGTTTCTGGCGTGAAACGTACAACCTTGTATCATATGTAGCTGATACGTACGTACGCTGATTTCTGATTTCGCTTTCATTTCTTGTCTGAATCGTACAATTCGTTTCAGTTACATTAGGGTTAGGGTTCGGCTATATATAGTTGTTTTTGTTTTACTTTTCCTGAGGAATTCTTCCGCTCCAGAGTTATTGGAGCCTGCCTCGTGACCATGGACTAGATCATAGCCACGAGCTAATGCGAGAATAATCACAACAACGTTTACACACACGCTCGCAACGTCAGGTGAAGGGCAAGGGAAGGTTCCTGGCCGTCTGCTCCCTGCAACCAGCGGCCGTCCTTTTCGAAGGAAGACCCCTAAACTTTTCCCACAGCAAGACCAACGAGGGAGTGCCATACCTAGAGCTGGATTTTCCGGAGGGGTACACGGGGACGCCGCGACGACTCGCGGTCCACTGGGACTCGGAGTCTAGAGCGTAGAGAGGCGGAGTGGGGGGGAAGGGGGGGGTGGCAGGGGGCGGGGGGGGCGGGGGGGGCGGTCTCTAGAGCGTGGGGAGGTGGAGTTGGGAGAAGGGGGGGGGGGGTTCGGTCGCGGGGGAGGGGGGAGGGGCGGTCGAGGGAGCGCGGGGGGAGAGGAGGGGAGGAAATTTCACTCATTCGGTACTTGACTTGAGTTATTTGACGATGACCAGGCATCGCTTTTGAGACGGAGCGGGGAGTATTGCGGGTAGTGCATTTTGCCTGGAAGGCGTGAACAGGGGGGCGGGGGGGCGGCATGCGGGGGTGATGTTGCAGGCGTGAATGGAACGGGGGCAGGCAAGCGACCCCCTCCTTCCGCTTCCCCTGAAATGGGTTGAGCGAGTGACGTGTCGTCCCCTCCCTCCCATCGCCGTCATCCCTTTGAGGTAACGCCTCGTTTAGTTTGATAGTCGAGATATGGGGGGGAGGTATAGTTTTTCAGTCTACGAGATCCGGGGTGCTCTGGGGAGGAGGTAGCGACCCCTGCAATAGTTAAAGCTTGCGTACATTTCTCACCCTCAATACACTCAAATAATTGACGCCCCGGTAATCTCACATTCAAGAAGTTGCTCACTCGGGGGGGGTGGGGTGGGGAGGGGAGGGGAGTTGCATTTTTTTTTGCATTTGTGATTGGAGACACACTACGGTAGGGGTGGTGATTTTTGGCCCCAGGCGTTCTGCGTAACGGGGCTCCTCGGCCGAGGCACTGGTCCCTTACATCTGTTGCAATCCCACTTGCGTGTGGCATTTTGAGTCGTTACCAGTCTGGTCGTCCAGTGCAGTGCTGTTTCGGATATTTATCTTGACAGCCGAAAAATGTTTTGGATTTTCTTCGACATGCAGAAAATGTTGGTTGTTAAATATCAAATTTCTTTGACCTTCAGAGCGTGTTGGGGAACGTCAAATTTCTTTGACCTGCAGAAAAGCGTTGGGAATAATCTCGGGTCAGACTGAATAGATGCCTATCTCATGGGATCGTTCATTGGGTCATGCGTATATACCACGGCAAAGGTTTCCTAAAAACAAAAACGGCGTTTGGCTGAGGTATGACGTATTGAGAGCTCCTCATGTTTGGAGCCTGGGCACAATTAGATTCCCCTCTACTGCTGTGGCATGAATTCACGCCTCATTACATTTATTTTCGCAGGGAGGGGAGGAAGTTGTAGTAGTGTTTGGCCTGCTGGATGCGGGGTGCGGGGTGTGGGTAGCGACTGGTATGAGAAGGGACGAGGAAATGTCTCGAGGGGGGGGAAGGAAGCTATATGGGCTATGTCGGTATCATGAGCAGCAAGGGAAAATAATATTTTTTTTACCATGCCGCCGTACCAGGTAGCTCATACGAGAAATAAGAGAAAATGGGGTTTCGAGGTAAACCAGAGGCTTTGTTTGAAAGGGACTGGATGGATCGTGTTTTAGGCATGACGCAGTGCGATTTTGCACCGACCTGTATTACTGTCTGCCCGAGGGGGGGAGACGGGGGCTAGAGGGGTAGGTTGCGATGGGTTGGGATGGGTTGAAATAGTAGGCAACGAGGGGATTGAAAGGAAACTCACGTGCTACGATAGAGGTATACCTTTTTTTGGCGAAAACGGTTTCTGTGTGACAGGGCTCCTTAACCCAAAATCGTCGGAAAAAGGCCATTTTTTTGCATGATTCCCGTGGTGTACCTCGGCCGTCGGATTATTCATCCGGTACCAATCTTGTTTTATCTCCAAATCAGGTTTTGGGAGAGGGCTTAAGCTCCGAAGTTGTGGAACTTGAAAAAAAAGGGTGCACTTCTATCGTAGCACGCGTCGGAATCCGGTAAACTGTTGATTGAGTTGACAAAAGATTATAGATAGAAGCGTGATGTCGACTTTTTGTGGGATGACTAACGCCCACGTTTTCGCGTCTTCGGCTTTTCGTTTCGTTTCGCTGTCTTGCCGGTATTATAGGCTATTGTGGCATGTAGGCGGAAGGTGAAGCGGGAGCGGGGAGCGGGGATTACATCTCAGTCGTAGTCGGATTGAGGTTGGAGGTTGAAGGAGTTAGATGAGACACGGGGGCGTTGTGTTTTATATTCCGAGTCTCCGTATTATCGTTTTTTTTCTTGTTTTCGCGTGCATGACGGAGTTGAAATAGACACGCGGGCGTTGTTGAAATAGTCGCCCTATTAGAAAATCGGACTTCGTGTTTTTTTTTTTTGCGGATTTGAAGAAGTTGGGCAATCTAAAGGGGTCATTTTTTTTAGTGGCTCCCCTTTTTGCGGTGTCGGGCTGAGTAGTTTTGTGCGACATTTTCTAAATTGTGAGCCTGACAGCTGTGGAAAGCCTTATGCTTGCGTATCGCTTCATCTCTTATCCGGCGCGCGCTCGCACTTAGGTACTGACTGACTGCGCGAAGCAAGGCCTGCCGGGGGCTACGATCACGCGGTTGAGAGGTATATACAAACTCGCCAGTCTGTCGTTTGTCAACAAACGCATACTTGTGACTTGTGTGGAAGCTTCCTATAATCTGTCACCTTTTGCGCGAATTTGAAGGAATTTGATTATATAAAGATTTGTTGTTGAAATAGTAATGTTTTACCGTTCGTAGTCGCGTTGAGGTTGGTTTAATCGAGAGATGGCAATGGTCCGGGTTTTTCGTTGGATTGGATTGGATTGGATTGGATTGGATTGAGTTGATTGCACACGTAACACGGAGGGAGAGCGGCGGGGGCGTTTTTGTTTTGTTTTTTGTTGTTGTGTTTTTCTTCTTTTTTGTCGCTGCTTGAATTCCATTGAGGGGCAGCCACTCTTCGCCTTTCGCACCCGCTCACCTTCAACGCTATGATGGCGACGTTTTTTTAAACGAATTGTATCGCGTGCTTAATCTCTTAAGAGCTGCACCCACGATTTTGGTGATAAAACATTTGGAATTTGTGTGGGATATTTTTTCTGCAGTAATCAATGGGTTAAGACGACGAGGGCGAGGGCGAACCGGGGAGAGACGGGGGGATTGTTGGCGCCCTTAAGGGGGGGGGGGGTACTCATTGCATGCGTGGTCGTAGTCGTATGACCGTAGACGGGGGGGGGGGGTACTCATTTCATGCGTGGTCGTAGTCGTACGACCGTAGACTGCACCCGTTCGATGCCGGGACGGAGGACGTCAGGTTTTCACCGACCAGGCAGACATGGGGAGGGGAGAGAAATGAGGGTAAGGGAGAGGGGAGGCTGGAGGGATAGAGGGGGGGGGGGGGGGGTGGAGGGGGGGCGTGATCGGTTTTCTCCTCCCAACCGTCGTCGTTCCTATTTCGCATGGTTTTGCACCCTAAAAGTCGTTTTGTGTCGGGCAGCAGTAGGTCGTCGGCTGGCAGTCGCATGTCGTGGAAATAACAAATAACATTAAAAATATGAACCCAACGTCTCTACGAAAATAGACTGTAACAACAACACCTGGTTGGTATATGCCATCTGGTTTATATACATGTACCATGTCCTTCGTATATGATACTTGGGTGCGAAGATGGACGATAATGCCTTAATTACGCGTTTTGCCGACTTGACTCCCAATAGAAAAAATGCTGCGCCCAAGTTCCGGGCCAAATTACTTCAAGTTAGTAGTGGTGAATCGTCGAGTCGCAACTACTCCAGCATGTTTCGGCGACCAAACATTTATTGGACGCTCATGCAGGCTCATGTGCTGTGTGTTGAAGTATTAGTGTGGTATTAGTCCGTTTGACCACTTGCAAAAGGTTAACCAATAGCTTACCCAAACTAAGCCTTATAACACTCTCCCCCCCCTGAATGAAACGGCGGGATAGCAGGTCGGCCGGATATACGGGCGGACCTGTCAATATCCAAGCCGTTTTATTTCCTGGGTATACGGGGGAGAGTATTTTTCAAGTTCGACATGGGGAAAGTCTGAAAATGTTTATTCATGGTGGATGTGGGACTCGAACCCACGACCCAAAAAACCCATGGTCTGTCGACGACGCCATTTGTTAAGGTATTGGTGGGGTATTAGTCCGTTTGACCACTTGCAAAAAAAGGTTGACCACAACAGCTTACCCAAACTAAGCCTTATAACATGTGTGTTCTTCAAGTTATTACTTCGAAGTATAAATTAAACTGACATTTCCACCCATCTACGTCCTCTAGCACAACCAGTGCCCGTGCCGACGCCTCCTGGAAAGACGAGCTCCGCAATCACAAAATTTTTAAGACACAGATACACGCAAATATAGCACGGTGATTTGGCCATGCAATGCCAACCGCAATTAATACAAGGCATGTATGACAAGGCACATAGTCTGATACATGCATGCCTGTTTCTAGCTTGTTTTGTTTGTTTTTCGGTGTGATGAATAGTATGTATGTGCGCTCATGTCAGTCATGACATTGTATGATCATACGAGTAGGGCGTCTCCGGCTGGCAGGTGCTTGAAGATGCGCAGATGATCGTCATTCTGTCACAAGCAACGGTGGTGCGTGCGGACGCACAGAGTAGTCATGATCATGATAATCAAAAGAGTACCGCAGACCATGCGAAAGATAGACCACACTGACACCACAACAGAGATACGGGGGATGGCGTATTCTTCGAGAAATTGTTTGCTGGTTGTGTGGCCGTCCCTCGAATTGCCGCTGCCGACGCTCGGTTTTGATCAGGGTGAGATCAACCGTGCTTGGTGGCCCCTGCCGACGGATACTTACTCACCCGCGGGGTGGTCAGTTTAGAAGGCTCATATCCAAGTAGGGCCAGGCGTGGGTGGGATCAGGGAGTAAACCTAACAACAATCAATAATGTACAGCAGTAGTACCAGGTAGCTGCGTATTAGCTGCGTGCGCGGATCTCGGAGGGTTTCATTTCCATCGGTTTCATTTGTGTTTTTTTTGTTTCATTTGAAATATCCTAGGTCCCTGTTGCATACCGCTAGTTCATAGCATGGAACACCCTCGTCAGAAAATCAAAATCAAAACCCTGCCACCAGCATCGCACAAACTTCTTGAACAGGAGCCATGCTGTCGAGGTGAGACCAGCAGAGAAGTATATCCTTGCATGATCTCCGCTGACTGCAGTGTTGTTCGTGACGTCTGATTGCACCGTTGCCACGCAAAGCATCGCAAAGAGATCGCCCCCAGTCTCCAGAGAACGACAACCCTTGATGCAATTTCGGGAGAAAGAGGATCATGTCCCGCCCGACTGCAGCAGCCAACAGTTTTTTCATAGCCCACACAGCCCACACCCACCGCCATCCCCAGCCTCTAGTAGACTGCCCTATGCGCTCACGACTATCCGTGCTGCCATGACCACTCCATAGCTGAGAAAGCCAGTGCCATTTCTCTCCCCGCCTCCTGATACGCTAAACCATTTGCATTGCGCGAAGCAGCCAACCAACATTTTTACTTGTTTGGCTGTCTGCCGTCGTTGGATGTTCC
Organism: Undaria pinnatifida; assembly: GCA_012845835.1. Lineage (NCBI taxonomy): Eukaryota > Phaeophyceae > Laminariales > Alariaceae > Undaria > Undaria pinnatifida. The sequence goes on along the minus strand of JABAKD010000015.1, from coordinate 4,152,426 downwards.
ACTACGTGTTCATTGCGAAATGATCGTTCACTAATTCCAAGTACTTTATCCCCAACCGTGCTTGCAGTTCTACATACCTGGTACTAAATAAAAATAACAGGTGCCGGCACTTCTCAGGTACTTCTCGGCGTCCCCGGTGCTCCAGTAGTAAGCCGCGCAACCATTGAGGTCGCGCTCGTAGGTTCGAATCTCAGAAGGAACTCTTTCTCACTGTTACTAATCGACTCGCCGAAAGCGCGAGAGCGTGAGTTGGCGCAATTCGATGCAAATCGGCGAGCGTAAAAAGCTGAAAAGTGGGAATGCTGAAAACCCTATGCGCGCGCCCTATATCTAGTCTATACCTGGTACGTGATAAAAATGAAGTCAAGTACCGGGACAGCAGTGAACACGTGTGACCACGGCTCGTCCAGAAGGTCGCTGTGTGAGGGTAAACCCTCTTACGAGTTGAGCTGGAGAGTAAAAGTGATGAAAAAAAAACAAAATACTGGTGTACCACTGACTACGAGGTACCAGGTACTCCGCAGGAAACGGGACCCAGGCTGTGTTTTCTTATTATAGGTGGAGTGTCCCACACTAGATTCAGTATAACGGCTCCCGGATTTCTTGTATCCCTGTCGATATCAGCGTGCCTTACCCTGTTTTTTAGTTGATGTTCTGACTGTATTCCCTGTAAGCTGTGAACAAATACTAGCAATAACAGCTGCATTTCTTATTACCGTGTTTCTTGTTACCAACAGGTGACCTGTACCGCTGTACTGCTGCACCTGGTATCTATGAACAGGAACGTTGACCCAGGCTGCGTTTCTTAGTTAGGCGAGGGTGCGCTCTTCACTAACTTCAGTATGCCGCCTCTCAAGTTTGTAATTTTCTTGTGATGTAATAAGAGTGCCTTTCTCTTCCTATTGATACGTTGTTTTTGTGTTTGGTGTCCTGTATTGCTTGCTGTCTTGTATTAGTGTTGTTCGGGCTGGAGCCTCGGCGGGGCGCAGGGCTAGGCCATCCGGGCATGGACGTCCCCTTGAGGGGGTACGGTGCCTGGTGGGGAGCTCTCGACCCGCGCTGGCCAACATCTTGATCGGGGATGCCACGGATCCGGTGTGCGAGTCCGTCTTCCGCAGCCGCGGCCACTCCGTCGACTTCAAGCCCGGCATGTCAAAGGTGTGACGCGTATGTACGTTGATGACATGGTCGGCGTACCGCTGGTACCTCGTATCATATTAGAATTGAATAACATGGTCCTGGCGTGTTGTGGAGATTATTCGTACCGATTACTACTACCTGGTACCTGGTATGTGTTACGCATTACCTCACGTTCCGAGCTGAACTTGTGTGAGGTTGCCCTCAGCGGCAGGTGTTAGGGACAGCCGTGGTCACAACAGCAGGTGTTCTTCCCTTCTCTTACCGGGAGTTGCTTCCCGGGTGCTTGACGTGATTTTTTTCGCGCACAGGGTTCGGTCGGCATTCCCACAACGCCGTTCGTCGATTTTCATCAAGTTTATTAATAGTTAAACGATGATTTGATGGATTCCACGTGTTCTGCCTTTGTAGCTTTTCATTGGAGTATGTCAACCATTTCCTCGAAAAAGCGGTAAGGTACCCTCTTTGATTCATTCGCAGCTCGGACAGTTCACGATCTAAATCATAGATCATCCACTGTAGTAGTAGATGCTGTATCTGCCGTTACTGCGTGTTCAGGAATTGTGTATCTAAGAGTACAGATCCTACCCCGAAACTGTTTGCTAGATGATGCAGATCGTATGGCTCCCAGCCGGTAACATGAGCGAGACGATACAGATCACCCCGGACAGATCTATATTATCAACTGGGGCTCGATCATCTGTCCGAGGTGTAGCTTTGGATGTGGCGAGCAAAGACTGTTTGGTTGGACATCGCATCAAGTTACACCATTGGGTACATATCGTTCGTACATACCTACCGCGTACGAGGACGTCGTATAACACGCAAGATAGCACACCCCCTCGTAGGATTTATTTGCGCGACGTTTTTTCCGAAACCAGGTGCGTGTTCGCATTAAACTGATATTTCCACCCATATAAATCCAGCACAGCCAGTGCCCGCGCCGATGCCTCCTAGAAAGGCGAGCTCCGGGGTCACAAACTACAAGAGAGATAGATCAACATCATCGCACATACAGCAAGGTAGTTTGGCCATGCAATGCCAACCGCAATGAAAACAAGGGCGAAACATATGCAAGCCAACACGCCAGTTTTTTTTGCCAGGAAGAATCAGAGAAGAAGAAAATGAGTGAAAACGAGAGGGGTACGTTCACGCGACGAAAAGGGCGGAGTGGAACGATGCCTCTCGAGATATTTTCATAAGGAGACGCATCGCTCGGCGTTTTTACCCTCCCCGTCTTCGAGGAATTTCGCTTTGAAATTCGACGGTGGCGGTGTGCTATCTTGCGTGTTACTGGGTGTTGTGCATACTTCTTATTCTCAATCGTCAAGGATTTTGAGTGTTTGTGGATATGACTTTGATGTCTCAACCTCTCGAAAAAGGAAGGGAACGGTCGTCGAAGCGACGTTTTTTTCTTGTGCTGCATGCTGCTATCATGCAGCTGCTACCCGATGCGATGAGGCCTTCGCTCGGAGGTTTTGTTGTTGGCCTCGTTTTTTACGAGCGATCTGTATGCATGCGTGTGTTCTGCACATTGTAAGCCGTTGTTTCTGTTGTATCCATCGACGTATGCCAGTACATCCATTCGCTGTCCGTGCCGATTCATTAGCCTACAGAGATAAAAGCTCTGTGGTCACAAACTACGAAAAAGCAGAGATACACATAGCACATACAACGGCGAGGAGAAAATATATGCCTGCTGCGTTGCAGCGGTAATATGGCTGATTGATCGACACTTCGTTACCATAGATTTACAAGCAGGTGGCTCGGTGGCGATGGCGATGTCGATCAATGCGTGATCAGACCACACAACGAACGCCAAAAGAGTAGAAGCCGCTGCAACAACAGCACGAAAGGAGCACAGGAAAAATCGTCCGATGCGTGATCAGACCGCAGACCACACTCCATAGCTGAAGCATCAGATTATCTGCGAGATCGGCATCACAGCGGCACAACATGCAGCAAAAACAAAACCAGCAACAGCGCCGGCGGGTAAAAAGCTTCGGCAAAGAAGGCAGCGCTTTTTCTATTTTACCGCACAAGCGACCAAACTCTAGTTTCATCGCAAGGTTGGTGTTATGTATAGATCATGTCATACTAACAATAATAATACTCTGGTATTTCGGCCGCACGTATGATATGATAGATACTCGTAGTACGTACTTGTACGTGTAACCCTTTCACCTACAGAAGTAACCCCTTTGTGGCTTGACTAAAGACACGTGCGACGTACAATGGAGGTGTAACTTTTTTGGCTAAAATATTGTCCAAACGACGAAGCTCCTTAATCCCTTTACAGCCCCCAAAGCCCTCCCTATGCTAACTTCAAGTAAATTTGTCCCCCAAAAGGGGTTCCAGTAGTGAAGGCATTCCCAAAATGCTCAGAATGTCATTCTTTTTCAATATTCTTGTACACATACACCTGGACCACCAATGGATGTAACACCATGGGATGGTACATCGAGTTGCTCATTCTTGTTTCTCGAGGTAACTTTTTGTTGGTGTGAAGAAAGCTCCTCGAGTGAAAAAAACTTACAAAATTCAAGGGCGCGTCGCTACCGGTAGCATAGCGACCGCAAAAAATGACAAAACACTTACTACCGCTAACCCTGAGTAGGGTGTCCTACATTTTTGTGTTTTTCACCTTGGATGGAACTAACCCTAACCCTAACCCTAACCCTAACCCTAACCCTAACCCTTACGAAATGCACCTATGACTGCCCCCTGATGACGTCACTGGGGTGACATGGTTGAAAAAAAATCGCAATATCGATGTGTATCACTGAACATTCACTCCTGTAGTGGTTGGTACGTCTTATCAGCAATCTGTTCATAGGAAGAGCGTGGAGCAGTGCAGCAACATGGGTTGATGCAAGTACGGCAGTGAGTGGTGTTTTCCACTAAAGAAAAAAATGAAAAAATAGTTCGGCTGTGAGATCGACCAGAAAGGATTTTGAAGCAATCATAGAGTGAGTTAACTTTTGGTGTGGGCTACTTTGGTCTACCAAGTAGCACGTGATAATTAACGAGGTACCGTTGTCGTACGTGAAGTTGACGTACCGACTGCTGTAGATGCGCTATGCTTCCTGTGTACTCCCTCTATGTGTGGCGGGCCAGCGGAGGTCCAGCCCAGGCCTGATGCTCGGGTTGTTAGTGCTGTCGTGTCATGATGCAGCGTGCGGCGGATGTCGATCGCTACTGTTCCGAGGTGGTATTTCTATATTTTTCTGCTCTTGATGTTTATTGAAAACGTAGACGCACACCTGTATTGATCGAATGAAGATCGACGAGCGAGATCTAGCGTCCTGCATCAGGCGTCGGGCGGTGCACTTGATCCTAACGCTCTTCGAAAAACATGGTGCACCTTTTACCGTAGCATGTTTCCTGTTAACCCCTTTGCGGCTTGAGAGGGAAAAACTACCGTACAACGGCAGCTCGCGCTGCTGGAGTTGTGACGGTGATCGCCGGTAGCGACTGCTCGCGCTGTCGCTACCTCGGGAACTTGAGGATACGTCAGCTAGCGCTGGATGGCGAATACAATTGACTTATATTGACACATGACATGTAAGAAAATACGTGGAAGTGTGATGAGCTTAAGCTTTATTTTTCCCCATCCGCCGGAGGATAAAAATAAAAAACGAAAACGAAACCGAAAAAAAAAACTGTCGAAAAAAAAATGGTGGTCGCAGTATCGACCACACCGAGCAGCCCGGGTCGCTTGTTTAGGAGTTGGGTCCGGACTGCCTTGCAAGGGGCCGTGCGGCACGTGTGCATCATGTTGATGCTGGCACTGCTGTTGCATGCTCTTCCTAGAAGCTTGATAAAGTTACTGTGTGTAAATGGGCCATGCCACGGTAGGGATCGTAGTTGGTGGATTAGCTAATAATGTACCTGACCTGTTGAGCTTCTAGAGTGAAGAACTACCAGCTATTGCGATACTTTTACGAGTGTGTTTGTTTCAGGACTAGCGCACGAAAGCGTTGGTCGGGCTGCGCGAGCGAACGCCTTCGAAGCCATGTTTCGGGTGATGGTGAGACATTGAGCTCCCCATGTTAGGAGGTCAGAAACTCTCTCTGCGCACCCCCTACGTTGGGATGGCTGAAACGGTCGTAGTCGTTTGTTGGTTGTTACGCGTGAGTCCTCTGAACGGTTCATAGGTTTCGACAAGAGAGTCTCCTCGGTGCGTTTTTGGTCGAGAGTCATCCCACGTTAGGGGTGCAGCAGTTTCTAAGAATACTCTGAGCTCCCAACATGAGGAGCTCAATATCTCACCCGGCACATGACTTCGTAGACAGTCGTTCTCGCAACAACCAACCCGTCCAACGTTTCTACCAGATATATGCGGTAGTTCTAAAGCAAATATACTGGTTTAATTATTATCATACTCTGAGATAGCTACACGCTGGAGGAGCTCAGCCGGTCAGAAACGCTTGGCCAAACAACTGCAACCGTGCAACCCGCACCGTGGAACGACTCTCGGCATACCACGTCTGCCGTATCGGCGCGCTCTGCGCTACATGGCGGTATCACTCTTTGGCCGAAACGTTTCCGATTGGCGGAGCTCTTCAACTGCGGAGGTTTGCACCTTTCGGATGTTCTCCCGGGGTCAGGGTGTGGGTTGGATATTCATAACACTTCTACTTTCCAGCTTATGGACAAACCTTGGCTGCAGGTGTCGTCCCTTCTCCTCTCCTGTTCTTGCCTTCATTTTTTATCGCGCATAGGGTTCAGCGATCCCACTGCTCGTCGATTGTTCATCGAGTGTTGCTAACTCACGCGCTTGCGCTTTCCGCAAGTCAACTTGTGCACAAGAAAAATTCCCTACGAATTTATGCCAGTATTCACTCGGGGGAACTCGAACTCATGAAACTGACCTATACCAGGCTCGAGGATAACCTGATACACCACCGGGGCGACCGGTATGGAGATCGTGGAAAGAGGAGCCTCCGAAAACACAGGCGCATCTTTACCGTAGCGTGTGTTAATTGCTATTCTATCCTATCCTATCTTACACTTTGTGGTTCTTCACTTGACCTGCATTGGTGGCTCTATCATATGCATGAGTGAGTTCTTTACGTCAAACTGATCTTTCCACCCATCTATATCCAGCACGATCAAGTGTCCGTGCCCGATGACTCATTAGTGAGACGAGCTCTAGTATAGCTCTGCTACTGCTGTGGTCACCAATTACGAGACAGAGATACACGTTGCAGATGCGGCAAGGTGATTTCATTACTTGGGAAGTATGTATGTATATATATATGGGTTCTGAAAGAGTTAACATGATAGAATAGATGCCGGTCGCCGCGGTGGCGTATCAGCTTATCCTCGAGCCTGGCACAGGTCAGTTTCGTGAGTTCGAGTCCCGCCGAGTGCATATTGGTATAAATTCGTAGATACTTTTTCTTGTGCACAAATTGACTTGCGGAAAGCGCGAGAACGGGAGTTACAACACTCGATGAAAAATCGACGAGCAGTGGGATTGCTGAACCCTATGCGCGATAAAAATTGAAGGCAAGAACCGGGGGGGAGAAGGGACGACACCTGTGACCACGGCTTGTCCAGAAGCTGGAAAGTAGAAGTGTGTGGAAATATATATATATATACCAGGTATATATATACTTCTTCATCCCATTGTTTATCCTTGCACTACTCTCGCGTTCCCTCCCAGTAGTAGCTCAGATCCGGGGGCACATCGCGAGCCCTCCCCCCCCCTCCCCACTATGGTACGTGCTTTAATTTTGGTCGCGAGAAGAATTCAGCATTTTTTTCCCTCGTCGACTCGCGTCGAATTGTGCGTACCCACGCTTCTAGGCAAAGATGTCGGTTGACAGCGAGCTGACGAGCGGTCGAGCTGTCGAGGCTGTCTGTCGAGGGGTTTGGGGCTGTCTCGACAAACCATCCCCTATCCCCGGGTGGGATAACGCCTCCATATATCTGTGGAAACCCCTCATGCGTGTATGTTTCTAGATGAAATAATAGTGAGTCGACTCAATCAAGTGAGTAGTTGACTGCTGTGCCCTGCAATTGATTGATACCATACACTTTGTATGTTGCACGTCTACGAGTGAGTCCCCGATGCCGCCTCCCACATCCTACATCTGGTCGTGTACGTGCGTAAATATCGATGGTTTCAGTGTTTTTGCAAGGCGCTTTTCCAAAATAATAGGGGATGTTGATTAAACATGCCCTGTTTTTCGACTGTCGAGGCTGTCTGTCGAGGGGTTTTCTACTTGACAGTCGGACGAGGGCCGAAAAGTCTGTCAACCGACATCTTAGCTGCTAGGCGCTCTCAGCAGATGATCCTTTTTTTTTTCTGCAAATACAGTCAAGTCTCACCACGGTGGGAATCGAACTCAAGGACCTACGCTATTGATAGTATTTTCGAGGGTAACCACTACCAGGTAGACCACCGGGGCGACCGGAGGTATTAATAGTTTTTTTTTATTGATTTAATTTATTTTTATCCTCCAGCGGATGGGGAAAATAAAGCTTTAGCTCACCACACTTCCACGTATTTTCATACGCGTCGTGTGTCGATTTAGCTCAGTCGCTTTCGCAGCTCAACGCTAGCTGGCGCACCCTTCGGGTAATATTAATGTTGTGGTACCATGTTGCGCCGTCCGTGACACCGCCGTGACACGTGTGAGATTCCGGTCGAAATAGAAGTAATGGGCTGTAACGCCAAGAAATATCAGGGACCAGATTATTTTTTATGTCTTGTTAGTATTACGTACTTTTCCTGGCCCAGCAGAAGTTTCTTCGAAAGAAGTTGTTTTCGATTTTTTACGGGCTTTTTGTTCAATCATTTCTTAAAAACACGGGTAGATGAATACCTGGTATGTGGTAATTTCCCCCCGCCCAACATAAGTTTCCAAAAAATTGATACCAGGTAACTTACGATATTAAGGAGTCGTTTTTGTTTTTTGTGATACTGGTGGATGATGTATGATGTTTATACTCGTATGATATAATAGTCGATGGTCACCGTAGACATAACAGATAAACTGCAAACGCCCTCCTCGCGCCCAAAAAAGTCTTTCCGCGTGATACACCAATATTAGAACAAAAGTGCATGCACCCCTAGAGGTCATGCACCACTGCTATTAATGGTAATAGTATGCCGATATACCTGGTACCAGGTCCCAACTTGACGAGAAGCCTAAGCCCTAACCAATGAAATAGACCCAGCATCATAGGGGGCAGGATGAGGGTGTGTATAAAAAATATAATACAGTACTTCGGGGAAGGGAGCATGCCTTTTACTCCGTATATAGTGTCACACACAGCTTGCAAAGATGAGTTTCGACGAAATCTTCGATCTCACAGCTGGCGTGTATTTTATTTCTTATAATATACTCCAGTATATACCTACGAAACCTACGGGTATGGGTATATTATAAAAAATGAAAATACACTCCAGCTGTGAGATCGAAGATTTGTCAAAACTCATCTTCGCACGCTGTGTGTGATACTCCGATCGCGCGTATTACTGGGTGTGTATCCTCATTAAATATACTTAGGTCGGCGACTCCCCTTGAAACTACAGTGTAAGCTTGTACCGGGGTCAACAGGGTGATGCTAGTCTGTGCGCGGAAAGTATAAAACCCGTTGTTGAGGGGGACAAAATCTGACAGCTGTGGAAGGAAATGCATCAGTTTATAAAGGGTATGCTGTAAATCGTACAATCAGTTAGGAGAGGGCGGAGTGTTCAAAGGGGGGGGGGAACGGAGTTTTTCTTTTAACAGCTTTAGGTCGCATTGATGCAGGGACTTGCTATACATATATATTAACACCACCCTGTTGACCCTGGTACAAGCTACACTGTAGTGTCGCCGACCTATATCCTTCATGAGGACACACACTCAGTAATACGCGCGATCGGGGTATCACACACAGCTTGCAAAGATGAGTTTCGACGAAATCTTCGATCCCACAGCTGGCGTGTGTTGTTGTTTTTGTAATATAGTTTTTTCATTAATGTTGGATGGGTTGTCTTGTTTTTTTTAATTTGAGACGTTGGTTTACGCTGTTGTGTTTATGCTTGTTAATTCTTGTGTCCCTCGCCTAGTATACGGTACCAGGTACACACAGCTTGCAAAGATGAGTTTCGACGAAATCTTCGATCCCACAGCTGGCGTTTGTGTGTTTTTTTTTGTAATTTAGTTTTTTCATTAATGTTGGATGGGTTGTCTTGTTTTTTTTAATTTGCGACGTTGGTTTACGCTGTTGTGTTTGTGCTTGTTAATTCTTGTGTCCCCCGCCTAGTATACGGTACCAGGTACTGCTGTATTCATACCAGGTATACTCTGTACTAGAAAGCAAGCGAGCTGAGACATGTAAGAAACGAATAAAAATTTGACCACGTTTGATAAAAACCGTATAGAACTAAGTACCAATTCGATGCGGCTCGCCGGTAAGGCTTCCGCGCCTGCTGGCTGGCCTTTCATAGTTTTGTTGCCTGCTGGTGGGCCTGCTGTTGGGCCTTTCGTTTGTTTTTGGGCTACAAGAATAGCCTGCAAATGTTTCATCAGCTGCCGCCGTTCGTTTTTTCCCCAGCAACCGCTGCTGCTCACAACGTCAGCAGATTTCGTGTCGTACTTGGTGCTGAATTTACACCGCTATACCACAACACCGCTATACCGCAGCGCTGTCACCGAAGATTCCAATGCCACCGCCAGCCCCGCCGCCGCCGCCGCCGCCGCTGCTGCTGCTGCTGCTGCTGCTGCTGTGGGTGTCGACTGCGTAAGTTTCTAAAGATAAACAATCGGCTGTCTGTGGCCATGGACCTCGCCTAGCCTATCTTCCTTGCTACATACTCGTTCCATGTCGGAGTGTCTATGCGTGGGGAACATGGGAGGGGGGGGGCTGGCTGTGATGATGTCACTAGTGCTCTCTCTGACTGGGCGTCTTAGGGGAAGGCGCTCAAGTACTGGCTGCGGAGGTCGCTGTTGCTGCAGCAACGTGTTGCGCGAACTCGCATCGTTTGTGTTGGGATCACCCAACACAGCTGCAGCTTCGAGTGGTTATTTACATCAAGGCAGCTGGCAAATCGCACACATGCATAAAAAAATGTACCCGCAGATTATTGCGCATGGCCGGTCACCCATCAACCAGTGTATTTCCCAACAATATCTGGATATACTTGGTAATTATCTGGGCCGTCCTTACAGCAGTAGTATAATACCTTCATTATTTCCGATACACCCGGATCAATTACATTGCAGTATAGCTGCATGCTCTACCGTGAAGATGCGGGCGAACGCACGGGGGTGCCTAATGCAAAACCATCCACCTCCTACGTCACCCTTCCTCCGAAGGGGAAGTTTGTATTATGTCCAATTTTGAAGAAAATCATACCCATAATTCACCGTCTCCCCGCCATAATATGCAACGGGCCCCCTTCCACCCCCCATTTCCCCGTCCACCTACACAACTCGGCTGTGCAGGAGGAACTGCTGGCCGTTATCGGAAACTATGAGGGGCTCGTGGTTCGATCCGGCGTAACGGTGGATGAAGACCTCATCGCCGCCGCGAAGAGCATGCGCATCGTTGGACGCGCGGGGACAGGTACGAGGCCCTGGATCCGGTTGTAGCGGTTAAATATGCCCGTAAAATATACGGTGAAACGTAACGGTAACATGGCGGTTAAATGTATCCGTAAAATGTACGGTGAAAACGTAACCGTAACATGTACGGTAACGTGTAATTATCACATGTAACGGTTAAATATAACGGTAAAAGGTAGCTGCACAATGTACCGGTGGAATGGAACGGTCAAATGGAACCGTAAAACATAGCGGTAAAAAAGCATGCGGATCGTTGGGCGCGCGGGGGCAGGTACGAGACCCTGGGTCCGTTGGAGGGTAGTAGCGCTAACGTTAAATTGTCAACGCTACCGCTGTCCCTAACCCTAATCCCCTAGCACTAGCCTCGTAACGCCAACTCCCTAACGCCAACCCCCTAATGCTAGCCTCTTAACGAGCGCTAAAATTTACATATAGATAGAGGATCCGTTGGAAGGTTGTAACGCTGACGTTGAGATGTTAATGCTAGCGCTCTCTAACCCCAACCCCCTTCCGCCATCCCCCTGACACCAACCCCATAGCGCGGACCCCCTAGCGCTAACCCCCAAACGCCATCCTGACGCTAACCCCCCAGCACTAGCGCTGACAAGCTATACCTGACGGTTACGCCAACGCAGTCGACGGCGGACAAGCTGACGGCAACCGCAACCGGAACGCTGACGATATTGACGCTATCTCTTAATGCCAACGCCAACCCCAGCACTGGTTGTGACAGTTACGGTACCAGCAGCCGTTATGTTCGTGCTTAATAATGATTCTGGCGCCAACTCTAGCTCTACCCCCTTACAGCTAGCGCTTAACCACCACCTCTGACGCTAGCGCAATCGCCGACGCTGACGGCTACCGCAGCCGAAACGCTGATGCTGACGCCAACCCTAACGCTGTCCCTAGCGCTGATACTAGCGGTGACGGTAAACGTATCGCTAACCTCAACACTAACGGTGAAGCTAACGTAGAGCCGCGGCCTCGTATTTCGCTGTCTCTCCTCTCGGGGGCCTCGCGATTTTTGTGCTAGCGACAAGACATCAAGGCCGGTTCGCTAGTGAACCCAAGCCACCCACCCACCACCCGCGCTGCCACATCCCACCCCGCCCCGACCCAACCCAACCCAACCTAACCTAACTTTTGGATTTTAACAACCGGACACACCCACCACCCCCCCCAGGCGTGGACAACATCAACGTCCCCGCGGCCACTTCTAAGGGTGTGCTGGTCATGAACACTCCGGGAGGTAACACGGTGTCCACAGCAGAGCTGACAATGTCGCACGTTTTGGCGCTGGCGAGGAACATCCCCCAGGCGGTGGCCTCCATGAAGGAGGGCCGCTGGGACAGGAAGAAGTACACGGGGACGGAGCTGGTAAGTGTGTGTGTGGGGGGGGGGCGGTAGAAACAGATATAACAGAAGAAAAGCCAAAGACAGAGCAAGAGACGGTCTACGTTTTTTTTTGGGTTTGGGTTTTATAGGTATTTTTTAATGTGTTGGATATTTATTTTATTTTATTTTTTCGGACACGTGCTGCGATAGAGGTGGCACTCTTTGGCGAAATATTTACTGAATGACGGGACACCGTAAACCCAAAATCGTCGGAGTGTCGTTCTTGTTTTGCAAAATGATGTGACTCCTCAACCAAAAACAGGCGGAAATGCCATTCTTGTTGTGCGAAATTATGGTTTTTGTCCATGGGGTTGCGTTTTCAGTCTACTCTATTAGTAAAATCAGTTTTTGGGTGAGGTACAGAGTATTTTATCAAGTCACCACCCTTAGAAGGCAAATGGGTGCACCTCTACAGTAGCATGTGTCTTTGAGTACAAGGAATATCCCCGAAGCTGTGGCCTGCAGGAAGGGGGGGGTGCGGGGACAAGAAGTACACGGGAACGGAGCTGGTGATCGAAAGCCGGGGGGGGGGGGGGGGGGCTCCGGGGATTGGAATTTGTGTTCTTGTTTTTTGTTTATATCCTAAATTGAGGAACATGCTCTAGGCTGTGGCCAGCCATCAAGAATGGCCGCTGGAAGAGCAACAGGAAAGACACGGGGGCGTAGCTCGGGAGTGGGAGAGATGGGTTGGGAGGGGCGGTGGAAAGAGAGGTGTACTTATACAGACAAGACGTAGATATACTTACAGATAAAGACAGGCAGGCAGACATCCGCGTAGAGGTGTCCCTGATGTCCCGGGACGGCGAACAAGAGAGCAAGAGACGTTCGAAGTTGCTCTGGGTTCTAGACTGGTGTTGCATATGTTGTGAGTGCTTTCGGAACTGTCAGTTACGAGTTTTCTTCCCTCGCTTAGTGTCGCCGGGTTTTTATGCCTTTATCGAGTGATTTGATAACTGGTTCGTGTGTTTCCGTCTGTTTCCGAACCCACCATCGGAATCGACTTGAACAAATTAGCAAACGCCGCCTCTTCTCCTCCTCCCTTCCCCTTCCCTCCCATCTTATCTGTGTCTTGTCTGTTTTTTCGCGTGGACACTCCTCGCGACTTCAACTGCTACTATTACGACGACGACCACAACAATTACTACTGCTGTTGCTGCTACTACGACTCCTCCTCCTCCTCCTCCTCTTCCCTCCTCCTCCTCCTCCTCCTCCTCCTCCTCCTCCTCCTTTTCCTCCTCCTCCTTTTCCTCCTCCTCCTCCTCCTCCTCCTCCTCCTCCTCCTCCTCCTCCTCCTCCTCCCCCCCCCTCCTCCCCAACCTCCCCCTACTCTTCCTCCTCCTCCTACCACCGCCACCGCCACCATTTCTACGACTTCTACCACAACAACTACTGCTACCACTCCCGTACAAAACCATAACTTGTTTTTGTTCTTCTGAAGATGGGGAAGACGATAGGCGTGGTCGGACTCGGACGTATCGGACGCGAGGTGGCGACCTGGTGTATGAACTTCGGCATGCACGCCGTTGGGTACGACCCCATCCTCACCGACTCGGCCGCACGCGCCGCCGGAATAGAGCCAGTGTCGCTTGATGAGGTATGTATATGTGTGTATGAGGGTCGTTAGGGGGGGGGGGCGTTGGGTGCGACCCCGTTCTCACCAACTCGGCTGCACGCGCCGCCGGAATAGAGCTAGTATCGCTCGATTAGGTTTCTATTTGTATGTATGCGGGGCGGTAGGGGGAGGGGGCGGTAGGGGCGTTGGGTACGACCCCATCCTCACCGATGCGGCCGCACGCGCAGCCGGAATAGAGCCAGTGTCGCTCATTGAGGTTTCTATACGTGTGTATGCGGCGGGGGGGGGGGGGGCGTTGGGTGCGACCCCACCCTCCCCAAGTCGGCCGCATGCGCAGCCGGAATATAGAGCCAGTGTCGCTCGATGAGTTATGTATGCAGGCGAGTTTTTTTTTCTGGGGGGGGGGGGGGCGGGGGGGGGGCGGGCACGACCCCGGTTCCACCAGGGAACGAGCCGGTCACTGAAGGAGCCGCTCAGTAGACTCGACCATGATATGGTCGGGAGGACAGGGGAGAAGGGTCATTTTTCGTCAACTAATAGTTCGTGTCTAGTTGTGTAGCGGTGACGGTTTACCCAAGGGGGGTATGGTCGAGGTTGCGAGCGTTGCTTGTCATGCGGGTGGATGCGCGTGCCCCCCCCCCCACCCTCTCCTCCCATTCGCCCACTGCTACCACCCCCACCCTCCAATGCTGTGTTTTTTTTTGCTTGTCAGCTTTTCGCGAGATCGGACTTCATCACGTTGCACACTCCCCTCACCCCTGAGACTAAGGGCCTCATCGGAAAGGCAAACCTCGAGAAGTGCAAGAAAGGCGTCAGGATTATCAATTGCGCCCGCGGAGGCATCGTGGATCCGGCGGCTCTGGTAGAGGCCCTTAACATCGGAAAGGTGACTATGATATTGTACATTTTGATTCAGATTTAGATTCCAATTCAGATTATATTTCAGATTCCCACTCAAATGAACATGCAGATTGGTTTTCAGAGACACCTATTTACTTCAAATGCAAGGTCATGTTCAAACTTCAGATTCAGATTCGTGTTTAGAGTATTAATTTGATTACGATTTATAGGAAATATACAGATCAAGAAAGTAGAAAAAAGGTGGCGGGTTCTGGCTGGGTTGGTCATTCTGCTAGCTCACTGTTGCTTGTTCATTGTGCTTGGTCGATATGCTTGCTTGCTCAGTGTGCTTGCTCACTTTGCTTGCTCACTTTGCTTGCTCACTTTGCTAGCTCAATTTCGTTGCTTGCTTTTGTTGCTGACTTTTGTTACCCATTCTGCTTGCCCTTTCCGCTTGTTCTCTCTGCTTGCTCACTTTGCTTACTCGTTCTGCTTGCTCGTTCTGGAGGCCCAGTGTGCTTGCTTTGCTTCGTTTCTTCATTTCGCTTGCTTGCTTCTCTTGCTCGCTTTGCTTGCGCATTCTGTGTGCTCACTGCGGCTGCGCATTCTTTGTGTTCACTGCGTGCTCATTCTGCTTGCTCATTCTGCTTGCTCATTCTGCTTGTTCCCAGGTGGCCGGAGCATCCCTGGATGTGTACCCCAGCGAGCCCCCCCCGCCCGAGCTGGAGGAACTGATCATGCACCCGAAGGTCGTCTGCTCGCCCCACCTCGGCGCGTCCACCCAAGACGCTCAGGTAACTACCATGCTTCGTATGTTGTAGGACCGTTTTGTATTCTTATTTTCTTGTTTGACTTGTTTTTGTTGTGTTTTTAGTGTACCCGGTACGTTGGCGCAACGTTTGCGCTCCTCGATTAACAGGCGTTTTTTTTTTTGCTTTTGTCTCAGTCTGTGAATACACGTTTTCTACCAGGTGCCTTGAGGATGAAACACATGTTTTAAAGCAAGCAGGCGGTAGGAACTCGCGCGGCAGGATAGTTGTAGCTGTCGTCAACGTGTCGGCGTCGGCGGAAGGTAGACTCAAGGCGCTCAGGTGACTACCGCGGATGAGGTAGTAGAGCTGAGTCATCCTACGATAAGGGTTGCTCTTTTTGTTGGGCGAAAGGTGTCTGATCTCTATAGTGCGGTTGAACTCCTCAAATGTGGAAACCCTATCGGTTAGTATGCTGATTTGGCTTTGATAGATTTTTTGCTAGGACTAGCGCATGGAGTTGTTGGCTGGGTTTCGCGAACGAATGCCTTCCAAGTCATGTAGTATCGGGTGAGATATTGAGCTCCTCATGTTGGGAGCTCAAGAGAAAGTTCTCAGAATCTGCTGCACGGGTACCCTGCCGTGGGATGGCTCAGCTGGCGTTACGAGCTCGCGCAGCAGAGTATGTGTAGCTCTTGTCCGCCTGTGTGCGTTGGCCAGGTGTGATGTGATTGGACTTTGTGTTTGGTCGATTCCGAAATCGCCTGTCCTACATATTTTGCTTCTTTCTTTTCTGAGATCTCGGTCGACGCTCTTAAAATTCCAGGGTTTTTCACGAGTCTCACGGGTCAGGTGAGGTCAAGGAATACCGAAATATTGGGGGAGCACGTCGGCTCGGGTCAGGAGGTGTTCGAAATCTCAAGGGTCGGGTCGGATCGGGTCAGCAAGTTTGTACACCTCACGGGTCGGGTCGGATCGGGCCATCAAGTTTTAAACCTCACGGGTCAGGTCGGGTCGGGTCGTCAACCTGACCATACCCGACCCGTGAGACGCAAACCGGCCCGTCCCGTGACCTGGTGAATTCGGCTTCAGCCGGTTCGAAAGAGGTTCCCAGGTTTTGGCGCTGTCTGTATTGATGTATAGTAGTTTGTTGCTCGTCCCTATATAGTGCCGGTTGGGTAGTGCCGGTTCCCCGCTATAGTGCCTGTGAAGTCGTTAGGCACAAAAGGGAACAATCAGTCGTGGCGGCATATGGAGTAGTGCCGGTGGCAGCTATTGTTCAGGTATTTACGGCTGGCACATACCGGCAATATAGAGGGACCACTACTACTGTAGTTTTTTTCGCCACCTATATCGTTTGTTTGAGCGCTCGACTATCCGTGCGCCTCATTCCAGAAAGGGTTGGCCACAGTGAAATCAAGTGAACGCGAAGCAGTAAGAGCTGTGCCGCATGTAGCTTTTTCAGGATCGCTTAAATGACTTCTCGCGTATCGGCCAATTTGTTTTGGGTCGTGCTTTGCTTGATGCGGGGAGTGTTGGCCGCGCGCCCACAAGTTGCTCGATATGTCCGTGACCGCACTACCACCGAAGCTTGGTCCGAAAGAGTGCGCATGTAGGACAAACCATGATCTATCTGCCTAACATAGATCGTGCAGATCAGTGGGTAGGGGACATACCAGGTGTGCGTAGATACTTCAAATCCTACAGATGAAAGGCGTGGGACGTGTGCAGAGCGCGCAGATCGTATATGCCATGTCAAGGGTGCAATGCGCGCACAACCAGGGTACACGCAAGACAGCATGGCCTCACCCTTCAGGTCACTACTGCTGAAGCATGTGCAAATGATTTAGATTATGAAGATCAGCCCTGTCGAAAATGGTGTATGGGATGCAGATCCGTGATATTGATCTGGTGTGCATAGTGACCTGACCTGTGCGATCTGTATAGTGACCTGATCTGTGTGATCTGTACAATGACCTGATATGTGTGATCTGTGCAGTGGCCTGATCTGTGTGATGTTCACAGTGACTTGATCTGTGTGATCTTTACAGTGAACTGATCTGTGTGATGTGTACAGTCACCTGATCTGTGCGACCTGTACAGTGACCTGATCTGTGCGATCTGTGCAGTGGCCTGATCTGCCGAACGTGTGAAATAATCATAAACCTGGGTTGTATTATTACTCTTACTATTTAAGATTGATCGAGGGCCATGTCTCCTTTTTTTTATTTTTCACGTACGAATGCTTCAAGCTGATCTTGCGATCACGAACTAGATTGTGGCGACGAGTTAGCCCTTTAACCGCTGCAAATATCATTCCACACTATTTTCAAGTAGTTTGCCCCCCAAAATATGTACCTGGTGTGCAATTGTCAAGGGGCCAAGATGAAAATAACCTACAGAACATTGGGTGGGGGGGCGTGTGCGGTTGTGGTCACGTTTCGCGTCTCACGTCTCAGGGTGATGGCAAGGATAGGGGTGAGAGTGACTGTAGCGAAAGCGATCGTGGTTTATGTAAAGAACGATTCTAATCATGATGGTGGCGGTGATAATAGTCAATTTTGATGGGTGGTGGCGGTGGTAGTAGTATACGGTACTACTCCCTGCCTCATGTCCCGCCCTCCGCTCCCCCTAATCCTAACCCCTAACCCTTATTAGTAGTTCCGCCTTTCTTCCGTCCTAACCCCCCCCCCCCCCCCCCTCCGCTCCTCCTAATTCTACCCCCCCTTGCAATATATACAATAGTTGGCCTCGGTTGGCACCGACGCTATAAAACACTGCATGTATATTGATTGGGGTTGGCGTTGGTTAGAAACGGCGCTGTAAATCATGCCAATCACTGCGTGAGGTAGACAACCAGGGTGCCGTTTTTGGTTTGTTTTTTGCGGTCGCCATGATGGTTATCGAGTTAGGTCATGTTGTGCGGGGTTTGGAGCCCTAACTCCGCATAAGGGGGAACGATCGCATGACGTAGTGTGAATATGGTAAGGCACCCACGAGGCAGTTACATAGTAACACCCATTGCTGTCTCAGGAGTGGCCATACCAGAAAACAAAGTAACCCGTTGGCTCTGTCACGCATGAGAAAGAAAGTAGACACAAGGTGCCGAAGTCCGTGTTACGAGCGTAAAATGACGATCCAATTGTTTGGGGTACCCCTCATTTGGTGCAAATCATGGAGCCACAGCTTGTATTGGAATGTCGAATGTCTCAGATTGGGTATCGCATAGTGGTCATTCCTGTTCCTCCCTCTCGAAGCCTCGTGAGCAGTTTTGGTCGCGGGATTCTTGAGAGTTTGCCAAGGGTTACCCGGTCGACGCCGACATCGACCCCTCCCGCCGGGACGGTCCCAACGGTGAGGACGACCCCGGTCTCGGCGTCGCCCTTGGCCACGCGCGACCCCAAGCCGGGCGCTGGCCTTTTACGTGGAGCCGAGGAGTCTGCGGCTTCACGTAAAAGACCAACGCCGCGAGAGGAGTACGGCTCCACGAAAAGGGCCAACGCCCGGCTTGGGTTAGGGTCGGGCGTGGCCAAGGGCGACGCCGAGACCGGAGCCGTCCCCGAGGAGTCTGCGGCTCCACGTATAAGGCCAAAGCCCGGCTTGGGTTGGGGTCGGGCGTCCGGGGCCGTCCCCACCGTTGGGACCGCCCCGGCGGGAGGGGTCGATGTCGGCGTCGACCGGGTAACCCTAGGCATACTCTAAAGAATCCCGTGACCAAAACTGCCCACGAGGTTTCGGGAGGGAGGAACAGGAATGACCACTATGCGATACCCAATCTGAGACACTCCGATACAAGCTGTGGTTCCATGATATGCACCAAATGAGTGTACTCCAAACAATTGGATCGTCATTTTCCTGCTGTACTCTGTCTCCTTTCGTACCGTGGATCATTTACTGTAAGTGTTGGATTTTGTGAGGCCTCCTGCGCCGGCCCGTGGTCCCACCCATACTTCCCAACGATATGCCCTTGGACTGTCTTCGTAGTTGACCATCGGTCAGGCGCGGGACTGTCTCACCCAAACTTTCTTCGCGTTAATCCTTTTGTGCATATGCTTCGAAATCTTTCTGAAACTGAGGCGACAATGGCAAGTCGCTCGCGCTCGCGTAGCTCTGGCCGCGTGTTCTCTTGCTACCGAGCCCTTTTCCGCTAGAGGTGGCCCCGATGCAGTATTAGGCCACCGATTCCGTCTTCCAACCGCTACTGAATACAGCAGGTTCTTGTAAGGATGCGGGTCACCCTGCATGCGACTCGCCGAACACCTCACAGCGCTTTGCGCTTGGTGCAAGCAATGTCTGCCTGGTTGGTGAAACCGACGTGCTCCGTCCTGGCGTAGTAGAGATGCGAGGGTCTATGGTCATGCGACTACGGCCATGCACAAACTGAGTACATCCCCTCCCCTCCCCCCACTCCTACCGCCCCCCCTCCCCCTCCCCTAGCCCCTATTTTTGAAATAGTCCCGCTTCTGCTCTCACCCCCTGCCCCCCCCCCCCCCCCGCCCCGCCACCGGCCTTGAAGGTGCGAGTGGCTAAGGACATCGCGGTTCAGATGTGCGACGTCCTAGACGGGGGTGAGTACGTGGGGGTGCTCAACGCCCCTAACATGGCGGTCGTGCGAAAGTCGAAGCTGACGCCCTATGTGTCTCTGGGGGAGAAGATGGGCTCTCTGCAGGCGCAGCTGCTGGGTCAGGGCAAGGTGCGTTAGAATTTCTTGGCCGGTCGGTTGGTTGGTTTGACTTGCGTTGATTGTGGTTGGTGGTTTTGATGTTTGTTTGGTTTGTTTTTTTTGTCGGTCTTGTCTTGTCTTGACTCGTCTTGCCTCTCCTTGTCTTGTTTTGTTTTGTTTTGTCTTTTCTTTTCTTGTCTTGTGCCTGGTAGTCTGCTGTAGTCCGCCATGTTGTTGTGATCCTGTTTTACCTTTATGCTATGATTCTTTTGTGCAGTTTGTTGTCGTATTTTAACGCATTATTTTAGTGTTTTAGTTTAAGTATCTGTATCACTAACAGTAGTTTACTAACAACGCTGAGATTTCTTGTCGTGATTTGTTATCGTAATTGATTCAATACGGTGTAAATCGTCTCCCTCGGATGTGTTTCACCCCGAACAGGATAAATCATAGGAAAACAGATATTTTTTCATGATGTGTGGTGCTTGATTTTGTTTTCGTTCCACCGGACGACCCCAGGTCCGCAGCATCAAGGTGACCCTTCACGGTAAGAGCTTGGGGGTGCCGGAGATGGCGGGACCCATGTCGGCAGCTGTCATCAAAGGGGCGCTCAACCTTTTGCTCGCTCAGGAGGTGCGTGTGTTGTTGTTAGCGGTGATGTTGGTGTTGTTGCTGGTAGTCGTGGTGGTGGAGGGGGTAGGGGGGCGGTGGGGGTGGTGACAGGTTGGGGTTGGGATAGTGGTGTTGTCGTTGTTGTTGTATGTGGTGGAAGGTAGGGGTGGTGATAGTGTTGGTGTTGTTGTTGATGTTGTGGGTGGTGTTGGTGTTGGTGTTTGTAATGGTCTTGGTGGTGGTGTTGGTGTTGGTTGTGGTGCTTGTGTTGGTGGAATTCGTACCGTGGCGCTGTTTTGTGGGTAGTGTTGCCAGGGCATTTTTCCGGTGCTGTGTTGGTGCTCTGAGGGTGCTGGGTCGGTGTTCCGCCCGTGCTTTCCTGCGACTATGTCGTTAGTATGCCGGTGCTTGGTCGGTGGTTGCGTGGTTGCCAGTGCTGTGCTGGTTCTATGACGGCCCTGTGTCGGTGGCGTGCCGATGCTTGTTCGGGTGAAAAAATAAGCTGTTCTGTTTTATTCTATCTACTTTTCGTACCTATTCATTACCCGCCGAATTGGACGACTTTTTTGTAACAGGTGAACTACGTCAATGCCGCCGCGGTGGCGAAGGAGACGGGTCTCGCTATTGAGGTGGCGTTTTCTGAACGGGACCCCAAGGGCTACCTCAATGGTCTCACCGTGGAGTTCGAGATTGACGGCGTGCTCAACGGCAGGCGGTCGATGACAGGTAACGATTCGCCGTCGGGGAGATTATTTGAGTTTTAAGTTGATTGACGATATTGTCGCCGAGGTGCTTGCTTGGGTATTACTCTTAGTTCCATGCAACAATTTGCGCCGTTCCTACCTTGCCTGCCCCCCCCCCCCCCTTGCCCCCGTTCCTTTCCTGTGTGGGTTTCCTGCCTTGCCTCCATGCCCGCGATGCGTATAGACGCCCCCCCACCCCATCTACAACACCCCCCCTACCTTAACCCCACCCCCACCCCTCATACCTTAACGCCACCCCCCACGCCAGCCCCAATCCCCCCTCCCCGTACTCTACCCCCCCCCCCCCCCCCCACCCAGCCCCAACCCTCATCCCCCTTACCCTACCCCCCACCCCCATCCCTCTGTACCCAGCCCCAACCCCATCCCCCTCTACCTTGACCTCAACCCCGCCCACGTACCCCCACCCTTACCGTAACCTCAACCCCAACCCCTAAAACCCCTCAGGGACATGCTTTGGAGCCGACACCCGAGTGGTTGATGTTGACGGTCTGGAGATCGACTTTAATCCCTCTGGAAATATGCTCATGTTCAACAACCCTGACTCCGCCGGGATGCTCCGGTCTGTGGCCGCCGTCCTTAACGACAAGGGGGTGAGGGGGCTGGGAGGGGGGTGGGAGGCTGACGGGGGGGATTGGACCTTGTCGAGCGGCAGTGTTGTTATTGTTGTTGTTCTTGTTCTTGTTCTTGTTCTTGTTCTTGTTCTTGTTCTTGTTCTTGTTCTTGTTCTTGTTCTTGTTCTTGCTCTTGTTGTTGTTGTTGTTGTTGTTGTTGTTGTTGTTGTTGTTGTTGTTGTTGTTGTTGTTGTTGTTGTTGTTGTTGTTGTTGTTGTTGTTGTTGTTGTTGTTGCTGTTGTTCTTGTTGTTCTTGTTCTTGTTCTTGTTCTTGTTCTTGTTCTTGTTCTTGTTCTTGTTCTTGTTCTTGTTGTTCTTGTTCTTGTCCTTGTTCTTGTTCTTGTTCTTGCTCTTGCTCTTGTTCTTGTTCTTGTTCTTGCTCTTGCTCTTGCTCTTGCTGATGTTGGAAATGGTGGTGGTTTTGGTGGTGGTGTTCTGCTGGTGGTGGTGCTGCTGGTGCTGCAGTTGCTGTGTATTGATTCGGTGTTGCTGTCGGCATGTTGCTGCGTTTGTTGGCCAGATCAACATCGCGTCCTTCGCGCTTGGCCGCGTCCGGACCGGCGGCGTGGCGATGAGCTGCCTGAACCTCGACACGCCTTGTTCCGAGGAAGTGCTGGAGAGCATCCGCAAGATCCCCGACATCAGAAACGTCACACAGGTATTTACATTTGTCCCGCGCGCTTCGCAATGTATCATGAATATCGATGTTTTGGTTGGCTGGTTAGCTGGTTGTTTGTGTTGCTTGGTAGGTTGGCTGTTTCTACTGGTTGGTTAGCTAATTGGGTTTGTGTGGGTTGGTTGGTTGTTGGTTGGTTGGTTGGTTGGTTACCTCACTTGTTCGCTTGGTTTGTTGCTTAGTTTATTTTGTTAATTGGTTAAATAGCTGCATCGCTTGCTTGTCTCGTTGCGTGTTTGCTTGGTTACTTGCTTGTGTTGCATCTTTGCCTACTTGATGGCCTGCTTGCTTGTCGGTTTTTGCTTGCTTGATTTGCCTGTTCGCACGTGTCTGTTTTTTAGTCTGTTTTCCGTGTTTTTTCGTTGATTTCAAATGATATACTTCGAAGTATGAGATATTTATCGATAAACCATTCAAATCAACCACCATCCAACCAGCCAAAATCGACCAAACCCCACCACCCGCTTTTTCAGGCGAGCATCGACAGCCGAGAGGACCCCTCCTTCCGAATGGACGACGACGAGACGACCCAGGGACAAGTGTACGGCACCCCCATGCCCCCCAACAAGCCCGCCAACCCAGAGTTTTCTTCGGGTCCTTGCAAGAAGCGCCCAGGGTGAGCAGAGCAACATGTATTCAACCAGGAGGTGCAGGCTATTACTGCATAGCACGGTATGCGTTGGGGTGAAACTTTTTTTTTTTTTTCGTGATGCTCGTTCCTCACTGAAGGACCTCTGTTTTTTTTTTGTCACCTCGCCCAAAAGCTTTTTTTTTTTTTTGAAAGCATGATGAGAGTGCAACCCGAAAAACGATCCCATGGCCTAGGCATGAGAGCACTGCGAACAGTGACGCGCTCTACGATAGGGGTATTAACGCCTTTACAACTGCTGTTGAAACCCTTGTTTGGGGCCAAATTTGCTTGAAGTTAGTATCTAGAGGGAGTTTGGGGTGCTAAAGGGGTTAATAGCAATTTGAGGCTTGAGACGGAAAAACTGGCGACGAAAATTGACGATTACGGCATCGGCCACCGGTGGTTGGCGATGATATAATTGGTGCCCGGATGACAACAACGCAAATACTCGTACCGGAACGGGCGTAGCATGACCATACTCGTACTGCTGCGGGCTCACGCTGCTTGTAGACGCTCGAAAAATATCGCAATCGTCGTTTTTCGGTCCCTGTGCACGGGCCACCAAAGGGTTTAAGAGCACTTTTTTTGTCAGAAACGTATTCTGAATGACGGGGCTCCTTAGCCCAAAATTGTCGGGAATTTCAGTCTTTTTCTGGAAACGTTTTTTTTCTTCCACCTCGGCGATGGGATTGTTTCACCTTGGAAAACTTTTGGACTTTTGCAAAAATTACTGTTTTGGGTGAGGTATAGAGTGTTTTATGAAGCCACCACCCTCAGAAGGCAAATGGTGCACCTGTACCCAAAGATGTCAGGAGACGGTCAGTCAAGGGAAAACGTCCATCGGTCAGTCAAGGGTGTCAAACCGATCGCTGCACACTAACACCTATAGTAGTTTGGCGTCAGTCAAGGCAAACTATCGGAAAATTGCCGTCCGTCAAGAGGTGAAAATGCCGTCTTCTGACATATGTGCCTCTACCCGTAGCATGCGCCCATTGTGGTAAAAGAGGCATCCCACGGTGTTACGGGGTTTGCACTTTCTGGGGCCAAGCGTTTCTGACCGATTGAACTCGTCAAGGGTGGACGTATCGGTTATTAACAGTATGGTAATATTGCGAAATTTGCTTGTTTTAGGACTGCGAAGCGCATAGGATGTTGGTCGGGTTGCGCGAAGGATCGTCTTCGAAGTCATCTTTCGGGTGAGGTTTAGACGCATGCTTCGATAGCGGTAGCTCATTCTCGTTGTGTACCTAGGCCATGAATTTTTTCATCCAGTATGTAGCAGCAGTTTTATTTCCCTCCAAATCGGTTTTGGGAGACGTCTTGAGCTCCCGATTTAGCAACAACTCAAAAAAAAAAAGTGGTGCACCTCTGTCGTAGCACGCGTCGGCATTGAACTCCTCAAGTTCGCAGTTTGGAAGCTTCTGCCGCGCCCCCGGCGTGGGATGACTCAAAACCCTCAAAACCCTAGTGGAGTTCCAACGATATGGGGGCAGTTCCTCCGTTGAAGAATCCGGTCGGTTACATGGTACGGTCCGGCCCAAACGGGCTAGGGATCAATACTACAGCACGCGTCTATAAACTACCATGGTATGCCGTACCTGGAAGTGTGTGATGCCCAAAAAGAAGCGCTGACGTGCCCAAAAAGACCGGTCTAATAATATATAATGGCGTTGTTGCAGAAAGGTGGACGTGGCTGGTGTAAACGTTGAATCGTCTTTTCTCTTGGCCAACTCGATGCTCTTTCCCCTCACCGTCAACTGCTGTCGACGCCGCTTGCGGTACTGGCACGTGTTATCCCATGTCTAGGTGGTCGCGTATACGAGGTACCAGGTATCAAATATCCGTATGTTGGGATGGGGGCGAGTGCAGAAAGACGATGTATCTGACACGCTTAGGGCGTCCCCGATGGTCCAATAGTAAGCCGCGTAACTGTTGAGGTCGAGGTCGTAGGTTCGAAGCTTCACAGGGGATTTTTTCTCACAAATCGACAGGCCGGAAGCGCGAGAGCGTGAGTTGGCGAAGGTCGATGCAAATCGACGAGCATAGAAAGCTGAAAAGTGGGAATGCTGAATCCTATGGGCGACACAATGAAGGCAAGTACCGGTGGGGGAGAAGGGAAGGCACCTGTGACCACGGCTTGTCCAGGAGGTCGCTGATGGTAAAAGCTCTTCTGGGTT
This sequence comes from Undaria pinnatifida, assembly GCA_012845835.1. Taxonomy (NCBI): domain Eukaryota; class Phaeophyceae; order Laminariales; family Alariaceae; genus Undaria; species Undaria pinnatifida. The sequence goes on along the minus strand of JABAKD010000015.1, from coordinate 4,127,029 downwards.
GAGCTGGAGAGTAAAAGTGATGATAAAAAAAGTAGAAGAAAACAAGAAAAATAAAGGGCGTCATGTGGTAACAAACCCAACCCACTCAACCCACCCAACCTAGCCACCTACGCAGCCACAGCCACACCCACACCCTTATTCCCCCGCCCACACACCCGTGTTGCCGCAACCCAACCCAACCCAACCCAACCCAACCCAACCCAACCCAACCCAACCCAACCCAACCCAACCCAACCCAACCCAACCCAACCCAACCCAACCCAACCCAACCCAACCCAACCCAACCCAACCCAATCCAACCCAACCCAACCCAGCCCAACCCAACCCAACCCAACCCAACCCAACCCAACCCAACCAACCCAACCCAACCCAACCCAACCCAACCCAACCCAACCCAACCCAACCCATCCCAACCCAACCCTCTGTACTCCGCATGGTGTCCCCCCCCCCCCCCCTCACCCTCTCTTGTTCATCGACACCGCTTGTTGTACCGCTACCCGTTGCCCCATGGCTAGGTGGTCGCCGAGCCTTCTGAAGACCGATTCGCTCGGTCGCTCCCACCGCTCTAAGGTGGGCAAGGCAAGGCTGAAGTACGCCATCGAGGAGTCCAAGCGCATGCTCGGCATCCCCGACGACTACCTGCTCGGCATCGTGAGTACCGACTGACGCAAGCTGTGGTAGGGGTGGGTGCTTGCTATGGACCGGGGGGGGGGGGGGGGGGAGACACCTGTGACCACGACTTGTCCCGAAGGTCGCTGAGGGTCAAGTTAAAGCCTCTTTACAAGTCGACCTGGGACCAAAGGCACGGTAGGCGGGGCATCCCCATTTTCACAATCGGGTTTGGGCTACTCGGACGAGTTACTCTGTACGTCCCTGACGAAAACACTCTCTTTGGTCGTTTTGTTTTTGGCGCAGGCAGCGTAGCGACATTGCTCGTTCGCATCGCAAAATTTTGAACAGCACTGAAGGGTAAGAGGCCGCAAAGGAACAGGGGAGTTGCTCGCGCGAGTGACCCCGACTCACTGCAAAACGATGCCCCCAAAAGTGACCGCCTTACCGTGTCTTTTGTCCTGGAAGGTAAAAAACGATGAAAATAAGCAAATAAATGGTTGGAGTGCACCTAATGTGAGTATCCCTAAGCCATAACCTGACGTAGGACAAATGCTGCGGTGGGTAGGGGTTCACGTTTTGATTTTCTGAGGCTCAAACGCTTGAGGATGTCTTTAACTCAACGAAACAACGTTTTTTTAAAGACTAGAATGGCGTACAACCCCTGTTGTGAGCTATCTCTTGTCCTGGGTACAAAACTGCTGCAAATATGCGAGTGTTATTTCGACGACATCGGAGTGCTAACCAGTTGAGTAGCAGCGTCGCTCAAAAATCATTTGGATGGAAAGTGCTACAGCAGGGAGTTCCCCAGGAAGACGGTGGTGTGCCAGAGCAATAGGACCGCCTTATAGAGGGAAACCGCACTGTTCACTCCAGGTTATGAGTGCGATTCACTATTCCCCGGTGGCGCCAAGAGATTTTGACCGCCTTATATCGGGATGCCGCCTTACTCAGACCGCCTTATTGGGGAACCTCTAATGCACACAGAAATCTACCTTCTTTGCTAAGAAGCGGTACTGTCATCGTATCGTGCGTCTAGGCGGCGTGAGAGCTGATAGGGCGACTGCTGGGGCGTTGTGAGCGCTCTTGCTGTCGCCCTGCCTTGCCTTGCCTTGCCTCGCCTTGCCTTGCGTCGCGCTTTGGCTCAAGAAGCCTCAGCTTCCCGTACTTTTCTTCAATTTCACTGGTTGTTTTTGCTTTATCTCATTTTTTTTTTGTTGTTGGTTGTCTTCGCTATCGTTCTTTTTTGCCTGTTGCAGGTACCCGCCTCCGATACAGGTGCGTACGAGATGGCCATGTGGAACATGCTTGGCCCTAACGACATCGACTCGTGCCACTGGGAATCCTTCGGCAAGGTGCGGCCGGACCGACAGTCTCATGATTCCCCCCCAACCCTATCTCCAACCTTAACCCCCGCCCTCAATGCGTATACCTCCTCTCCCTCCCGTTATCCCCTCATTCCCGGTCCCTTCATGGAAACCCTTCCTGATTTTTTTTCTCTATTTCCTTACCGCTCCACTCTGTTTTTTCTAGTTTTGTCACACGCATCACAACACATACCCCACACTATACAAAACCACTCCACCTTTTGTGTTTTTCCTTCTTTTTCTTTTCGTACCTGTTACCTCTGTTTTTTTTCTTTTATCCTGCAAGTTGTATCTGGTTTGCTGGCTTTTGGGTGTGTTCCTGTTGTTAGTAAATTTGGCATTACATTGCCAACTCTCCTGTATCTGTAATTGGCTCTGTCTCGTGGTTTGTAACCGCAGAGCTTGTGTTGGTCTAGGACGAAGAATCACTTCCTTAGCAAGACGGGTGTAGCCGTTTTAAGTGTTCATACAGGGAAAGCGTCGAAGTTACGTACAACTACACATATGAAGCTGCTGGTCGGTAAGGCTTCCATGCCTGCTGACGGGCCGTACATGTTTTTTTTTTGTCTGCTGGCGGGCCTTTCGTATGTTCGCCGCTGGTCCATAAGGCTTCCGTACCTGCCGGTGAGATTTTGATATTTTGTTTAACGTCACAGCTGACGTTTCGTTGCAGGTTCTGTCACAACTGTCGTCCTGTGTAATATTTAGGACGATTACAGCATCTGCCGGGCGATGCAACCCTGGTTGCTGGGGCAGTGGGTGTGTTCGAACGGCAGTGTAAGGAGGTTTACAACACGCGTGTATCATAGCAAGGTGATCGTAGTAGTGCTGCAAGCTCTTCTCAGACGCTCTTGATGAAAACTGTAATCGTCGTTTTGTTGGTCGCTTTACATGTGTCCCAAGCAGGGGTTATATATTGTGAAGAAAACACACCACACCAACCCACACCAAACCAAACACCACACCAAACACCACACCAAACCACGCCAAACCAAACACCACACCAAACCACACCAAAACAAACCAAACCACACCAATTCAAACCAAACCAAACCAAACCAAACCAAACCAAACCAAACCAAACCAAACCAAACCAAACCAAACCAAACCAAACCAAACCAAACCAAACCAAACCAAACCAAACCAAACCAAACCAAACCAAACCAAACCAAATCAACCCAAACCAAACCAAACCAAACCAAATATAATCAAACCAAACAAAACCAAAACAAACGAAACCAAAACAAAACAAACGAGGCCAAAACAAACGAAACGAATCCACACCAAACCAAACCACCAAATCAAAGCATACCATACCACACCCTATCTGCGCAGGGGTGGCATGGCGACGCAATCACTCACTTGGGGCTCAAGGACCAGGTGACCGAACATACGGCGGACTACGGTTGCCTCCCTGACCTGACGAAGACCAACCCCGACTCCGACATCCTCTTCACCTGGAACGGGACTACCTCGGGGGTTAAGGTGAATTACCCCCCCCCCCCCCCCCCCCCTGCCTGGTTGGTGAAAACCCGATGTGCTCCGTCCCGGCATAGTAGAGATGCGAGAGCCTATGGTCACCCGAGTACGGTCCTGCACAAACTGAGCTGCTATGCTACTACCACTGCTGCTGTACGTACCACACGTTCTGTGCTGTTGACTACATACTCGTATACGCCGCTCTCTGAGCTGCTGCTGTAGATACTGTACGTAGGGCATACCGTACGTAACAACGTTGACAGTACATGCTTAGCCCCATCACAGCTGCTACTGCTGTACATACCACACGTGCTGCTGTAGAACGTGCTCTCTGATCTTTGATCTCTCGCCCCTCTCTAGAAGTTTTGGTAGATGGAAGTTGACGAAAGCTGGGTGGCATGTGTTCTTTGGGGCGTTTCAATTTTCTCAGATCCGAGCACGCAGCCTCCCATGCAGGCGTCCACATGGCGACGCCGGCCGGGCAGCCGACCCCCTCCCACGAGTCAAGAGATCAGAGAACACGTGCCCGAAAAAATCTCGCGAATATATAGGCCCTGTCAGTAGCAAATGCGCCAAAACGCTCATGGGGCAGGATTGTTCGTAGATCTCGTCGTAGATCTCGACATGAAGGCCTCGCGCAGGCGGTACGGCGCTGAGCGGGCGGATCCGCGACGCCGGCCGTTGCAGACGAGGCGGGGGCACGCATCAGCGAAGAAACCGCGCGGAAAGGCAGTCAGAGGCGGGAGAGGTCCGCAAATGAAAGAAAGTGTCAGATCAGCCCAAGGACTGATAGGTATATTTATTGGGTCGTCATTCATTTATTTAGTTTCCACTCTCACCGGAAATATAAGCGCCTTCGGCATATTCATTTTAGTACTAGGTAGATTGTTATTTGATACTGGTACTGGTATGAAGTCATAGTTACTTTTTTTTTCATATCCTCGTGGAGATCCGGGAAAAAAAAAGCTTCCGCCCAACATACCTTTATTCGTGTACAAGGGTTTTTGTCCCTCTGTACCACATGTAATTGATTTTGACCCCACTCCTGGTTTTCTATTCTGTCGTTTCACTACGTACTGGTATTGGTTGTCCCCTCTAGAACCCTCAAACCCCTCCCTATACTAATTCCAAGTAATTTTTACCCCAAAACGGGTTTCCTGTTGTACAGGCGTTACGTTGTGTGATCATCGTTATCTGAATATTGGCTGTAAGTTCTGTCACCCCCTTCAGAACTGCGCCCAGGTTTTTTGGGGACGAATCATTTGGATTTAGTGTAGGATAGTTTTCACAGGGGTGAAGAAAAGTTCGAATTGAGACCGCTTTTGCGACTTGAGAGGGTTACTTACCACCGAACCAGCCCGGGCTGCTTAAATGAAAAAAGAAAGGTTCGAATTAAGACCACTTTGGGACTTGACAGGGTTACGTACCACCGAACCAGCCCGGGCTGCTGAGGTGAGAACATAAAAGTTCGAATTAAGACCACTTTTAGACTTGAGTGGGTTACCACCGAACTATCCCGTGCTGCTGCCGTAAACCGAAAATGTTCGAATTAAGACCGCTTTGGGACTTGAGAGGGTTACTCACCACCGAACCAGCCCGGGGTGCTGAGGTGCAAAAAAAGAAAAATTCGAATCAAGACCACTTCTAGACTTGAGTGGGTTACCACCGAACAATCCCGCGCTGCTGAGATGAACAAAAAATAGGTTCGAATTAAGACCACTTTGGGACTTGAGAGGGTTACTTACCACCGAACCAGCCCGGGGTACTGAGGTGAAGAAAGAAAATTTCGAATCAAGACCGCTTTGGGACTTGAGGGGTTTACCACGGAACCAGCCCTGGCTGTCGAGGTAGGGAATGCGTGCAATGTGTGGCCGAAGAACAACGAGAAGAGCTGTACGACAGGCACGCAGCACGGTGATGCTTGTACCCTATTTTCTCTCGTCCTGCTGTAGAACGTTGATGGAGGCCGCATTTTTCGCTGCTTGGGTCGCTCTCCGTGGGTACGGAAATGTTTACTGACTATTAATGGACTACAAAGTAGGACAGCCAATAAGAAACATAATACACACATACATATACCGTAGTTGCAGTGCCTAGGCTTGGTTTCTTGTTTGGGATAGGGTGCGTTGTACACTAACTTCAGTATTGCGGCTCCAGGATTTCTTACATAATTAGAAGTGTCTCTTGTTGCTCTGTTTATTATCATTTCAGACTTTCTGTACTGTAGTCTACACTGTAGTCTACTCGTGTTGGTTTTTGGTTTTTGGTTAGCTATGTCGCTAGCGTGGCTCCTCGCGCTTGCCCGCCAGCCCAACCTGACCTGTCACGTCTTCGCTTTTTATCGTGTCAGGTACCCAACGGGGACTGGATATCGGATGACCGAAAGGGTCTGACGTTCAACGACTGCACGTCGGCTGCTTTCGCGATGGACATCCCGTGGGACAAGGTGTGTTCTTTTTTTTTTCCCTTGTATTTTACCGTGTTTCCGTACAAAAATATAAAAATACACTCCAGCTGTGAGATGGAGGATTTCGCCGAAGCTCATCTTTGCAAGATGCTTGCGGTACTTCGATCGCGTGTGTTACGGGTGTATGTCCTCGCGGTTTTTTTTCTAACATCGCTTGCGCGTGCGGGCGATGAGGCGAGCGAGCCGCAGTTCATAACCGATCAGCGGTGGCACCGTCCTCTCCCTACACCCCAATGTTTTTGTTTTTCTCTTCGCCGTTCTTACCGCATTTGGTAACGTTGCTTGCGCGCGCGGGCGTTTGAGCGAGCGAGCCACAGTTTGGGACCGGTCTGCGATGACACTTGCCGTCTCTCTATACACTACCGTGCTTTTTTAGGGTATGCTTTTGACGGTCCGAGGTCGTCCACCCACTCCGCCTAACCTGCCCTACCCTGCCCTACCCTGCCCTACCCTACCCTACCCTACCCTACCCTATCCTACCCTACCCTACCTTACCCTACCCTACCCTACCCTACCCTACCCTACCCTACCCTACCCTACCCTACACTACCCTGCCCTACCTCGCCGTACGGTATCCTAACCTCCCACACACTCTTCTGTGTTTTTTTGTCCGTTTTATTATTTATAGGTGGACGTTAGCACGTACTCGTGGCAGAAGGTGCTCGGCGGCGAAGGATCGCACGGCATTTTGGTTCTGTCTCCCAGGGCAGTCGAGAGGCTGGAGACGTTCAAGCCTGACCGACCGCTACCCAAGATCTTCCGCATGGTATGTTCACGTTGGAGGCTGGGAGCGGGGGGGGGGGGGGGGGGGGTGATGGTGTGCGGATGCGCGCGAGTTAGGTTAGCCGTGGCGGAGATCGATGTCTTTGGACTGTGATGGGAAGGCCTGTTTTGTCTGCTGCCCCTCATTTGTAATTTTGTTTGTTTTTGTTGTTGGTCGGTTGGTTAGCTTGTACCACTGCTTAAGAAGTTGAGTTTGAGGTCTACCAGCATGCTGGTTCCGGTATACCGGGTATTAGGCGCACCCTCCCATAATCCTCTTCTTTGTTAGATGACGCTCGAAGCGCCTTGTACGGGAAGGATCGCATCCTCTTTAGCGACAGGACCGTAGAGAGCTGTTGCCTCCCCCCCCCCCCTTAACGGTGCCGCCGACTACTATTATTTGGTATAACGCTTGCTTATCTTGATTTTGTTTTTGGTGACAGGTGAAGAATGGCAAGGTGGATCGCTCGATCTTCGACGGGTCGACCATCAACACTCCTTCCATGCTCTGCGTGGAGGACTACATCGACGCCCTTAACTGGAGTGACACCGTGGGGGGGTTGACCGGCCTCATCAAGCGCTCGGAGGTGAGGAAGGAAACAAATACGAAAGCAAAAACAAAAATGAAAATTATAACGAACACAAAACGAAAACGGAGAAAATGGAGCTCGACAAGACCGCATCTGATGTAGGCAAATATCGAACACATATGACGAAAACGGTGTTGGGCCGCAATTTTATAGACTCTGACATATACATCAGTGGTTTGCCAACTAAAGGGCCGGCCCAAACCGAAAAAAGAGTGATTAGAAAAGACACCGTATCGGAACAACAATCGAAAGCAAAAACAAGAATGTGAACAGGCCGGAAAAATATAGACCTGTGTTGTTTAAAACGCTTCTGATAGACAGCAAGGTTTTAGTATTTAGTACCAGGTATTTACACTCTCTGTCCCCCGTCCCCTCCCCCCCCGCCACCTCCACCTTCACGACACGAAACCCTGTTTTTGCAGTCTAACGCGAGAGTTATCAACAAGTTCTGCGGGGAGCGCGACTGGATCAGGAACCTTGCCCAGGACCCGGCCACGGCTTCGAACACCTCGGTCTGCCTTACGCTAGACCTCGACAAGGCTCAGGTGAGGGTGATGGTGAATGTTAGGGTAGCGATAGGAGCGCGGGTGGGGAAGAGGGTGACGTATATTTCGTTTTGTGTGTCTTAGTTTGTTTAGAGTTTCGGCGCGTACTCGCACGTATTTTGAGCGCACACACCCTCCTTTCCTTGCCCCTAGCCGGGCTTACCGTAGCCCTTCCTCTCCGCCCCTCCCTCCCTCTCCCTCCTCCGGTGTCGTTTTTTTGTCCTATTTTGAAACCCATGCCATAATCAACATCACCACTGCCACCGCCATCATCATTATCACCACCACCACAACCACCACGACCAACACCAGGTAAAGACCATGGTGGCGCTTTTGGAAAAAGAAGGCGTTGCTTTCGACGTCGGAAGCTACCGAGATGCCCCTGCTGGTCTGCGCATCTGGTGCGGCGCAACTGTGGAAAAGGAGGATGTAGAGGCCCTCATGCCCTGGCTAGAGTGGGCCTACAACGAGGCAAAGAGCTCCTGAACGCCCCGGCCCGCCGGGGGGGGGGGGGGGGGGGGGGGGCGTTGGAGGGGGAGGGGTTGGAGGGGGAGGGGTTGGGCGGAGGGGGGGAGGTAGGACAAGGAGGGAGAGGAGGGGGGGGGGCACGGGGGTAGGAGGAGGGACGGAGGGGGAAGGAGTCTACGATAGGCCTCGCCCGGGCGGGGGGGGATAGCAGAAGGAGGGAGGGAAGGGTGATAGTATGTGGTAGGCCCTAGGCCACGGAGAGAGAGTTTTTGGTGCCGACGGTGGCATGCTTTGTGTGTATTGTGTGTGTGTTGTGTTTTGTGATCCGATCCCTTAAGCAGGGGGGAAGGGCGGGGAACTAGGGGAGGGGGGGGAGGGGCGCATAGGCCCCATTTAGGGGGTCAGGGAAAACGTGGTGCCGACAGCCGACGTGGTTTGTGTTGTGTTGAACCGATCCCTTGAAAAGGAGGGGGCGGGTTGGGAAGGGGAGGAGGTAGGGGGACGGAAGGGGGCGGGCCATAGGCCCTTTCAGGGAGAAGCGCGGTACACGCCGTGGGCGCCGTTTTGTGTGTTTGGTTTTGATCCTTCTGGTTGGTCGTTTTTTGCGTTCGCCCTCGCTTGGTCCGGGATTGGGTTGGACTAGGGCGCGTTTTCGCGACGAAACCCCGGCGTTTTTTATGGAGGAGCGATCCCGAACGTCTCGAGAAAAGCGCGGGAGATGCCGACGGCGAGCATTGTGTTCTCGTTTCCGTTCTTGTTCATGATCTTAATCTTGATATTATCCCCTAGGTCGGTCCTTTATGCGTTCTCGCGCTCGCTTGGGTTTTCTGGGGTTTGGGTTGGGTTTGGGAGCCCCGTGTTTTTAGCGGACATACACCGTCATCCTTTTTTTATGGACGGGCGGGTGGGTGATCGCGGGGGGGCTCTGGAGAGGTTATCTGATCGGGTGCAAATGGTTGACCTAATCTGACCAGACAGTTACTGATATAATTTTTGATAAGGTGAAACTAGTGAAAATAACTTGACATGACCGGTACAGGTACAGGTAAAAGGCGCAGACAGGTACAGTAGTGGGTACGCAAGGCGGACGTGCGAAGGTCTCAATTTTTGAAGTTTTTTTTTTTGGGGGGGGGGGGTAGAGGTAGCGGATATTTGGGTGGGGAGGGGGGGGCTTTGTTCTTATTTCATGCCGCGGGAGGGGCGGCCGGCGTTGCGGGACAATGATAGGTTGAAGGAGAGAAACGTGCACATGTTGGTTTACTCCAAACGGGTGCCCCACACTCAGACAGGCTATAATAGGCTAGCTCTAAGGCTTGAAGTTTCTGAAATATGCCAGTGGCAAGCGCGTTTTTTTGGTTGGGCTTCTTCAGGTTTCCCGAATATATTAGTGGTGTGGTTGGATGCTGCTTTGTGATGGTTGTTGGTCCGAAATGAACCGCGTTCGATAAGTCAACGTATATGTGTTGGACAGGAAGGGCCCAGGTGCTTTTGTTGGATTCTCCGCTATTACACTTTCAAACACGGTTGGGAGGGGTGTACTCAGGTTGGGGGGGAGGGTTCCGAGTTATCGACTCAAACCGCCGCTAAAGGATCGTTCCGCGTAGGTTAATTTGACGCCGAGAATGCTATTTTGGTACCAAAATGCTATTTTGCCATCAAAGCGCTGTCTTTGTTGCCAAAATTCTATTTTGCTACCAAAATGCCTTTTTTGCTACCGAAATGCTGTTTTTGGTACCAAAAAGCATTTTTTTTCTATATTTGACGTGCATGGTATGATGCTTGTTTTGACTGGTTTCGCCTTCCTCAGCCGGGCAAATCGATTGGCCAACGGGGTTATTTCTTCCTTGCGGCAGCAGCGTTTTCTCTCCATGGCGGGGTCGCTTGGGTATGGCCATCGAAATGTGCCAGGAGGGGGCGGGCGGCCGGGGCGGGGGGTATCGGGGGCGGGGGTTCCCCATTTTTTTTTCGTTCTGGGTTTTGGTTCCGACGGGTGTATAGCTCGAAAGAGCAAATGGGTAATTTCGCGGCCGATCGTGTGAGTTCGTATAAAATATGAACCTTAGTGGGACTTTATAGGGAAAAAGTGACAAAACTATGACGAGTACTGCATCGGACCTTGCTTGATTGGGGGTTGGTAATTCTGCTGTCCGAACTGCAGCACAAGGAGTCATACGACAAGGGCACAAAGTTATCCTACTGGTACTGCTGCCCGCTCACACTACTATTGATACTTTTAGTACGATACGGTTGACCAGACCAAGCTTATTTATTTGTGTATTGTCGCTATCTGCGGGCCGGAGGAGGGCTCATGGCTACTTTTGGCAGTGCCTGCCTCTGACGCGCTTTTCTGTAATCGCCGTACTCATTTGGAACACATTGTGTTTACGCCGCTGCTGAAAGTTTTATGGAAAGTCGATGACAGTCCAACGTAAAAAAAACTAACAGCGCGCGAGTTCCTCTTGACAGTTTTAGCCTGTAAAACGCGAATTCGTTTTCGGTCTGTCTGTCTGTCCGCTGCAATGGTTTGCTCGAAGTCATCTGCCGTCCTTCGAACATTAGGCGGAAATCCAAGGGTTGTGGAACACCAACATTCGGTATTGATGCGAGGTCTATCGTGTCGAAGGTACATGTGTCAGGAGGACTGGTCGTTCCTCTCTACTCTGGAAGTCGGAGTCTGCCGTGCAATGAAGCGCCTGGCGCAAGCCGACTTCTCACCCTTCGGGTCAACTTTCGTGTATTGTATACCTGATATAATTAAGCTGCGGTTTGCTCCTCCTTCATGATCACCCCCTCTTGTCAACCCCACCGCACCACCCCGCGTCCACCGCCATTCCCTCTTTGAGCTCCGGACCCGTCCCTATTCCACCCTCTTTATTTGGGACCTGTATCTACATCCTACCAGGTAGTCATGGGGCCTCTTTTACACCCGTTTTACACCTTTTACTAGGTAGATATATCACGCTTTCAAGTTGATGTCTTCCTCGTCTAGGCTGCTCGTCATGAGGTCGACACGACAATTTGACGTACTGACATTCACATGTAGGTGTGGGCTTTGGATTTCTTTCATAGGTGGATGAGGTGGAAAATACCTCAGATTGTTTGTTGTTCATGAATAGCATTTTCGCACATGTGGCTGCTAATAGATGAGACGCTAACGTCCTGGGACGCCTCTCCCCAAACTCACATGCTTCGACAGGGATCCTCCCACAGCTCAGCATCCCTGTCCATGCAGATAGCCCCCCCGGTTCACCCGGCCACCACCCATAGCCGATTTCAATCCCGTTTGCGGCCCCAGTACAAGCTTCAGTCTCGGCGCCTTCCCCAACGAAAGCCCAAGCCTTAGCCCAAGCGCCAGCTCGAGCCCTAGCCCCAACCCCAGCCCCGACCCAAGTCCAGCCCTCAGCCCCATTTCCGACCCAAGCCCATCCCCGCCCGAGAACCAAGCCCACCCCCAGCCCCAGTCCGGCCATGGCGCTAGCCCCAGCTCCACGCAAAACCTCAACTCCAGTCCCAGCTCCAGCTCCAACCACAGCCCCAATCTGAACCCCAGCCTCTGGTGCAGCCCCAGCCCCAGCCCCAGCCCCAGCTCCGGCTCCAGCCCCAGCCCCATTCTCAGTTATAGTCCCCGCACTGAGCTCCAGCGTCAGGCCTGACACCGGCCCCAACCCCAGCCCCCACCCAAGTCCCAGCTTCAGCCCCGGCCCCAGCCTGATCCCGTCCCAGCCCCCAGCCCAATGCCCAGCCCAAGCCCTAGCCCCGCATCTCAGCCCCTACTCATATTGTAGTCCCAGTCCTTATCCCAGCTCCAGTCCCAGTCCAAGCCCCATCTCCAGGCCCACCCCCAGTCCCAGCCCTGGCCCCGATCCTCTCCCAAGCCCCAGCGCCTTTTCCGATACAGGACCCAGCTTAAGTCCAAACCTCAGCCCCAACTCCAACCAAAAAAGAGGCCATAAGAGTAAGGAGAGAGGCGTACGCAAGATATACACCGAACAAAACTACGGCAGGATGGGAGGAGTAAAATTGTCAGTAGCTTGAAGGGGAAGAGGGAAGTACTTTGTGGAATATTACCGCAAGCTAGGAACGCCCACGGCCAACGAAACACTCGACGCAGAATTCGAGAAGGAAATCAACGTGTGGGCAGAGGCAAACGTAGGTGTGTCACAAAGGGAAGATCGTGGTTTAGACGGGTTAAAGAGAAAGAGTTCACAAGAGAAGAAGTAAATAAGTGTGTAGCTAAACTTATGAATAGAAAGGCAGGAGGCGGGGGGGGGGTGCACTCATTTGTTGCTTGCCTGAGTCATTCGACCATTGACCACGCATCCCTTTCGAGACGGAGCACCGCTCCTACTCCTAATAGAGACATCTCCAACATTTGGGCGCTCATTACGTTTCTTCCATATATTACATAAAATATGTTTGCTCATCCTATCCCCGTCCTGTTTCGCCGTCTGCCGCCACCATCGATCTCCTAGGATAGCGATCGTTTTGTCGCTACTCTCAAATCTACCAAACTCTTCCATGTCACACACGTCTAATTTCCTCATCTCCACCTCTAACGCATCTCGTTCCTCCTTGTATATTTCACATTCTCCTACTATGTGAGTCCTACCCTCTCATGTTGTGCCACACGGGCATATATTTGTAGCCACATCCTCCTCCCCCCGACTACGGGTATATCTCTTTCTTCTTTCTGGTAGATCCAGGTCCCCAACATGAAATCGCAGTTTCAGCTTTTTCGCGTAGTCCACTTGGGCCGTGCAGGTACGTTTTCATTCCAATATCGCCCCTCAACCCCCCGTATATCTCCAAGTGCTTCTCCTCTTTCACCTTATTCTTAGCGCTAGCCTTTCCTTTTCTTCTATTCTTTCGTTTACTTCTGTCTTGTACCCGCCAAATTTCTTTGTAGACAGTACCTCTTCTTGGTCTCCCCCTATATCCTTCAATATTTTCTCGATTACGTTATCCCATCATATTCCAGGTCGTCCTTTGGTTATTTTCTCCCATTCCCGGTCTCAGCCCCCCACCCCAGCCCCAGTCCCAGTCCCAGCCCCAGCCCCCCCCCCAGCCCCCGGCTAAACCCCAGTCCAAATCTTTACCTCCCCGTGAGCGCCAACCCCGTTCCCGACTCAAGCCCCGGGTCACCACCAAACCCCAGCGCCAGGCCCGACCCCGCTCCCAACCCTGAACCATGTCCAAGCCCCGGCCCAAGTCCCAGCCCAAATGCAGGTCCATCTCTAGCCCAAGCCTTATCCCCGTTTTAACTTTCAGACATACCCCCAGGCCACACCTTAGCCACTTTCCTCACTCCCAATCCAAACCTCAACCCCAGCTCCAGGCCACGTCCCAGCTCCAACCCAAGCCCCATTTTCATCACCAAACCAAGCTCTAGCCTCACTCTCGGCCTAAGCCTCAGTCCTATCTCCATCTCCAGTCCTATTTATAGCCCCAGCTCCGACCCAAGCGCCAGCCCCAGCACCGACCCAGGCCTCGGCCCAAGCCCCTCTCCAAGTCCATACTCCAGCCCCGGCCCCAGCCTCAGCCCCACCTCAACACCCAGCGCCATTCCCAACCGAAACCGTAGTCGTTTACCTCAGCCTCTACCCAAGCCTCAGCCCCAGTCGCTATCCACGCCTCGGTCCCAGTCCCTACCCCAGCCCCAGCCCCACTGCACTCCACATTGCCAACCTCAGCCGCAGCTCAAGCTTCATTTCCAGCCCCAGTCTCATCCCCAGCCACACTCCCAGCCCTAGCCCCAGCCCCCTCCCTAGCGCCAGCGCTATCCCCGGTCCAAGCCCGAGCTCCAGAAAAACTCTCTGCCCCATGGTCCAAGCCCCGACCCCGTCCTCAGCCCTAGCCCCGACCCAAGTACCAGCTCAAGCTCCAGCCCCAGTCCAAGCTCAAGCGCCAGCCCCCGTCCAGGTCCATTCCTGTCCCCAGGTTCAGCCCCGCCTCAACTCGTAGACTCATCCCCAACCCACACCCTAGCCCCTTAATTCAGCCCCTGCTCAAGCATCAACCCTAGCCCCTAAACAAACCCCGGCCCTTACCCAAGCCCCCTAGCCCCAGCCCCAGCCCCAACCCCAGATTCAGCCTCATCCCCAGCCCCAACTCCAGCCCCAGCCCTGGTTTAGTATATAGTATCGGCCCCTATCCATGCGTCTGCCTCACCCAATCCAAGCGCCCAGCCAAGTCGTACTTCCAGCCCTGGCCCCAGGCCCAGCTCGGCTCGATCCCCCGCCCACCCCCGGCCCAAACCTTAGCCCCTTACCTCAGTTCTTGCCTAAGTCTCAGTCCTAGCCCCTACCAAACCCCCAGCCCCAATCTCCGCCCAAACCCCGCCCCAGTCTGAGTTCCAGCCCCAGACCGAGCCTCAGCCCCAACCCCAGACCAACCTCCGGTTCTAGTCTCAACCCTCCCCTCAAAGTGCCAGCCGAAGTCCTAGCTCCAATTCAAACCGCAGCCAAAGATCCGACCTCGGCCCCTGTCCCTCTCCCTGCCCCAACTCCTATGCAAACCTCGGCCCATCCTCAGCCCCTTCTGCAGCCCTTACTCAGACTCAGACCCGGTCTCAGTCCCAGCCCCAGCTCCAGCCTTAGCCCCAACCTCTTCACCCCCACCAGTCCCAGCCCCCACCAAAACCCCCGCTCCAGATCGAACCCAACCCCAGCTCCGACTCCGGCCCTTGCACTGACCTCGGCCCCATCCCCAGCCCCAGCCCCGACCGAACTCCTGGTTCCAGCCCCAGCCCCATCCCCAGCACCGACTACCCTCAGACCCATTCCCCACCCCCGTCCCAGGCCCAAACCCAACCTCAACCCCAGCCTCAGCCGTAGCCCCAGTCCTTAAGGTATCCCCAGCTCCGCCCCAAGCGCTACACCCCATCCCCGACTTAAGCATCAGTTCCAATCACCAGCTCAAGCTCCGATCCTGGCCCCTGCCCTAACCCCGGCCACAGCCTCAGCCCATACCAAAGAAAGACCCAGCCTGAGCCCCAGCCTCAGCCCCAGCCCAAGCCCCAGCCCCAGCCCCAGCCCTGCCCCAATCCCTAGCCCCGTCGCAGACCCACATCCCAGTTCCTTACCTCAGCCTTTACCCAAGCCCCAGCCCCAGCCCCAGCTCCTACGCAAATATTAGTCACTGCCCAAACCCTATTCCCAGCCCCAGTTCCAACTCTTTTCCAGCCCTAGCTCCAGACCCGGCCCCAGCTCCAACCTCCGCTCTAGTCCCGGCCTCAGCCTCGATCCAAGCGCCAGCCCGAGCCTCGACCCCGCCTAGCCACCGCCCAGACCCAAGTACAAAATCCATGCCCGGCCCCAGTCCCGGCCTGGCTTAACCGCCAGTCCCATCCCCCACCGAAACTCAATAGCCCCATATATTAGCCCCTACTCAAGCATGAGCTCCAGCCTCCACCGAAGCCCCACTTCCTTTCCGAGCCCCAGTCCCAGCCCCAGCTTCAATCCCAGCCCCATGACTATGCCACAGCCCCAGCGTCAGTTCTAGCCCTAGCCCCGACCCGCAAGCGCTAGTCCCAGTCCACACTCCTCTTCAGCCCCAGCCCCAGCCCCGACCTCAGCTCCGGCTGCAGCCCTGACCTCAGAATCAGCCCCGTTCAACGCCCAGCTTCGTGCCAGACCCGAATCCTCGCGCCTTATCTCGGCATCCCCGGAGTAAGCTTCAGTCCCGGTCCAACCCCCCGCCCCAGCTCTAATCCCGGCCTCGGCCCCGACCCTAGCTCCAGCACGGTCCCGACACAAATCCCAGTCCCAGCCTCAGCTCTTCCTCAGCCTCCATCCCCATCCCCGACCCACACCCTAGCCCCTTAATTCAGCCCATATGCATGCGTCAGCCCCACCCCCTGCCCAATATCTAACCCAGCCCAATCCCCAGTCCCACCTCCAGCCCCAGCCCCATCCCCAGCTCTAGCCACACACCCAAAGCCAGACCTAGCTTTCGCTTCAGCCTCAGCTCTAGTGCCATTTATACCCCCAGCCCCGGTCCAAGCGCCAGCCTCAGTCTCGACCCTGCCCTCAGCCTCTACCCGTCCCCGACCCACACCCTAGCCCCTTAATTCAGCCCATATGCATGCGTCAGCCCCACCCCCTGCCCAATATCTAACCCAGCCCAATCCCCAGTCCCACCTCCAGCCCCAGCCCCATCTCCAGCTCTAGCCACACACCCAAAGCCAGACCTAGCTTTCGCTTCAGCCTCAGCTCTAGTGCCATTTATACCCCCAGCCCCGGTCCAAGCGCCAGCCTCAGTCTCGACCCTGCCCTCAGCCTCTACCCGATGCAATTGCCAGCTCAAGCCCTGGCGCCAGCCCCAGCCCCGCCACAATGTCCATTCCCCTCCCCGACCCAAA
Source organism: Undaria pinnatifida (assembly GCA_012845835.1). Taxonomy (NCBI): domain Eukaryota; class Phaeophyceae; order Laminariales; family Alariaceae; genus Undaria; species Undaria pinnatifida. The sequence continues at coordinate 4,110,383 of JABAKD010000015.1, read as the reverse complement.
CCCTCTCACCTTACTTCAGTGTCTACAAAAGCCTCAGCCCCAACCCCTGCCCACGCTCCATCTCCCACCCAAGCCCCATCACCTACCGCAGCCTTAGCCTCAACCTTAGATTAAGCCTCATCCCCAGCCTCACGCCCCCCGCAAGCGCCAGGCGCATCCTCGGCGTATACCCCAGCTCCAGTCTCATCCCCAGCTCCATCTCCCTCCCCACCCCGAGTCCTTGACTCAGCCCGAGCCCGAGCTTCAGCTCCCTCCTCAGCTCCAGCATGAGCCCCGACCCCACCCCCAAGCGCCAGCGCCAACTCCGACCCAAGCCTCTGAGCTCCCAACCCAAGCTCCGAACTCGGCCCCTCTCCCCACCCCGGCTCCAACTCCAGTACTGACCCCAGCCCTAGCTCCAGGGTCAGCTCCAGCCCCATCCCAACCTCAATCCCCACCCCTCCCCCCACGTACACCGTAGCCCCTAAAGTCCTACCAGAGAGCCTTAGCCCCAGCCTTTACCCAGGCCCCAGCCCGTACCCATGTCCAACGTCCATCCCCAGCTCCTGCCTATATCTATCCTCAGCCCTAGACTCAGCCTCAGCCTCACTCAGCTCCAATCGTGGCGTGGCCCTAACACCGACGAGAGCGCTAGCACCAAAACCGACTCCTCCCCAGCCGCTGCCCCGACCCAAGTCCCGGCCCCAGCCTTGGCCCGGCGCAACCCCCTGCTCCATCCTCAACGGAATCCTTAGCCCACCGCGATCCCTGCGTAAGACTCAGACTCAGTCCCAGTCGAAACTCCCTCCCCAGTCCCAGCCCCAGCCCTAGCCCCAACCACCACCCAGGCGCCAGCGCCACTTTCGACCCAAGCCCCAGCTGCAGTCAAACACCCGAGCCCAGCTCCAATCCTGGCCCCAGCCCCGAATCAACCCCTTCCTCGCCTCAACCCCCAGCCGCATCTCCGAGCCACAACCTACCTCCTTACCTCGGTTCCAACCCAAGCCTCAATCATTGGCATTTCTTACCCAAGCCCCAGCCCTACACCCGGCCCCAGCCCAGCTCGAGATCCAGTCCTAGGCTCAAGCCCAGCCCAAGCAACGGCGTTAGCCCCAGCCCTAGCCCCAGTCTTACCCTCAGTCCCGACTCAAGCGCCAGCCCTAGCCTCGATCCCGGCTCTGGCCCAGCCCCAATCAAAATCTCAGCTCAAGCCCCGGCCCCAGCCCCAGCCCCGATTAAACCCAACTCCTCCTTTCTTTGCTCGATCCAAAAAATGTCCTGTGCTCTCCAATAAAATATCCTCCAGTTGAAAATATTGCACCTACCAAGCCCAAAGATGCAGACACTAACTTTTGCAGAAGCTCCGCCTGAATAACCGATCACGCAAACCTCGGACACCACCTGAATGTGGAAGAAGCCGATACCCTATCCACGTAATACACCTGCAGATATCAAGTAATACACAAGAATAATACCCTACACCGACGAAGATCCAGTATCTACGATGGCCGAAAACGCAAGAAGATTGAACACCCACGACGACAGATACCTGATTCAGACGAATCTCAAATCTAATACTCTATATCCGCAGTTGATATTTCCCGAACGTCCTCAGTCGTCAAGTGCTGCTGCAGTAGTTTGAGCAAAGAACATTGGACACCCAATTCAGGGCGAGCATCGCTAAAGCATCCTAACCTGAGATGGTCACCCCCGGTGACCGGGCGTATTCCCTAGAGTTCGAGCGAGGGTTGTGCGCTTTGTTCTACAGCAACATCAGCAATCCGTTACACGCATATACCAAAATAATCTACACCCGCTCGAAAACCCGGAGATGTATCTAGGGTATACAAAACCCGGGATGAAGGAAACTCGTAATAATCTCTACGAGCCCTCGCGACCACAGACCCAAACTCTAGCACTTACCCAGACCCTACTCGAGTCTCAGCCCCATACCCTACCTACGCCCTAGCCCTAGTCCAACCTCAGCCCCATCACCATCCCCATCCCCATCCCCAGCCTCAGCTCCAGTTCCAGTCCTAGCCTCAGCCCCGACCCAAGTGCCAACCACAGTCACGCCCCTTCCCCCTGCTCCAACCTTGATTCAAGTCCAACTCCAGCCCCGGCCCCATATCTAGTTCCGCCTCAATCCTCAGCACCATCCCCGACCCAACCGGTGCCCCCTTTCTCTAGCTCCTACCTAAACCCAGCCCTAGCCTCTACCTGAGCCACAGCCCAAGTCCAAGCCCTACCCCCAGCCCCAACCCAAGGTTCACTCTCATGCCCAGCCTCAGACTCAATCTCGAATCCCAGCTCTACTTCCGGCTCCAGCCTCAGCACCATTCCTAGTCCCAGCTCCGACCCAAGCGCCAGTCCTAGCCTCAACCCCGACTTCAGCCCAAGCCCAGACCCAAGTCCCAGCTGCAGCGCCGGCCACAGACCCAGCCCTGCCTCTACACCTAGCTCAGTCGTCGACCCAACCCCGATCCACACCTTAGTGCCTTACCGCATCCCCTACCCAACCCTCGTCGCCAGCCCCTACCCCAAGCCCCGCGCCCTCCCCGAGCTCAAGCCCCAGTCCAAGTCCCAGCCCAAGACCCAGACTCAGATCCAGACCCAACCTCGGCCCCAGCTCCAGCTCCAGCTCCAGCCCCAGTGTCAATCTCAATCGCGGTCCCGACCCAAACACCAGCGCTAAACCCAGACCCAGCTCCAGACCTAGACCCAACCACCGCCTCAGCTCCAGCCCCGGCCCCACCCCGGTCCTAATCCTAGTCCCAGAACCGACCTGAGCGCCAGCCCATGTCCTAATCACGGCACCAGCCCCATCCGCGACCCAGGTCTCAGCTCCAGCCCCGGCTCCAGTCTCGGCCCCGCTTCAATTCCCAACCCCATCCCTGACGCACATCTTAACCCCTTATCTTAGACAATACCCAAGCCTCAACCCCAGCCCCTATCTAAACCTCAGCCTCATCCCTAACCCTAGTCCCAACCTTAGCCTCAGCCCCAGCCCCAGCCCCAAAGCCAGCTCCAGCCCCAGCTGTAGTGCCAGTCTTAGCTCCAGCCCCGACCCATGCACCAGTCCCAGCCTCGGCACCACCCCCGCCCCAACCCCAATCCAAGTCCACCTCCAGCCCCGGCCCCGTCGCTAGTTCCGCCTCAACCCTTAGGCCAATCCCCGATTCAACCCGTAGCCCCTTTCCCCAGCCCCTACCTAAACCCCAGCCCTAGCCCCTTACCTCATGCACAGCCCGAGTCCAATCCCTACACCCAGCCCTGCTCCACAGCAGCCTCGTTCTTAGTTTCAGCCCCAATCTTGGCCACAGCTAGGGCTCCAGCCCCAGTCCTCATCTTAGTCCTGGCCCGGATCGAAGCGCTAGCTCCAGTCCCGATGCAGGACTCAGCCAAAGCCCAGATTTAAGTGCCAGCTCTAACCCCGACCCCAGCCCCAGTCCTTCATCTACCCCCAGCGCGGTCCTCAACCCAACCCCGACCTACACCCTCATCCCTTACCTTAGCCCCTACCTATGCCCCGCGCCCTTCCCCAGCTCGTGCCCCAGTCCCAGCCCAAGTCCAAGCCGCCCCAGCTCCAGCCCCAGCCCGATTTCCAGCTCCAACCCCATCCCCAGCCCCAGTCCCGGACCCAGGCACAACCTCGGCATCAGCTCTTGCTCCAACCCCAGTGTAGCCCCGTCCCAAACGCCAGTCCCAGCCTCAGCCCCAGCTCCAGCCCCAACCCCATCCTCGGCCCCAGCTCTAGCTGCAGTCCCAGTCCCAATCCTAGTCCCAGCCTCGACCTAAGCGCCGGCCCCAGCTCTAGCTGCAGCCCCAGTCCCAACCCTAGTCCCAGCCTCGACCTAAGCGCCAGTGCCAGTCTCGACCCCGGTACCAGCACCAGCCCCGACCCAAGTCCCAGTTCCAGCCTCGGCCCCGGTCGCACCCCCGACTCACTCTCCGGCTTGATCCTATACCTATACCGTTGCGTCTTACCTCAATCGCTGACCAACTCTCGGTCCCGGAATTTCCCCACGTCCCAGCCCCTACTCATCCCTCAGCCCCAACCCCTACTCCAGCCCCAGCTCGTACCCAAGCTCCATTTCCATCGCTAGCCCAAGTTCCATTCTCATCCT